>OX246738.1:18194253-18524253 GCA_945910005.1 Isoperla grammatica | reverse complement strand
TTAGAACACTGGATGTCTTCTTCGCATACAGATTGGAAAGTAGCGGCAACTGAAACAAAATTAGTTGTCACCATTTCAGAACATAATAGGTTGTTATAGGAAACAAAATAATATTTGTATTTGTAATAATGCTTGTTGGGCTGAAGAATGGTTAAAATGTACAGTAGCATCCATTCCATCAGCTTATTATATTTGTAAAACATGCATAAAAAGAGACTGTAGTAGAGCGAACCTTAAATGAGTGGTTTCACAATGTTCAACAATTGTATTCCGGACAGTGCAAACCATCAATATTATACTGACATGAAACTGAGAATGCCATTAAAATCCGTAAAATCCGAGTTTTTCTCGCCCTGTATTTGTTCTGGCAGGGAGTTAAAAAAATACAATACTAGATACCATTTAGGCATTTACCCTTTTTGTAACCTTGTCATGTTACAGCGAGGATGTGCATTTCGTCCCTATGGACCGTTATGCGTGTGTTTTGGTGAACCCACCTTTGTTCTGAATACATTTGGACGTATACGACAAAAATTCTATTCCGGACAGTGCAAACCATCAATATTATACTGACATGAAACTGAGAATGCCATTAAAATCCGGTTCATTACAAAAATAAATGAGTTGTTGCAAATACATGAATCACTTGACTTCAAAGTTCTATCCTTGCACTTACTTGGGAGACACACAGCCGAGTCGTTGGATCTTGGGACGAACATGTCGCTGCATGCGCAGATAGAGTTCACGCATGATGCGTCGTTGATGTGTTGACATTGTGCGTCGCTTGAACACCGCTCGCCCAATACTTGAACACAAACACATTCAATCAAGTCAAAGTACTTCAGAGCAACATGCTACATGATATATCTACCGTGGCAACACATATTCATATTCTGTCGTATGTCATCACGGTGTCACACACGTTATGGCTTGAACTGATACTGAAGTTGCAGTGATGTCTGTCAACAAGAAAATCATGTCAGGTGTGGCTGAAAACGGCCGCGACAGAATAAGATTTTTATAAAGTGAAAAGGTTGCAATCATTTCAGCTAGCCATTATTTCAAGTCTTTTTAAACAGATAAATATCGCTCCACAGGTGAAAATTAACCATAGGCAAGTTTCAGACAAGAATGCTGGTCGCTATAAATATAAAAAGTTAAACTACCACAAAAACTTACAAAAGATTGTAAAAAATGTAATTTCCAATAGAACTTACGTTACGTAGCTATAGAGTCCTATATGTATTGTATAATATAATGTAAGATGCATTAATAGTTCTAAAATATATCAATGTAAGTATGTGTGTGAAGAATCAACACATCTATTCAAAATTGACTACCATAACTCTATGTCTGCAGTAGCACACGCCTCGATTCTAACAGATTTATGATTGGGGCTTTGCAACGTATACAATTTCTGAAAGTGTGGACAAGTGAAGGTTTTCGTACAATTCTACCCTATTCTATTAATATACATGGCCAAAAATTACGATGTAGTTTGTTTGTCCCCACATTATGCTCACCCAATAAAAATACCTGTCGTCACTTCATTTTTACCATTAGGTCCCATTTCACTAGTAACCATGGTTTCAACAAGCGTTAGATCAAAATGCTTGGAAGTCGCCATGTTTTTTCATAGCAAATCTCTGATTACCGGCTAATCGTTGTTTAAAAAGTTAATGAAACCGGCCCTTTGAAGGTTGGTACGTCTGTTACGATACTAAGTTAAGTGACCAAATGTTAAACTCACATCTTTTCTTCTCGCACACGTTGTTGACGACGGCAGCGTTCTCCTTGCAAGTACACTTGAAGTCCAAGCAGATGGTATAGTCGGACAGCTTGGAGCATTGTTCTTGCATCTCACAACCCGCCCCCACATTCTTCGCCACTGCGGGAAGCAACATTACCATCAGTTAGACTTTAGAGTACACAAACCACAGGATTACGATCTCTGCCAATTTATGGTTTTCAAATGAGAAATATTGTGTTCAACACAGCCTACATTTACACCAGCAATAATTTATCTACGTTTTTTAATTACTGCACTGCACTGATCTGAATCATTCATCATCATCTGATTCATCAATCACCAATGATATAGACTATCACTACTAGTGGGACGGAACTCGGTTCTGTTGCAGAGAATACATATGTACACATACCGTGTAGAAAATATCAATTGTTTTAACAACTTGAGGTAGTTTTTTTTTTTTATATATATATAATGGTAAATATGTATGTCAACTATCTGTCCGCTACGCGCGCTAGTGTGGCAGGGAAGAAATCGCGCGCAAACTGTTGAATGTGCACAAACTTTGTGAACTATGCTAATTGCTACTAGTGTGGTGAGATTGTGCCTGCACAACCTCGGGCGGTCACGCCAAGCCAATTGTAGTCTGGAATTGTAGTATAGACTCTCAACAATGTTTTAGCATAGTCACCGCGTTGGTACAATCCATATTTCACATAGCGGCTACGTGTTACAGTTCCAGAATCTATCACAACCCAGAGCTTGACAGTAGTGAAAGTGAAACTGCGGTTTTCCTGATCTCTAGATTTTGTGCAACTCTAATTGTAGCTTGGCGCTCACAGCCCCTAACAACAGATGAATGGAATTATAGCTTTTCTACTTGATTCACAAAATCGGTCACATACCGAGAATAATCACCAACACAATATTATCGGCAACTGAGTTATCACTATCGCAATATTAATAGGTTTTTATTTTCAGTATTTCGTCAATATGTCAAATTTTGAGTGGAAGCTCTACTGCGAGAACTGGGCCAGTTATTTAGAAAACAACGACAGTTTGAACAGTAGCTTGTTGATTGCAAGATGCATTTTTTGGATTTTCGATCATGTACGACAAGCCGGTACTTGCTTGTCAAGAATGTCGAGTGGACGAAGCGCGCGTGTGGTCACAATGATAGGGGTCAGTAAAACACAAACAAGTCTTGCAGTGGTTTTGGAAATTCCCAAACTGTCATCCTAGAGTGAGATAAAGTTTAGGTACGTTAAAGGTTAGGTTAGAAAACATTTACATTTTCTGTGAATGTCGGGAAGATGATCGTACCAACTGTAAGGCAACCAAATGATAGTGATAGTGAAGAAGATTGCGATGAACATTATCATCTTGCACCTCATATCTTTGCTGTTGACTGAGTGAGAGTTGACTTAGGATAACACTAGTCACCAACCACCAAACAGAGAGAGCTTGTTCGCACAATCAATGCAAATATGACAGACACGTTTGGTTCCGATGTCGCCACAGAACATCAGTCTAGAGTAGGTCATACGGTTCGTGGAAATTTAGTTATCATAATATGTTTATGAAGGTTTTATCAAGTTATAAGCATCTGCATTTCACATTCTCAACACCACAAAACTGCTTGAAAGTGTGTCAATACCGTAGACCTATAACAAAGATTATTTAAATGTTTAAATAAACAATTATCCCATATTATAACGAGCACAAAATATCAAACGGGTTGTGAATTGCAAGGCTTTGTTAAGGTGCACATTTGCTTCCTGAGTAAAATAAACTAGCATGCCTCTTGATTAATGTTGAAGTTATCTTGAAACACATACACGTGTTACTATTGTCTAAAGTAGTGGTACATAAACACGAATTCAAATAAGATTAATCTAGAACCATTTGTCTGTAATCTGTTACAAGCTTTTCAGCTGAACTTTGGATTACGATAAATATTTTAAAATGAAATGTTTACACGGTACAAATAAACGACCATCATATTTTTTAAATATTGGTATTGAAATCCAAAGTTTAGTAGCTAGTTTTATTGGTGGCTCCAGAAATGTGGGATAATCATGGTTGTTTCTTCTTTTCGATTAAGTAATACCAACTCAAGGTAATAATTCCCTGACTTTGAACCTAAGTAGCACTCGGGCTTTCGAACTATCAGTGGATTGTCAATATAGACATAAAACGGGATTACTTATACAAAAATCTCTGCGATTTTATCCGGTAACCCACTCAATGTTTGATCGATGTCGTGGGGGGGGGGGGGGGGTTGGAAGGGTGTATTTTACACGTCCAGATTGCGATAGCGTTTGGCGTTTGCGTTTGCCCCTCCCCCAACTGTCATATTTAAGAAAATACGTTGTATTATTGCTTGTTCTGGTGCGCAGCATCAAACCGCCAGACGGCAAGACATTCTTCCAAATTAATGTCTTTGGCGATTGATTTTTCAATGGATAATATTGCCAAATCTCGAAGGCTATCGTTGCACATTCGATTTCTAATGTACGTTTTCAATCGCCTTAGACCCGGCTGCGTTCTCAAGCATGCGCTTGATGCGGGAAATGACGCAAAGTTATACAATACACTAAACGCGACGCGAGTTGATATCCATCGAGTAATTGAACCAACTAAACTGAAGGATTATCCTGATATGTTTGTTGCGTTATTCCTTGTGTCTTCAAAGCGTGGTCGGTTAGATTACTAGGATTTGGATTTTAAATTAGTTTTCTTTACAATATATCCTTACACTTAAAATGTAAATAAAGAATATATATATATCTGACAATTCAACGCAGTTTTGAATCCATAGCCATTGTAAACATTGGTTTAGGATGACTGGGGGGCTGCCTTCTCGCCTCCCCTGAGAATCGCCCGTGTTAATAGGAAGACTTCCATCTGTCTGTGGCATGGTTATTGGTTACCTGTGAACGCAATGAGAGAGTATGGCACCGGAAACTATGCGGGCGTGGTCTTAAATGTAGCTACTATCAGATTGGTGCTGTGCAAACATAACGTACAAGACTAATAATTATGTATTTTAGAAGTTGTGGAATGAGTCAGGTTTCAAGCATGTTTGCGTTTAAACATGGTCATGCACAATGTGTGCAATAATGCGATAAACCCACTTTTAGATTCTGATAATCTTCAGGAGTTGATAAGATATCTGGGTACCCAGACATATGTAATACGATAATCACCTTCATATTCCACTTAGGCTAGCTTTTGAGTTCCGGCGTAATATGTAATTTTACTCTGAGATAAATGATTAGTCTGCTTTCGTTATCACTGCTCAAATATTTCGTAATATACTATACCAAGAACACCTTACGAAAAATGTATGAAGAATGGAACCCACAATACATTATTTTGGGGGTATTTCATACAATGCCTCACTTTTTGAAAATTAATGTAACTTATATAGAGATTACACTTATTAATAGCCAAACAGGGATGAGAAACCGTCTATAAAATAGTGTTAGACAAAAAGGCGAGACGAATCATAATGTGATAGGTGTAATAACTTTTATTTGTGACTCAATTATTCGGTTGTTAGTTTTTAGGTTTGTAACTATTAATACTGTATCTATATTTATTTATTTTATTAATTAGTGTGTATTGAGTAATTGCACTGTTAACAAAGGGAGACAATAAATATAACTATATTATACATACAAGTGTGTACAGCGACAAACTTTAAATACAACATTGCTGTCAAATAACCCCCCCCCCCCCCCCAATGCACTCATTTGTCTCACTGCACCTTGTGCAACTCATTATAGGATTGCATGAAACATGTGATTGACTAAAACATGATCCTGTACTAATCCACTGACTGTTAGAAAGATCCACCATCACATCATCACATCATCAATAAAATATGTTCAGTAATAAATTAATCCATTTTTATATTTAAATGCGTAGTTTTTTGTTTTTTGTTTGAAGAATACGAGCGTTGAAAAAGAAATTCGACTATGCAAGCATTTATTTTCAGAACATGTTGGTAATCGATTTTGCATAAAAATATAAATACATTAATATATATATATAATATATTAATACAGAGGTATACCAATATGCAATATATAAAATTAGTATCATAGTAATTTGTCACATCTGCAGTTGACTGTCAAATTTGATTCGCGTACGAGCGTACGTTTTCAATTAGCAGTGATAGCTGACATGGACTTGAAGTCCAGACTTCATAATTTTATAGGTACTTATCCATTGCGCATGCGCCCCATCAGATGTCCACCAACTCATAAAACGTACGAGTGGCCATTATATTGGCGCTTCTTAGCCGGATCCTTATCAGAGAGGTTACAAAACTGCTCCTACAAATACCAGTGGTAGCCACACACACCGGAAATATGTTTCACCAGTTGTATTTTCTGATTTGCTGTTATACATTTTATACTTTCGTCATAATTTACTTGTTTATATAATGGTATACAAGCAATTTGCAGATCACAAGTTAAACCCGAAATGTGTCTATTTTATCCCTTTAAAGTCATTCAGAATTCAAAATAAAAGAACTTATGATTTCTATAACAAAAATTATCTGCATTTTCACCAGAAACATGAATATGGAACTGGGTACGGGTATATGAATTTGAGCTAAAAAATAGTAACAACACATTTTAAATGACAGAAATATCATATATCATTATTATATCACCACTACAAATGAAACACCGTAAAAAAGGAATCATCATTATACAAATGGGGTTGTTCACGTCCTCTCTTCTCCCAAAGAGGAATTACAGTGGTGGTATATGTCACAATTTTATATTTACCCGCTTACCCTTAGCTTACAAAGCGGTACTGAAGATATTTACAAAATAATACCTGGAGTAAGAAGATACACAACTGACGCTCTGTGGGAATGAATGTCGTAACATTATATCAGATCAAAATAATCAAGAGATGGAAAACTACTATGTAACACTCTTGATAAGGTTTAGCCGACTGAGGAGAAGATAAGAAGAAGAAGAAGAGCTTACCCGGCAGACATCTGGCTTTGTCCGATGTGGGTACCCGGTCTGGGGGGCAGGTACATTTTCCTGAGTCACACACCATCCCCCCGTCGCACCCCGCGGTACAACTGTCACCAAGCACTGAAAACAGTACAACAGTCATAAGCTAAAAGGAGAGATCTTTAAAACTGCACGCGTCAAACTAACAGGGAATATATTTGGAAACTCGAACGTGGAAACCGGAATACCCAAAATGAATTAACAATATTGACTGCAGTCAGTTGAAATACAGTCTGAACTGAAGAGATAACTTACATGCCCAAGTGCTTTGATGTACGGCAAAAACAATTACCAATACATAAAAGAGATTTCTCGCCGAATACATTTTGAAATTTGTAAAATATAAATTATTTATGTTATGTATGTATAATAACCAACAGCTGCACTGTGAAGATGTGTTTCGCACAGACTGAAACTGTTGATGCCTTCAGAACTAACGCACGCTTCCAGCAAAAATCTCTAGCGGACTACGAGAACATACAGAAGATTATAATATACGCTCTTTTAGTGCTTGTTATCTGTTCAAATAAAGGTGTGAAAAGGAGAGGGGACGCTACTCAGAATATTGGTGACGTCACTGTACAAGATAAGAAGAAGATAAGTGGTTCACAAATTAGCACGCTGTTAGCGGGTTCAGTTAAGTCGTTACGTATGTTTGTGGTTCTGAGCTGACGCACAATTCATGACATCGCTTCTCTTCTTCCGGAAGAATCTTGGAAATATCATCATTCCCGAATTTAGATCCAACAACACCGGATATGAATGCCTGTGAAGAACCGACCGAAGGATATGAGATTAGCTGGGATTTAGATAGCACGTAATATCAATGACTGCTGCCTGATATCACACATCTAAAACGTGTCACCTACAAACATTGGAATATTATACTTTGACCTGCTTGACAAAGAACAATTTAGTTAATATTAAAATTAATATGGTCCAAGAAAAACACATTATTTTCTAATATCGTTTGCTATTTTATTAGCACAGTTTGTTTGAATATTTGCCAACTCATGTTTTGTCCACAATTTTATACGTGTCATTCAAGATATGAAGCACAAACACATTCAATTAGAAATTACACAATAATTCATGTGTTTTTTACTTCAAAATCATCATACACTTTGTTAAAATGGCATATTATTACCCGATTAATTTGAAACACTGAAGAGTGGTTCGGTTTCTAATTAATTAATTAACGATGGTATAGGAAATTATTTTATCATATTAGATGTATAAATAGTATAATTATTATCTTTAATATAGTAATAAATAATATTGTATCATTATTATTAGACATAAGGGCGCGCTCTTCGAATCGCAAGTTATCTCGCTCTGGCTCAACTTACACGACAGCACATTCTATCGGAGGCACTGGGAACCACTGCAACATTTCTCGTCACTATCACAGCAGTAGCACAGATAACAAATTAGTCACAGTATATTCAGGTTATCTAGGATTTCAAAATCCCTTTTCCCACAACCCTACACAGGCCAATCAGAGGTAATTTACAGTAGATTAATTGATGTTTCCATAAGAACGGAGTTAATAACAGTAACTATGTCAAGATCAAGTTGACACCACACCGCCAGAGTATCTTAACATCTTTAACACCACGTGTCGTAGGACGCTTCCGGCCTTCCCCCTTTAAAGCGACATCTTTTTGGAGGTGGTTGACTTTTATAACTTTTACACCGAAGGTGTTAGTCGCTGGTAACCTAAATTCCATGCTCCCAGGCTGGTTAATCATTTTTACTTTTAGAAGCACAATTATATTTTTGAGATAAGAACCGAATATTATGGACGGACGGGTGAGGAATGACTCGTCTTCGGGTTAAAATTGGGTCATCGCGATTCATCGACAAGTATTATCCTGTATTGATCAAAATAACTGTTAGATGTTTACAAAAACTCGTTCATGTCTACTGAATACCAGTGTGTTGCACTGCCATGTCTTGATTAAAAATATATAAATCTTAACTGTTTTATTATTGTGATTAATAAGTTATATACATTGATTGTGAAGTGACATTGTAGATATTTTCAAAAGTCAAAACCTAATTATTATGTTTTCTATCCATTTGATTGTCACAGTTGTGTAGGTGGGTTACCTACTGTGTTGGTTCTTGGTTGTGAGCTTCTTCTGATAAGACACTTGATTACACTTCAGTGATGCAATCACTCGTTCTTCTCGTAAGCCCGTAACAGTGCTAAACGAACTGGGATTCGAACCATTCCATTACCAGTCACACTTTGGAACCACCAGTCATCCACAAATCAGCATAAGTTACTGTGATGAGTATACATGCATATTTTCTGTATATGTACTGACTGTAACTTACATTATTATGTTTTTTTTTGTACCATACACAAATTCCTTTATACCACAGGGAGGGGGTACGAGCCCGAGAACATTCAAGGGGATAACGCCTTATGACGCCCGCATAATATTACACCCATCCCAAATGTTATACAAATAATAATGTAAAAAATATACCAAAATGTGTGCAAGTGTCTATTAGTAACACATTCTTATTACGATAAGATAATACAAACGGTATCTATTAGTACGTTAGCGCTCTTGCCTGATAAGATTAAAGTACTGTTGCAATCAACAATAGGCCTACACGTATTAGAAATGAACTAGGATTTCACGGGAGTGGTCTGGCTTTTAATTGATCTTTAACAAAATGGACGCCTTTAATTATTGCATTCTTCTGTTGTTCGTCGTGGTTTCAAATGCTATTGGTAAGTTTTAATACGTGTTAACTGTGAATTAATCGTCTATGTAAATGCAAGAATGATGTTAGTATAATATTGTTCTGTTTGTAGGTTACATGGTTGTTGGGTCGCAGCTTGGAGAGAAATGCAACTACGACAAGGATTGTGGAGGTGGTCAGACTTACTGCAAGAATCAACAAGTTTGCGCTTGTTATGCTGGATTTCTACCAGACGACAGGAACCAGAACTGTATAGCAAGTACGTCATTTCCTCGCTATAGTTACCTGTGTGGAGCACACATTTTCTTCTTTTGCATAGACCACCACTACACTACACAGCTATTCGAAATTAAGATCTAAAAACATATTATAACTTCTTCATTGGTTTGACACAATGCCATTTTTCGGTCGTTATTATTATCATCTTTACCATTAATTTTGGTGTCTAACGACGTACTCGACAATTAGGTCATGGGCCGTCGCGGGTCGTCTTCGCGAAGAGGGGGGGGGGGGGGGGGGTTGGGGGGTAGTCCTCGGTCGTGATCGTGAGCGAAAGATAGAAAGGAAGAAAAACAAAAAACATTCGTGTTGGAATGTAGAGAAGCTGTGTAACATAACTCAGTGACAGTAACAGTACATCCACAGGTAACGGCGCGAAATGTATAATTAATTATCTGTGGTACAACCCTTCCTCGGATGTGATTAGGACGTTTATCTGTCGCTGTAGATGGCGGAAATGGTCTGGATTCTGGATCAAGGGCACACAATCATGTCCTATCCCTCAGACCTCGTTTTGTGCCATATCCCTTTTCGTTTTATGTATGCTCATACTTAGGTCCTACATAGGTAGATTTGTTGTGCTATTTGTGTCATATGAAAGTCACTGGTCCTGTATTATTGGCTAGCTTAAAGTGGGTCCAGCAGTACTGTTTTGATTTCATATTTTCATTTATGAATCATTTATTCATTGTGTACATACAATTGAATTTGTACATAAATGTTTTATGTCTCACTAACTACGTATGTTAATCAGTGATCACACGTTTCTTACTGATGAGGTTGGAATTCATAGTCGGCCCCTACACCTAGGGGCGCCCATTGTTACCAAGGTAACAGTTGTTTGCATGTTATTTCCCATATAGTTCATAGGCTTTAATCAATGTTAGCATAGGCCTACTCATCATCACCATAAAATTATGAGAAGTAATACACGTTCCAAAGGTACTAATTTGGTGTAAAACTTTCTCAATTACAGGTAGTCCTGCTAAACTAATGTGGCCAATTTCATCGCAACAGTCTCTTTTTCGTTTTTTGGTCGACCAGAATCGTCAGCGAAATAGATGTTGTTTCCAATCATCCAAAGCTACCGATCACGTACTCAGATAAACAAGTGTGCCAATTAATTGTTTCAGGTGTGGGAGCCAGTTGTGAGAATGATCGAGATTGTAGCAGCACCCTACCATACTCTGAATGCTATCAAGGGGTATGTGACTGCGAGGAGGGATATGTACCTCGCTCCAACAACAAGGAATGTCTTCCACGTAAGTCCAACACACAGGCAATGTGTTGTTTTATGGTGAAAAGAACCGGTAAAACATTATTAAATCACTAGTTGGACAATTCACTGTTTCTTGTCAGGATTAAAAATTTAGTAAAATTATTATAATTATTATGAAATTATTCTGTTATATCATTATCAATCATAATAATGTTATTGTTACCCCTTACACGTTGATATGGTGGGGTATGTTGAAACTTATTCGAAGTGCAAGGTAAGCTGTTTGGTATAAATAGACGGAACATTGAACAAGAAATAGATCAAGCCAAATATCGGTTAAATGATTGTGTTATCTTTTCAACCGGTATTGATTAAAACCTCACAGTTTGTAGATATAGGACATGCATGTTAGCCCAACGTTAATTGTTATCATTATTCTTTTCCGTGTACGACCAAAATAATATGTAATGCAATACAAAATAATGTATACACAATAATATCGTATTTCAGCCCGTTTGTTTACATGGGTCAGTGCACGATGTGTCACTTTGAGGAGGGAACATGAAAATACTTGGAATAGAGATTAGCGGGTGAACAGGTGGGACAAAAATAAAAGGAATAGAAAATAAATAGGGGTAAAGAGACGAAAAGAAAGACACAGTGGATACATTCAGGCGCGTAGGAACTCTAAATCAAGTGGGGGGGAAGAATTGTGAGCGCGAAGCGCGAACAACTCGCGGGGTCTGGGGCGGAGCCCCAGCCGCCGGAGGCCTTTTCGCCAAAGGCGAAAAATTTTCTTGCTATATTAGTTATTTCTAGATTATTAGGCTTAAATAAATACGTTTTGAAGGCCATAACCCGCCCCTTCCCTAATTACGCCACTGAGTTTCAAGCACCCATTAGCTTTTATTTTGTTATGCTACAAAGTGCAAACTAAGACAGAGGAAATGTATTGTGACGAAAATCTTGGCTTTCTCCGGGGCGTGGGGCCCTCTGTGTTTCTGCAATTATTATTTACTATTTAGTTGGTGAATGTTTACCCGGGTATCCGTGTGGTATTGTATGTCGGGATGTGCCTAAAACGCTAAATTGGGTGGGTCCCAGGAAAAAGTGGGGGGGGGGGGGAATCTCCCCCCATCCCCCCCCCCCCCCCCCCCCCCTTCCTACGCGCCTGGATACATTCCAGCGGGACTTTATCTGTAATCATCTGTTTGTACTTTCGAGTTTTTTCCTAATCACATGTGGAGATGTGTATATTTTCTATAGTCAAACTTCGTGTCTTTTCTCAGAGGCCTCCTCATACCGATCACCATGTATAGAACCACTGCAGTGCATCCAAGCATTTGGAGACAGAGCGCAATGCCTGTTGGACAAATGTGTTTGCCAACCAAAGTATCACTTCGCATATGGTTCATGTATCGGCGATAAAGGTAAATCTTCTCATTTATTACAGAATATCCATGACAAAGCTCTGGTCTCGTACATGCCCTCTCGGCTTTGCGTTATACTTGCACACGATGAACGATGAATCTGAATTTGATTGAGGCACAATAATGTTGTTAATGTTCATTTCTGTGCAATTGATTCTCTTATTCAAACGTGTGTATGTATACATTGTACACTCAAACATTCAACATGCAGTGCACAATCATTCTTATATTGAACAATAACGGAAACTTTAATAAATAAATTAAAACTAAAAATATACGCTACCCACATTCTAGATTGTTAACTGTTGTTTTTAAATGAAACATTCACATCATTATATTGACGAATGACAGTAACTTTGAGCACTTTTGATCAGAGTGTTCGTTGACGTGGACGTGGTCGTGTACCAACGCGTCACGCAGTTATACGACGTTTGTAGAGTAGCTGTAGATGATTGCGTGATGTACTCACACAGTAACACTCGTTACAGGTTTGGGTGAATCGTGCAACACTACTGAAGAGTGTTTCATCTCAGACGAGCAACTGCGCCGAGTTGTGTGTCAGGGAGGCAAATGTTCGTGTCAGGACGGCTTCATGAGACAAGAGAATGAGTGTACAGGTAAGTGTGTCAGGGAGGCAAATGTTCGTGTCAGGACGGCTTCATGAGACAAGAGAATGAGTGTACAGGTAAGTGTGTCAGGGAGGCAAATGTTCGTGTCAGGACGGCTGCATGAGACAAGAGAATGAGTGTACAGGTAAGTGTGTCAGGGAGGCAAATGTTCGTGTCAGGACGGCTTCATGAGGCAAGAGAATGAGTGTACAGGTAAGTGTGTCAGGGAGGCAAATGTTCGTGTCAGGACGGCTTCATGAGACAAGAGAATGAGTGTACAGGTAAGTGTGTCAGGGAGGCAAATGTTCGTGTCAGGACGGCTGCATGAGACAAGAGAATGAGTGTACAGGTAAGTGTGTCAGGGAGGCAAATGTTCGTGTCAGGACGGCTTCATGAGGCAAGAGAATGAGTGTACAGGTAAGTGTGTCAGGCAGGCTTATGTTCGTGTCAGGACGGCTTCATGAGACAAGAGAATGAGTGTACAGGTAAGTGTGTCAGGGAGGCAAATGTTCGTGTCAGGACGGCTTCATGAGACAAGAGAATGAGTGTACAGGTAAGTGTGTCAGGGAGGCAAATGTTCGTGTCAGGACGGCTTCATGAGGCAAGCGAATGAGTGTACAGGTAAGTGTGTCAGGGAGGCAAATGTTCGTGTCAGGACGGCTGCATGAGGCAAGAGAATGAGTGTACAGGTAAGTGTGTCAGGGAGGCAAATGTTCGTGTCAGGACGGCTTCATGAGGCAAGAGAATGAGTGTACAGGTAAGTGTGTCAGGGAGGCAAATGTTCGTGTCAGGACGGCTTCATGAGACAAGAGAATGAGTGTACAGGTAAGTGTGTCAGGGAGGCAAATGTTCGTGTCAGGACGGCTTCATGAGACAAGAGAATGAGTGTACAGGTAAGTGTGTCAGGGAGGCAAATGTTCGTGTCAGGACGGCTTCATGAGGCAAGAGAATGAGTGTACAGGTAAGTGTGTCAGGGAGGCAAATGTTCGTGTCAGGACGGCTTCATGAGGCAAGAGAATGAGTGTACAGGTAAGTGTGTCAGGGAGGTAAATGTTCGTGTCAGGACGGCTTCATGAGACAAGAGAATGAGTGTACAGGTAAGTGTGTCAGGGAGGCAAATGTTCGTGTCAGGACGGCTTCATGAGGCAAGAGAATGAGTGTACAGGTAAGTGTGTCAGGGAGGCAAATGTTCGTGTCAGGACGGCTTCATGAGGCAAGAGAATGAGTGTACAGGTAAGTGTGTCAGGGAGGCAAATGTTCGTGTCAGGACGGCTGCATGAGACAAGAGAATGAGTGTACAGGTAAGTGTGTCAGGGAGGCAAATGTTCGTGTCAGGACGGCTGCATGAGGCAAGAGAATGAGTGTACAGGTAAGTGTGTCAGGGAGGCAAATGTTCGTGTCAGGACGGCTTCATGAGGCAAGAGAATGAGTGTACAGGTAAGTGTGTCAGGGAGGCAAATGTTCGTGTCAGGACGGCTTCATGAGGCAAGAGAAAGAGTGTACAGGTAAGTGTGTCAGGAAGGCAAATGTTCGTGTCAGGACGGCTTCATGGGGCAAGAGAATGAGTGTACAGGTAAGTGTGTCAGGGAGGCAAATGTTCGTGTCAGGACGGCTTCATGAGACAAGAGAATGAGTGTACAGGTAAGTGTGTCAGGGAAGCAAATGTTCGTGTCAGGACGGCTTCATGAGGCAAGAGAATGAGTGTACAGGTAAGTGTGTCAGGGAGGCAAATGTTCGTGTCAACACGGCTTCATGAGACAAGAGAATGAGTGTACAGGTAAGTGTGTCAGGGAGGCAAATGTTCGTGTCAGGACGGCTTCATGAGACAAGAGAATGAGTGTACAGGTAAGTGTGTCAGGGAGGCAAATGTTCGTGTCAACACGGCTTCATGAGACAAGAGAATGAGTGTACAGGTAAGTGTGTCAGGGAGGCAAATGTTCGTGTCAGGACGGCTTCATGAGACAAGAGAATGAGTGTACAGGTAAGTGTGTCAGGGAGGCAAATGTTCGTGTCAGGACGGCTTCATGAGGCAAGAGAATGAGTGTACAGGTAAGTGTGTCAGGGAGGCAAATGTTCGTGTCAGGACGGCTTCATGAGACAAGAGAATGAGTGTACAGGTAAGTGTGTCAGGGAGGCAAATGTTCGTGTCAGGACGGCTTCATGAGGCAAGAGAATGAGTGTACAGGTAAGTGTGTCAGGGAGGCAAATGTTCGTGTCAGGACGGCTGCATGAGACAAGAGAATGAGTGTACAGGTAAGTGTGTCAGGGAGGCAAATGTTCGTGTCAGGACGGCTTCATGAGACAAGAGAATGAGTGTACAGGTAAGTGTGTCAGGGAGGCAAATGTTCGTGTCAGGACGGCTGCATGAGACAAGAGAAGGAGTGTACAGGTAAGTGTGTCAGGGAGGCAAATGTTCGTGTCAGGACGGCTGCATGAGGCAAGAGAATGAGTGTACAGGTAAGTGTGTCAGGGAGGCAAATGTTCGTGTCAGGACGGCTGCATGAGGCAAGAGAATGAGTGTACAGGTAAGTGTGTCAGGGAGGCAAATGTTCGTGTCAGGACGGCTTCATGAGGCAAGAGAATGAGTGTACAGGTAAGTGTGTCAGGGAGGCAAATGTTCGTGTCAGGACGGCTGCATGAGACAAGAGAAGGAGTGTACAGGTAAGTGTGTCAGGGAGGCAAATGTTCGTGTCAGGACGGCTGCATGAGGCAAGAGAATGAGTGTACAGGTAAGTGTGTCAGGGAGGCAAATGTTCGTGTCAGGACGGCTGCATGAGGCAAGAGAATGAGTGTACAGGTAAGTGTGTCAGGGAGGCAAATGTTCGTGTCAGGACGGCTTCATGAGGCAAGAGAATGAGTGTACAGGTAAGTGTGTCAGGGAGGCAAATGTTCGTGTCAGGACGGCTGCATGAGACAAGAGAATGAGTGTACAGGTAAGGGTTGTCGTTGAAGGATGTTGCAGCTTACGACTTGTTAGTGATGCTTTATATTCATTGCAGTAGTAAAGCCAACACCATCAGTCTGAATGCCGACCTCACCTGCGGAGCTATCGATTTCTTTTGGTTAAAATTGCTTTAAAATTGTCAAAAAGTATACCATAATATGATTGTGATCTCCTAGATAAAATGCAATGCGCGCTTGTATTATAAAATATCTCTTTGTTCCAATAGTTCTGTTTTTTTTTTTTTCAAATAAACTTTTTTACAGTATCACATTACAAAAGTGAAATAAGTTAATTTGAAATACGGAAATAATTAAGCGAGCGAAGCGAGCGTCTCCACGAGACTCTTATGGCCCTTCGTTCTGTTTTTTTTTTTTTTTTTTTTTTTTTGTGTACTAGACTCTTATGGCACTTCATGCTGTTTGTTTTTTGTTTTGTTTTTATGTCTGTCGATAGCGGTCGAACGGAAAGTCCGATCAACTTGAAATTTGGACCATCCACAAGCCTCGATGTGGATTGAAGGTGTATAGTTTTGAGGCAAAATCGTTCGAAAAGTTACAAAGTTACACTCAATAACTGTTAGTAACGGTGGCGGACCGCCGCGAAAACACTAGACAGACAACGAAAATTCTTAGCAACGCAAATTGCACTGCATTCAACAATATCGGGAAGTATAATAGCTATGGAAATTAGAAAAATTTTGAAATGCACATTCTTGAATTATTGTTAATTGTTGTTTTTATTAGCTTTGAGATCTTTTCGCCAGAAAGTTCGTAGATATGGACGCGCTCGCTTATCAACGCGTCAAACAGAGCGTTTTCCTAGTTATTGGAACAAAGAAACAATCATAGAAGGTGACATTATTTGTGTTTATTTTTAGCACTTTTAGCATTTTAAATCATAGGTGACTTTTGAACTTCAATGGCCTTAATCTTACATGACGCAGGCTGAGGCATACGGTAATATTATCTTGATTCTAAAACGTGGTTTGTTTGTGTTGTTCTAGACAGTGGCAGCCAGGTAGTGACCTCCCTACTGAGTATGTTGGCTTGCTGGTTGGTAACAAAACTAATCGTCTGATGAAGAAATATTATTAAATTGTGAAGTAGTCTGTTTGTATATTATATTTTATATTTATATGATTTTTATAAAATTGCAACAACACTAATTTGTACGCATTTGGTATAAATTAAGTTAAAGTATTAAGCACAAAATTATCAAAATAGGTTAGAATAGAAGAAGAATAAAAGGAGGATTATATATTTAAAATGTTAATAATATACAACAGTCAATAGCCCCGTGAAGTTAAGTTTATATTCTTTATTAATATGGAAATGTGTGTATATTGTATAGTGATTTCATTTATTTTCCTATATTAATATTATTGATTAATTATTAACTGCAATATTTTGATTTCATAATTATTATGAAGTCACTTCAAAATAGACAGTATTTGTTTGCGAGAAAACTAACATATCAATCGAAGAAAGGTACAACAATAAATTTAATTTTTACCCTATTGCGTCGGCCTTCTCATCACAGTACTTTCACAGTGTGATGTATTGGCTCCATTAGTAAATGTCACAGTCAGTGGCGTACGCAGGAACATGTTTTGGGGGGAGCTGTCTAGAGTAGAACACAAATGTTAAAAGGTGTTCGCAAACGCTACAACGCTTAACGCTATTTTTTGTAGATCCGTATTTTTGAAGGGGTTTTGATGTGTTTTAGTTAGAAGAAGGTAAGGCGCTTTGCTGAACGGGATATGGGTTGTAACGGCGCCAAATACGATTTCAAAATTATTTCAATGATCAATTTTGTATAAGATTAGTATATTATTACAACTTATACAACTTAACCTAAACGGGAGTGTTTCCCGACTAAGCAAATAGAGAAATTAATACGTAAACCTATTTCATTTTTTGCGTAAGTTTAGATGATTTGCAGGGTATAATTAAAGCTTGGATTTTGGGGGGGGGGTCCAGCCCCCCCCAGTGCCCCTATGGGTACGCCACTGTTCAGAGTTTTCTTACCAGGGTCGCCTACAATTATTATATTGTGGCTGTGTTAAAGTGTACTTTTTCTTCTGTTGTGGATTGTTATTTAGATAGAAAACGTGGTTTACTACAATAATATTATTTATATGTATTGGTTTTGTTGAAAACAATAATTCCAATATAAATTGTGATGAGACACTGCATTTTGTAGACCATCGGTAGCTTATGAAGACTGCATGATGGTGATTTTGGAGACGTATAATAAAATCAGTTTTAAGCACCACTGTAGTTAGGCCTACCGACTTTATACTGCCTTCCGTTCAAAATGCTAAGAAAGTTATGAAATATAATGTAAATTGTAAACAGAGCATGATCTATCTATATAAACGCATTGTAATTTTTATAACCACAACTTTTGTACTGAATGACCAAATTTTAAAATAAACTGCAATTTTGTATTATTTTAGGCTAGTATGTATAATGTTAAAACATATAGAAGAACCACCTTCCAGAACATCCATCCCAATATAGTTAGCAAATCTCCCGCAATACAAGGGCCACCAAAAATAACTGTGCCATCAACGCGGCGTCTGTGGCCTCGGAAGCATCAGGTGTATCCGAAAGGAAATTTTGTCGATCTGAGGCAAAATTACTAACAAGGTTTCACGGTTTTGAAATTATTCCGGACGGTGGCAGTTTCATTAGATTTTAAACATCAATTATTTATTATATTATTTTGTGTTTATCATTATAATGGGATGACATAACCTATATGTTGGCATGGTTAACAAAGTCTAAAGTGGAGACACCTCGGACAACGAACCAGTCGATCTGACCGACGAGTCTTACATTTACCTGGTTTGTAAACCCCTCGTTAGGGGGGTAGTCGGGCCGACTCGTTCGAGCTACATTCCATTCACTCATTTCTTAGAATTTCATGATTGGCCACACAAACAACTGTAAAAGCTAAATTCCAAATATAAATTAATGTTTTATTTGAATAAACGTTTCGGAAACTTATTCCTTAATATAGATCAGAACACCACGAGCTTGAAACATTTTTATTTTTTCTTGTAGCGTTATTATTAGATGAATGCGAATCAAACGATTTGCATACTGCATACATGAATTACATAATATGTTTCTTCAAAATCCTACTACAAAGACGATTAAAAGATGACAATACGCATAAAGGTATTTAGAAAACGATTCTGATAATTGAAAATCACGTAAACCCAGAAGCAAAAATAATAAAATTAGCACGGGGTATCTAACAGAATACAATAGCCCGCAATCTGATTTAACGATCTTCTAGCTTTGAATATTGATTCCCAAGGGTTGTACAAAATATGGTCATAATAAATCGGAATTCTGAAATTTTCCGCCTTCTTGTAATTCTGGCGTTTATTTTAGGTTTGTTTTTTTTCTCTTGCATAGCCTGCACTGGTGCAAGCTTTCTGCACCGCCATGTTATTTTGTCTCCGTGCAGGTTACACTGCTCGCGTTATTTTGTCCAGTGGACGTTGCACCAGTGCAGCGGTGTAGCACCGGCTACCGAGCTGGTGTGGCAGTGCAGTGTAAGAAAATCTGGCGGCAACTTGAATTAACATATGGTTGTTATTTTAAGTAGATATATCGGCTGCTATTTACGTTTAGAATAATTATTTAGTTGAGATCTGATGCTATACATTTCAAACCATTGTGAAAAACTTTATCAAATTTAAATATTATTTCACACATCAGCCGTTGCTACACCCGAGTGTTTTTTGTCTTCCTTCAGTGCCACCTGCATGCCTTCCACTATTGCGTATTTCCGGCCTGCACCGTAAAGCTGCACCGCTAGAAAGTGCAGGACAACGTGCAGCTTATGGTACGTTTACAGCTACGCGTTGCGAGCGAAGCGAGGGCGCGAGCTCCAATCAGTGGCCGAGTTTCAAGCAAAGAAGTTAATAGTTTCAGCAAACTCGGCCGCTGATTGGAGCTCGCGCCCTCGCTTCGCTCGCAACGCGTAGCTGTAAACGTACCATTACACTGGCACCACATTTCCTGTACGAAAGTTCTTCTTCCGGTTTACACCGTAGACCAGTGTAGATCCAGTGCAAGCAAATAAACGAAACTTTAGACTCCGCCCACGCGACATTATTGTTGTTGAAACTGTGAACGCAAATTATATTTAAGAAGAAGAAGAATGTATAGTGCAAAAAGTTGAAGTTGAGTTGACTTCTACATCCTTCAAAGTTCGTGACAAGTGTAAGTGTTAAAATATTTACTACCTATGCGATCTCTTCTATCGTAATGTATTTGATCTTTGAAAATAGTGCTTATTTAATTCTTATATTGCCAGACAAAATTTACTTTCATGTATAAGACACCTCAATAACTCAAATGTCTTGGCCTAGGCCTAGGCTTAACCAAGGCCTATTGAGGTAGGCCCTAGGCCTAGGGGTCTAACCCCTGCCTAGGCCTATAGGACAGGAGATAGGCTACGTATGTATATAAAATAATGTCTAGGCCTATGCATAGCCCTTCAACATTATCTTCTAAGTATTGGGCCTCCGCCTGACCTAGAGTAGGGCCTAGGCCTAGCTAGACCCTAGGTAGGCCATACTGCTGACATTTTCATTTTCAAATGTTGACGTGGGGGCCTAGGCCTAGGCCCAGGCCATATTTATAAATTGATTCTAGTTCTTGAATCACAAGCAATATGTGAACTTGTTAAATACCTAGTGCGTATATATTCTTTGGGTTTTAAGAAAGTTATAATTTACCTAATGTTCGTTATTGCAATTAGCAGATTACAAAAGATAATAGGCCTAGGCCTATTCATTTTTGGTAGGGTCCATTATAGGCCTAGGCCTAGCCTAGGCGTATATGGATAAGATAGGCCTATCATCACCTAAAAATTGATCCTCCATATCACCTTTCTAAATAAAAGTAGGCCTAGGCCCCTAGCCTACTAGCCTAGGCCTACGATAATAGCCTACAGTAATAACTCGGCATAGCCTAGGCCTATAATAATTTATTAGTTGTATTATGTACCTACGCCTTCACCTTGTTTTGTTTTACATTGTCCTTGCCACCTAAACTGTACATTTTCCCTCCCCTTCGTGTTTACCTCTTCCTTAGCACTAACCTATCCTTCACAATATCTTTCTTGTGCACAGTACTCTGCTGTACAGTATAGTGGATACAGGAAGGATGGGGGGGGGGGCATGGGGTGATAGCCCCCCCCCCCCCCCTATGATTGTCCAACCAATTAATTTGTAGACCACAAATCATGAACTGCAAATAGGGGTAGGCCCCTAGGCAATAGGCATATAGCCTGATCGCTCTCTTCAACTTTATATATTGAACCAGTAGGCCTACCACACAACCACAAATTGTAATATGTTTCAGGACCAAATAAATAAAAATAATTTAACATACCACAATGGTTTAAGTATTAACAACACAAGAGGTCTAGGGCTACTTCTGAATGAATATTGAATTAATCCGGTTGTTTTTAATTTTCAATTTAAGATAATATAGGCCTACTCTTCTTAACAGCTTTTTTGTACCTACTCTATCTAGACTACAAATGTGACTACACTTTTTACACTTTTATGCTTTTTTGATTGTTAGGTAGCCTATATGGACTCACAAGTTTCAAGGGGTAATATTTAGTAAGGGGAGGGAAGAGGCTTTTAATCTCAGTACGCAATGCCCTTTTAATACATCTTGATGCACGGCTATGGGCCGAAAGTGGTTAGGAGGGGGAAAGCTCTGCCACTGGTGAGATGCGCCGCCGCAGTAGTAGGAGAAGAATTGAATTGAATTGAATGTGTTGAACTCCTCAACTGGCACTGTGGGCAAGTGGATAGAGAACTCAACCTCCAGCTCAGATCTAGCCTACTACTTTGACATGGTTTAAACCAGACCAAGTTGTGGCAGCAGGAAGACAATTGTCTTTCTTTTTTTTTATTCAAGAACAATTTCATTAGCTTAACATGTTAGGCCTAGATTTTTCTTTTGGGTTTTAGCTAGCCTACTTAGGACATATTGTTTTAAGATTGTCCACGCCTACATAATATTATTGCCTATTGTTACAAAACTTGTCTTGGTTCTTACTAACTAACTAATCTAACTAACTATCTAACTAATATAGGCCCTAGTTTCTTTGTCTTATTCTTACATTTTCATGTTTCATATCACGAGTGTATTGCAGCTACTTGCCATTGTAAAGCTAAGTAGCCCTATGCTAGCAATTTATACTTTTTGAAAAATCACATGTGAAGAGTTGGACATTACACAAATAAATAAATCTATAATTAAAAAAGTGCAATTCCTTTATTTCAGGTTTAAACATTCGGGCCTACATTCCAGAGCAAAGCATTCCTCTTGCAGTCATGAGCTGTAGATTGGATTGGAGGGAGGCAGTGGTGATTCCCATCCACAAAGAAGATGAGAAGGGAAAAATGAAGAATTATAGACCAATCTCGCTAACGTCAATTGGTTCAAAAATTATGGAAAGGGTAGTGGGGAATTATGTGAAGGATGAAATAAGGAAGACGGGATGGATGACGGAAGGTCAGCATGGATTCAGGAAGGGTTATTCATGTGAAACCCAGCTGTTGGGGATGACAGAGGATATTGCAGGGGTGCAGGATAGGGAGGGCGAGGTGGATGCGGTTTTTATAGATTTCGATAAGGCGTTTGATAAGGTTCCACACCAGAGGCTGTTGAGGAAGACTGGCGCTGTGATTGATGATGGTTGGGTAGTGAGATGGATGGGTGACTTCCTAGAGGGAAGAAGTCAGAGGGTGAGGGTGGGTGATGATATGTCAAAAGAGGTGAAGGTGACATCAGGGGTTCCACAGGGTAGTGTGCTCGGGTCTCTGTTGTTCGCCATCTACATCAATGACTTAGCGGAAGGTATGGGGGCAAGGGTGAGGTTGTTTGCAGACGACTGTGTTACCTATAGAGAGATAGGACAGGAGGGGATGAGGTCAATATGGTGTGCTCCCTAAATGTGAAAATGTCTAAGAAGAACATTGTGACTGTGTCAAGGATGAAGATTAGACATATGGTTAGTAGAGATAATAATGGGAAAGGAATAATTGGCAAACTTATGTGCAGCAGTATGAGCTTGAAAATGAACCAATTTCGTCTGCCTGCTCCCTCTTATGATTTGATTCAAAATCTGAAAAAGTTAAATATCGTGTTAAGACATCTGTTGTTTGTTCTCCATGACCAGATATTATGAAGGTGAGTGAGAGTGTGTTAGATCTTTATTCTTGGATTAATCATAGACTTGTTTCTTAGTAAGCTTGTTGGTGCATTGAAAATTTCAAATTCACTAGCCTATTTGAATAAAAAATAATAGCTTTTACATTGTATAGGCTATAATTTTTTGTGTGAAGGGTACAAAGAAACAGAAAATACTAAGTTCTTTAAATTGCATTTTTGAGCCTAGCAAGTAGCCTACATCAGGGGAAAAATTGGGTACATATATATTTAACCCTCTCAAAGTTATTCTACCCTTAAAACTCACAACTAGGGATGTCAATACCCGGAAATGGTTGTACCCGGGTACCCTCGCGCTGTACCCGGACTACCCGGGTAGTAAATAATACTAAATACCCTACGCGTTTTATCGTCATGGGTTTCAAATGGTTCGCAAAGTTGTGGAAAGATACATTTTATTGTTAAACGGTGTCAGGTTGCATTGTCTTCGATGAAAAAACGATCGCGGAAGTATTCAACAAAGCTTCAAAGCTTGCGTCTCCGCTACGGTAGGCGATGGTCGGCCGCGTCAAAGCGATGACGTCATAGTCCGAGCTCGAACACGAGAACATGATTGCGGTAAAGCTACGACGGGCGGGTGGGTTCCCTCGGACTCGCAACCGTTCCGCAGCATTCTTCCATAGGCCTACAGAAGATGATACTAATTGGGCTTCGATGACGATGGCCGCAGCCGTCAGCGTCACTGTGAGGGGGGGGGGGGGGGGTGTCAAGTTAAATGCCGGCAAATTGAAAAGCGCGGCTCGTACGCTCGCACAAAGAGACCAGTAGGAAAATATCGCAATGTTGAATTGATTTCGTTTCGAACAGAAGAAGGGAACGGGTAGTACCGGGTAACGGGTATTGAAAAGTTGGAACCGTACCCGTGTGTACTGAGCGGGTAACGGGTACCCGGGTACCCGTTGACAACCCTACTCACAACACAGCAAAAATGGGGCCTATGCCCTTGACCATGAATTTGACACTTTTAAATAGCCTACCGTATAGGCCATTTAAATATTAACCTTTCAAAACCGTATTCTAAAAAAATAATTTTATGTTGACTTATATAAAAAGTTTCAAAACAATCACTTTACCCCTTTAGCGGTGGCACTACTTACCGCAAATCCCTAAATTCGAACTTTTGCTACATGGACTAATGTTTAAAAAACGTAACTTCTAAACCGTTCACAACATAAAAGATGATTTGTTGCTTTTCGCATCAAATTTCAAATAATTTCATTCTTTTCTTTTCTAAACAATTTATATATAGGTAACCCTACCCTACATAATATGCAATACAATGTAATCACCAAAGACACATAGATTAGGCTATTAACATATGATATAGCTAAAATGAAAATGTAATATAGTCTTCGCATCCCTAATTTAAATGTTAAATAATTACATCATGATTTAAGTAAAACTAAAAAAAAACGTAAATCGAATCGGTGTCCCAGTATACAAATGTAATGAATTGGAAAGGTTTTCTTTGGTATCACGAATTATACGTAGTTATAAAATTCGAAATGACTGAACTGTAAAAATATGCATTTTAGGTTGCCTCACACACAATGTTCAATTTTTTTCTTTAAACCTATTATCTAGTTAGGGCCTAGGCCGGTTTCAAATTAACATAGGACTAACAATTATATATATATTTTTTTTAAATTTCTAATGTTTTCTCTAGACCTAGTACGGTAGTTTGTTTTGTTATAATCTTAAGCGGCTGTTACACGGAGAAGTTGGAAAAGTGGAAAGCAAAAAGTAAAGAGAAAAGTTACTCTTTTACTTGTAGAGATAGCTTGTAGCTTATGGGACTTTTTGCGTTGCTGTCACACTAGGAAGTGAAAAAAGAGAAAAGTGAAAAGTTCTCCAAAAAGTTGAACACTGCTCGACAAGTAAAGAGTGAAAAGAAAAACGACCTTGAAGAGTTGAAGCTGATTGGTCGATTGACACGGCCATTGAGTACGACTCGGGAGAGTTGTGACGTCCAGACATTGCTATTCTAACCTACAAAACTTGTCACTTTGACACCTTGTAGCCTTGTAGATAAAAACGCATATGCCGATAGATTTGTCGGAGGAATAGGCTGCAATTGCTGTAAATATCAATGTAATTATCGCCATTGTAAGAAGACGGCGACGAAGAAGAAGAAACAGTGATTTGTTTACATGCATCGACGATCCAGTTTCGTAGAAACCGACTACAGTCTTCTAGTTGCCACCATTTGCCGCAAGAGCGCATTGTAGTTTTGTAGAAATACCGATAGGTTACGCCACACGCGCGCTCTTCTCTTTCAACTCTGTGTATTCCCGTGTGACGGCTAGGAAAAGAACTTTTCTCTTTACTTTTTTCTTTTCACTTTTTTAACTTCTCCGTGTAACAGCCGCTTTAGTGTGTGTTTTTTCTCCTCTGTGTCAAAGGAAGTTAACATGAGGGAAGCGTCAAGCATGGCCAGCCGGCTTCGATGTACCTAGGGGCCAGAATATGATGGGATTAATTTCCTATCCCCTACCCGACTTCATCGTTGGACACAGGGAGCAGATATAAAAAAAAAATGTACAGTCAAGATACCACCTCTTTACATGATTTTGTTCAACTCGGGATTTGTCACCAAATTTTGCAATTGGTTTTTGAGTTTTTGACCCACTTCTATCATACCGGTAGGTACTGATTTTCTTCAAATTTTGCATACGAGTCCATTTCTAACGACAATACACGTTTCCATTAAAATTTTACTGAAAACAGCGTTTTGGGGGATGGTTTTGCGGGGTCACGATCTCTGTCTTCAAATTTTGCAATTGATTTCTGACCGATTTCTACTGTACCAATTTTCTTAAAATTTTACATCAAAGTAATAATATAGCATGCATGACAATATATATTTTTGCAGACTTAAAACAATTCATTTATTAATTACAATTTTCCTGCAAAAAGTGTTTCTTTGGGGTGGGGATTTAGTAATTACAGTTTTGAAAACACTGGAAATTTTGTGCAACCATTTGTAAAGACTAAAAAAAGTATCAAATAAAAAAAAATTAAAGTACATGATTTTATTCTATTTAGCAGTGCACTAAAAAGCAGAAAATAATCTTTTACAGTTTCCCATCAAATAAAAACGTAGGACGCCCGTAAAACAATAGTAGATGTCTTGAATTAACAGCATTATGGGCACCCTACAGTTTTATTTTTGGTCCCATATGCCTATAGGTAACCAAGCATGTCATTGAAAACTAAAAGAAAATATTTTCTGCTTTTTAGTGCATTGTTAAATAGAATACAAATCACGTACTTTTTATTTAATGTGAATATGATAGTATGCATTGTGTGGCATTCTCTTTGGATTTTTTTGCATGCATTATAATATGTCATTCTATTTTCGTTTACTTAATTGCAAGACCATAGGTATTGCGCAATAAGCTTGGCTTATTTAAAATATGCTGATAATATTTATAGTATATTTTAAACAATGACCCCTATCGCCGCAGGTCGCATGCGTACAGCGTGTTTAAAAGGCGGCAATCAGAAGTTTGTAACGAATAGTAGGCTGTTCAACCTTAAAGGCAGCTCCCCCTACTGTGTATAGGTATTTATTGCAAAGTACGGGTATAGACGATAAAAATAACTAAACGAAGTCACTTTTCACGTTCTACTATTTTTACAGACATCAAACTTGTAGTTTTTCATTTTAGTGATGACAATTTATAATCCGCAATGGAATTTTGTATTGTACTTGGTGGTGTGAGTTCGTAGAATCGACATGCTTCCGTAGCCAATAGGAAGTGGGATGGAGAGGGGCTTGGGTATTGACGTCACAGAAATTGTGCAGTGGCCAAGCTGTCGTTTACTTTCATATAGCTCTGTATAAATGAATATTGCACGCTCGGAAGTCAAACCTGTGTTATATCAAATATGAATCGGGGTTTTCATTGAAAGAGTGCAATAATCTAAATCAGATTTTACTTCACGGTAGACATTTGGTTTGAACTAATTGTATTTAAGATAGTTAGTGCAATATACTTCAGTAGTAGATCAGGCCTTGGCCGGTCATTGTGGTTTGGTTGATCGTTGTGTTGCCTCGCGGAAGATGTACGCATTTATATCGCTTCGTTTTCCGCCATTGTTGGAGTTCATTTTCACTCACGTAATTCAAGTGAAATAACATCGTGTGGAAGTAGCTACATCGTGGTGAGTAATTGCACATTGCAATGTTGAGTATTTTCCACTAGCCTAAATTTGTTTGGGATGAATTTTTAGTAGCACAGTGCTTCAATCGTTGAGTCATTTTGTGTTTGCCTTGGTCGGGCTAGGGCCTGGTAGCTAGGGCGACTTCCGATTCGTACCCCACCACTAGCAGTAGGCCCGCCTAGGCCTAGCGCCGACCGGCCAAGTATAGTGAACCATGATAACCCAGCGGCTTTGTCCGTTTGTCACGTGGGTGTCCGGTTGTAAAGGTTTGATTAAAGTAATTGGGGATGCATTCCGAATAATATTAGGTAGGCCTTTATTTGTATTATTATTGTGGTAGTAAAGTGACAAGTTAAACAAGTGTGATAGGCCTACACTTAATTCGCAACCGGTGGGCAGATAACCCTGAGGCCTAGCCTAGGCTACATGTATTCTCTAATAAGCTCATTTATTTATTTATTTACCACTGTAACATAACAACAGCTCGACGCTAGGTGCCTAGGCGTAGGCAATAGTTAGCCCGATAATTTCGGGTCTGTTTACCCCTGATTCAGGCTAGAAATGAAGGGATGATGCAAGCATTATCCCACAACCATCCCAGTTCTGTCGATGCCTTATTTATTAGGCCTGTTTACAATCCTATATAATTATGTTCATGAGCATTTAATAGATCCTAGGTCTACACAGAGCAGTTAATTTTTTTAAAGCGTAGCCTAAGCCTATGCAATGTCCAGTCATCAGGTTTTGGGGTATAATAGGCACCTAGCCTATTCGGTATGTTCACTAGGCCTAGGCCTAGTGAACAAAATTTGAGTAACATGGATGCTCACTCTGCTCACTAGGTTATAGAGACTGGCCTACTTATATCACACACCTTCAGTGTGCATTCAATGAGGTTTGGCTCTAATCGGCTGTAGAGTGCTATAAATGTTAAATTTACCTCAAAGCGATACCGATCCGACTCTCTTGGAGGTTGAAAATTCACAAGTCGGTCTAGGGGTCGCTGTATGTATTAAGCCGGGTTTATATAAAGTCACAAGGATTATGGTTTAGTTATAAGCCGAGTTGGAAGATAGGGATCACATACAATGGTTCACACAAACTCGTCATTGCAATAGCCTAGTCATAGTCGTAGTCACAAGCGAGTTGAAAAATTCTAATTGCAATAGGCTACCATATTCCTTGTGACGGACCAATCAGGGGTTGAAACGTCACTTCTCGCTTATAACAAGCCAATGAAATGCCATAAACGATAAATCAGTGCTACAGAGCTTATACCTTATTGCAATTCCATACGACTATAACAAAACCTTGTGACTATATAAACCCGGCTTTACCGTCCACACACCGATTTCCGTCTACTTATTCCTGTGTTCATTCCAAAGAGCTTTATAAAGATACTAGGGCCTACTTGTGTATCGGTAGGCCTAGGTATATATGCATTGCGGTCGGGTGTGGTGTGAGCATTTACAAACCATAGCCCTATTTATACTTTGTTTAGCATGCAACAAATCTAGGATAACAGCAAGGCTGCATTCTGAAACCTGACAATGCTTTGGCTGTAACATCATCTAGGCCCTAGTACGCAGTACGCTACAGCGTCATATTTCGTCATGTGTTTCGGAAAGCATGAAGTTGGAGGAAACTATGCACACACAAAATTAAATAAAAATAATCTAGGCCTAGCTCTCCACTTAGGGGCCTATGACAAAAATGCTGAATGAAAGATCAACAAAATATCCAAGACCTGGTGGCATGATTTCCTGTTCAATGTGTAAACAAGACTTATTAGGCCGTATAGATACTTACATTTGGTTCAACATGCTTTTCAGACAAATGCAAAGATGACCAATTAATTATAATTGGCATCCCTAACCTGCTTGAACATGTATTATTTGCTTTCCTTCATAAATGAAGGTAGTTCAATTTTGAACACTTTAGGCCTATGGTTTATGTTTTACTAACGTTCAACCTGCTGTTGATAATACATTGTTCACTGTTATGGTAAAACTTCTTTATGACAAACACTTGGGGGAAGAACATTTCTTTATAAAGATGGTACCTTTACATGCATTAGCCTAGGCCTATAGGCCTAACCTTTTGGGACCTCAAAAACAGTTTGTTATATAGATCATTTTGCTATAAAGAAGTTACTACTACTACTACTACTACTACTGTACTACTACTACTACTACTACTACTACTACTACTACTACTACTACTACTACTACTACTACTACTACTACTCACTACTTTACTTTTTACTTTTCATCTGCAGTGGCTTTCATTACCTACTACTTAAAATAATTGATTGATGAATTACTGGTGTAGGCCTACACAGTGGTATTAGTTGGTAAATAGGGAATATGAGTAATCTTTTTTAGCATTTTACTAGATTAGGATTAACTTCATGAATTCAAAAATATTTTATTTCGGTGACATAGAATAAAGCTTCATTTATAAAAACGAGCTGAAAGTTTCACACATATTTATGGCGGGAAAAACGGGGCATAGGTCACTTTCCATGTATCCGCAATCAACCAATCATAAAATGGTAAATAAAATAACCCTTAGGCCTATTTGGAAATTATCATATCCAAAATCATATAAAATCGAATGAATGTCTAGTACGCCTAATAATTAATTTTGAAGTCCAATTAAAAACAATAATACCAAACCTATTTTCATAGAATATCAGTAAATATTGGGTGTTGTTATTCATATAAAGCAGACTTGACAACGGCTTGAGTAAAAATTTTGACAAGGTTAGCTTGATTACCTTGAAAATTTGATTGTTTCGTCTAGGAGGCGGTGGCAAAGTCATTCATATAAGCAGGGATTTACATGGATTGTGACGTCACATACCGTTTAAAAATAATAGTGCGGGAAACAGATAATCAAAATCTTTGAACATTTATAGAAGTAGGCTATAACGAGTTAACTTTAAAACTTTTTAATTAGTGTTATGATGTCTTCAGATGAATAACAATATATTCCACGTACTTTCAGAGCCGTTGAAAATTCATGCACATTCCCTATTATGCTGTAAATTACTTCAGTACTTCCTTTTTCCTTGTAATTTATCACTTAATAATAATTAGCCTACCATTAATTATGATAGTCCCTGCGTAGTTGAAGACCTGTTGCTGCTGTTGTTATTTTTTTTTAATGTTAAATTGACATTTGTTTGTTATTGACATTCTTTTATTGCAATGTTCCATGTAAGCGGATGTGAGTTTTGCGTAGGCCTAGTGGTTTTAAGTTTATGCAAGCACAAATGCTCATCGTAGGCCTATAGACCTACTTACTAAGTTACTTTTTTAATTACCGGGTAAATTTTATAAGCCGGTAAATTGGGAGGGTGCGATTTTGAATGCTCAACTACGTCGCAAACACATTGACATTGGTTATATTTGTAAAATAATTGTATTGAGTTACTTATTAGTCCTTGTAATTGGTATTTGCTTCTATAGGCCTACAGAATTAAAAAGGGTGGTAAAATTATTCTGGTGGCAACAAGATAACTGGTAGGCCTGATGGCCTGATGTTTAATTGTCAATTGTTGAATATTTGAATTGTGGAACCTTAAATGACAGCGGCAGTGGTACCTCCAGCTTGGTATCTCTTTAGAATAAGTGGTATGTACTTGGAGTATGGCTTCTAATGCCCGGTTCCCGTGCTTGTACGTCAGACGTTGGCCAACCACAGGCCCTAGTATTCTCGACTTACGTCAATGCCAGCATTGTCGTAAATTGCTACGATTGGCCAATGTTCGACGTAAAAGCATGGGAACCGGCCATTAGATTAAAAAAATATTTCTTGAAAACTTGTTTTCCCTATGGTGGCTTATGTAGGCTAAAATAGCATATTATGTTGTGGTTGTTTTCTGCCAAGAACTGTTAACCTGCAACACGTGACGTCAGTGCTAGTTCCCAATGGCCAATTACTTGCTGGTACCTTACCTCGCTCCTTGTAAATAAGTTTGAAATAATGGTTTGTTTCTAAAATTATTGGTTTTAATAGACTTTATTGTTTTCAGCTGTTGAACCTGTGTGGTGACCAACGGACCTGGACTATGCCCACCATAAGTGCAAGATTGCGAACATTCAACATTAAAGAATAAAATTGACCTTCAGGTGAAGGAGACATTCAGTTAAATATTTGTTTGTCAATGCTATGGATGTTTCAGTTGAAGTGAGTGTCACTGAACTTATAAAGTAAATTGTTCAGGGTAGTTAGGTTTATGTTTTTTTTTCAAAAGATGAACTCTGAATATTCGTTAACAAAATTGAATATTTTGCCAAGGGCATATCTTTGTTTAATTGTTACCCACTTTACTTCTCTTACGCAACAATCAGAAGTTCTAGTGACTGCAGCTTGTTTATATTGAGCATGGATGAATGGGAATGAGACTTGCCTCATCGAGGCATCTCGATGTGGTTGTCATGGCACCAGCTTTGACAGAAGCTGGTCAGTCTCAGAACTTGAAATTGCCACCAAATTCATATTCCTCGCCCACGTCTCCAATTGGTGTTGGTCTGAACAATATTACAGGCACAGTGTCTCAACTTTTAAGAAATGGACATTTAGGCATTTTTTGTAAAGTTGGGCCAACCATTAAAAAAGTCGGGTGTACATCCGATAAGTTCAACGACCAATGTTTGAACGGACTGACAAAAGGATTGGCAAAATACCCCAGTGCTTTCAGACTGAACAATTTAACCACTTTAGCAATAGCATCGGAGATTGCAAAAGTGAGCGACGATTTGCAACCTCTGCCAGTCAAAACCCCCAAGACCTTCATGAGAACTTCGGCTGAAAACGGTGATTCAATAATGAATAATATTAAACTTATGGGGGATCAAGACGATAATATGGGTTTGCAAAAGTCTAACACCTCACTTGCAAGTTTGGAAACTGGAAGTATGACTAAGGATAAGAATCTTACCAATGACATGGATCAATTGTTGAAGAATCTTGGAGCCGACATCGGAGGCAGTGGAGATTTGACTCAAAATGTTGAGGATCTTTTACAAGTGATCAAGAATATGGAATCGAATACAGCAGACACAGAATCTGCAAATGCTTTGAGTCACATGGATGGATCAGAACACGAAATGTTTCCAATAGCAGATGGAACTGATTTGGCAGGTGGTCTCTCTACATTTGAAGGGGAACTTTTTAATGATGAGGATGTTATGAACTTGTGTGTTGGTGTGAATCTCGGAGATACTGGCATGACCGTTGTTGAGAAAGACAATAAAGATGCTTTAACAAAAGAAAGGATAGCAGAAGCTAACAAGAAACAAATGGCGCTTGAAAGGAAATGTGAGTGGCTGTTCAGGCGACTTAGAAAATTACAAGCTAGGGCAATGGGTAAACATGCAGGAGAAGAGTTGACGGGGCTTTTGGAACAAGCTGATAGGTTAATGAGCGAGTGTATAGAACATAAGGAAATACCGTCAGGTATAAGTGAATTAACCTCTGAAGTGAACTTAAACTCAACCAATCAGATTGAGCCTGCTGATGAGGATGTGCAAAGTGTATCAGAGAAGAACATGTGGAAGGAGATAAAGAGAAAAGGTATATCTCCTTCTGCCATGTCAAGTGTTATCCGACGGTTAGATCTAGTGGCTCAAAAGCAATCTACTGTAAAAGCTAGGCGTCGATTAAATAGATACTTCAGGTTAGGTTCCCACGAACCACTCTCTGGTCCAATTCCTCGTGTTATACCTCCTTTTGACGAGAATACAAGGAAAGATATGATACAAGTGTCAGATCAGCTACGAACACAATTCAGTGTCATTGAAAGTTCTGTGGACTCCGATGCAACAGCCAGCAGTTCCGACGGTGAAAGTTGCGACGAGATGCAATCATACAACAATCACCATCAACTGCATATGTCAATGTGAGTAATCTAATCTTCTCTATTTGCTTTTTGTTAAGCCTAAATACGTCATTAGATTATGCTCAAATTGGAAACTAACTTTTATAGAAAGTGAATTTAAATAAACTTTGTTGAACAAGTAGACTTGCATTTATTGTGGCCCATCAAAAGTAGCATTTCAAGCACGTGTTTGTGCTAGACATTTCGTGACTGAAGATTTTGACGAGTCTGATCTTATTAAAAAGCCAAAGTAATAGTTAGATCTAAAGTTGATTAAACTAACCCGTAGGGCCTACTACAATACCGACGCAACATTTGACGGGAACATGTGAAAAAATCCCCCTAAACTGTCGCGTTATTTACGTAAGAAACCAGTAGATGACCTTTTGTTTCCGTCAACATCAATATTACCGTTATCGGTATCTGGACAAGTCACAGAATCTCTTGATACAATACTTGAGCCTGAAATAGAACTTTTAACAGATGAAGTCTAATTTAAAGTCGTTCTCGGGAGGAAAACACTCCCTTATTTTCATTACGACACAAGTTGGGATAACTATTCTATTTCCCTTTCCAATTTCTGTCCATGAATTATTAATCCACAATACAAATTGTTTGCATGCTAAATACCTCCACAGATTCTTTTTAGGTACGTGCACTGTAAGAGTATATTTTTTACGCTGATTAGTTATTCTAATTAATTGATGCCTCGCCATATTTAAACTGTCTACTAAAACTTATATATTTTGAAATGCTGGGTTTAGAGTACATTGAAAGTCCTTGCATACTTTACCTATGATATCACTTTCTTGGCAAGACAAACTTTAAGCACTCACGTAGGCTTTCACAAACACATACTTTCTTGGTTAGATTGCATAAAGGCTAGTCTACGTAGATGTTAAAGAACTAAAAATTTGTGATAAACAATTTATTATTTAGGTTGGTGGTACACACAAAACTTTAGAATTAAAGACTTCGGACAAAGATGAGACACTTTGCAATGTTAGTATCTTTGACTTTGGGGCTCTTTGGCGAATCCGCAGCCATCTTTATCCATTCATTTGTAGGTTATGAATTTGTTGAGTAGTTCTTGTCTTGACCCTGGTGGTCTCCTGAACTAAAGAACCCCATTTTCACTTGTGAATTAAGGATTTGTTACTTGAGTTGAAAGTTGGTCACAAGTAACAAGTGACAAGTCTTTAATTCTTATGTGAATGCATTCATGTGTTTTGTATATTTCAACTTTGTAAATCGCAAGTTGTAAGTTCTTAAAAATCTACGTAGACCAGCCTTAACAGATCATTTAGTTAGAGCACAAACACCAAATGAAGTTCACTGTCTACCAACATATTTTGCCTTGTTTATATTAAATTTCAGTATCTAAATCTTCACTATCTGTTTACTCATGCTCAAACTGGTACGGATGTATTTGCTTATTCATTTAAAAGAATCAAACAATAACGACCGTGACAAGTACTGAATGAAATAGTAAGGGTTGGGTAGCCGAGCCCTGTCGAGCCGCTACCGATGTAAAGACGAGCTACGAGTAAGGCGCCGCGGGGTAAGGGATGGACATAACTTCTAAGCGCGTAGGCGAAGGAATGTGCGGAAGAGATCGACATATTTCGCAAGTTTCAATCTGTAAAGCAATTGGCCCCTCAAAATAGTCTAGACGCATTCTGGTGGCAAGAAAACTACTATAAGGATGAGTTTATCTGTCAATTGTTCATTGTTGCTTTATTGTTAAATCATCAATGGCGCAGATAAGGGTGTTGCTTAGCAGCGCTATCTATGTGTTAATTTGAGTCTCCAATAGTAAAAACCGGTACCTCATTTTTCAAGTTCACTTCTCCTTTAATTAGCATAGGCTACAAAATGTTACAATTACTCATAAAGTTTTCAAGACAAAACCTAAAATTGATGGTAGATGTGCACCAAGGGTTCATTTAAGAGCCATAGACCTACTATGTATCCCACCAATAATAGATAGGCCTAGTCGCAAACAACATAGACAAACATCGTCTTGTTTGCACTTTGATATGCATAGTTAACTTGTAGTTGTATATGCAATAATTTATATGTATGTGGACCAAAAATCTATATTGCTTTATCGTGTAAAGAGCAACAGCACGTGACTAGGATGGGGAACTGCATCGAGTAGGGTCTAGGCCTACTTCTTCTTACTACGTTTCAAAGTCGAAACCCTATGATGTTGTCAGAATTTGTAGGTTGCTCATTTTGATTTTGACACCATAAAGAAGTTTGGTTGGCTGTGCTTGGATTAGTTGCCTTGAACAACTATGGCATATTTTATTTTGTAAGTAACATTAAGAAAGTTAAGAGTTGAAATAAAATTCAGCTGTTAGTTCATATCCAAACTATTGATTATTACAGCCAATTGGCATAGATGGACATACAAAACAATAATGTCAATATAGTATTAAGAAAGATCTGAGGAAATAAGTGTAAATTACAATTCTTAAGTAATAATTACACACCTTACAGTTGAACAACATTTAGTCGGGGGCCAACTTGTTTTCGTGAAGAAAACGAGGCTTAAGATAGGTGGTTGTCATTGAGGAAACATGTTAGTCCTAGGAGGGTGGAATTGATTTAAATCAACAACAAATAACATAGGCTACAAACAGTATTTTTCACTTGTCCCTAAAATTCATTTTATGTCATAGCTCTCTCATAGCTCTCATCAACTTTACCCATCAGCAGGGCGATTCTGTATGGGCGACGATACGTTTATCACTGGTTTCAGTTAGAAGAAGGCGACGAGCCAATCATCAAGGCGGTGATTGGTTTCGCATTTGCCTTCAGTAACGACCAAAACCGCTGATAAATTTATCGACGCCCATACAGAACCGCCGCAGGTCTCACATTATGGCTGCCAGTGTAGAGTAGTTCATTCATATAGCTAGACACTGATGCAGAGTGATTCTCATTTGTGTGTGTGGAACACCTTGTTGTTCGTTCAAATCAATGAAAATCTGATAAAAAAAAATTGTATGAAGTAATCTGAAATTTAAATAAAAAATTGAGAGAATTTTAAAAAATCATCCACCCTTGTCCTACGCTAAATATTTAGCAGGCCGTTACAATACCAGACCTTTGACAAGCGAGTAAGACTAGGTGTAAACGTAATGAGCATACCGTAAGTGGTTAATTCTCCAACTGACCGTTGAAATTGGTCAATTGTGTAACTGGGGGCACTTTATTGAAGACTCTTGATTCAAATTTTGGCATTCACAGTGCGAGTGACAGAGTGGCATTTTACATAAATGCTGGTCATGATACATGTAGTTTGGCAGTTGGCATACTGTTCGGTAACATATACAAAAAGAATTACAATGTGCGACATATCAAAAAAAAAATAGATTATGGAACTTACTAATCAATCGATTCCTTGGGGAGGGGATCATTGATTACCTAATGCCTATTTTTATGGAATGTACATGGTGACATGCATAATTCTATTTTCCTTAGTACTCATGACATGTTATTTGATTTTGTGTGCACATAGGATGTACAAGAAAGGTAATTTTTGGAAACAGGAATTCAATAGCCTACATAAAGTTTTTTCAAATTGTGTACATATTTCATACAGTAGGCTTAAATAAACAAGGACCTTTAATGCCATATTCTCTGGTCAGTCATACAGGTTAGCTCTGAATATTGAGTTTTGATTGTGCAGTGTAGTTCTTAATGATAGAACGTTGGACATTCTCGAGAAAAGTTTTCAATGCTATTGGCACTACAAAAAAGTTTGAGGAAGAGCTAGGATATAGCTATTTTGTGTGATTTAGAGCCATCGTAAATCTGTGATTAAGTGTGACCAAGTGGGAGATTTAAAAGGAGTAGGCTACACTTTCACCCTTTTCGCAAATCGTGTAATTTAAAAGAAATTTAACTCAAGAAATCTTGATTTTGTTAATTTCGACAAAAGTTAATTCTTGCAACTGGAAAAAATGTCAATATCTTGAGAATACTCATAATTGAGATTCACAATCAAGTTTCTAAGATACTAGTAGGAGTGGGTAAACGCGTGTTTTTTGCCTAAACGTGTACACTTTTGTACCTCTATGACCACCCCTCAGCCAACTGAAATGCGTTGTCCCTCGCCTCGGTTGGCTGGGGCATCTATGTAGGCTACAGTAGTAGAGAAAAGTTTTACTTTGCATAGGTTTTTTTTTTTTGCCTTTGTCCCATTGCCATTGACCACCCCTCAGCCAAATGAAATGCATCGTTCTGGGGGCTCGCCTTCGTCTCGCAATGCAATCTTGCCCACTTTGCTTATTTAAGGCTGCCGTACGTTTTCACTTTTCGCTGAAGGAAAAACTCACAGAATAATTTATTTTTTCACGTGATTCCACTAGGCCGATTTGTAGCATTAAGGCTCGTGCGCTAATTTTCTTGTCAGTAGCGTCTGAAACATCAAGAACTATTTTTGGTTCGTCTATTGAATTATTTTAAAAGCGTTAACACACTGAACAGCCGGTTCAAGTGTACGTGGTTCAGTTCGAGGTTGGGTCAGGTCTTGTCGGGGCGTAGTGTGCGTTCACGTTTATACAGCGGATCGATACCCCTTACCCCTGCCACGGGCCGAGTCCAGCCCCACACTCCATTGATTTCCCGCCTGACGATGCTACAACGTGGCTTGTCACATGCAACTATCAATATTATGATCATTGTTCGTGTTCCGAAATACTTCGTTAATTACGTGTGATATTGAGACTGAAAGCTTTTGGACCAACACGGCAATGAGTCACCGCATAGTTAATGCTTACATATTGATTTCGACGGTTAGTTTCGTACTAAGATGATAAATTGTTCTTGACCTTGACGTTATTCGTGTCCTTACTTGGCAGATAATGGATTATGATCCCATCAAAATGCATTTAGATTTTAGTTACAGTGAATCACAGATGCTGTGGTGTGAATGTGATAGGCCTACAATTGGGGACCATTTCAGTATATTTCTATTGTCTTCTACATGCATTCAACTGTATCTTTTGAGTTAGCAACATGCGGGCTTCAACGCGTTAGCTTTGTGTCAATTACGCCATCAGTAATGAAAACACGGAATTCTATGTTTTATTGTAGGCATTCCTCTTTGTAATTATGAGAGTGAGTGCGTTAAAGCGGCATATGTACGCAAGTAGGGTACCATATTGTTTTAATGTAAATAATTCCATGCTTCTCATCTAGGATGTCTTTGTTCTTTTAACCCTCAATCCACTCCCTTTGACAATATCGTCTAGAATAGATATTAAAGTGGCCGGCCGGTTTCTCAAGGGCGCATCATGACGTGTTATCAGCCCGGTGTGTTGCTGGTACATATCTCGCTTGTTCATCGATTTTGGTAACGGTGTCGATTACCAACTGCGACTTTCACTTGGGCTCGCCGAATTATTATTTTCACATATTCCTCGCTTCCTCAACTTTAGGCATACGATCTGTTCCGCTCTGCATCTCATGCTATTCTATTCATTCATTACGTAACATTGGCAGTGCCATTAATGTTGTTTATTCTCTCAAGCACTGCATGTCACCATGGCACTCACCATCAGTTTCAAGTCACACGCTGTGGTGCGTTTTCCTTTGGTATGACGCAATCGTTGCTCGCATTGTGGGCTATGTCTATGGCTAATTTTTACCAGCTGGTGACTTCATTGTGACCTGGTATTGTACCTGCAGGAATGTTACTACAACTTCTTGATGCGCCCAACTGAGGTTTGGTGGGAGATTCTTTCTCAATAAATAATAGTACAATATTATAATCATCATCATCATCATCATTATTATTATTATTATTAGGCCTATTATTATTATTTTTAGACCTATTATTATCTGCTTTTTAGTGCATTGTTAAATATAAAAAATCTTAAAACATTTTTTGTATTTTGTTTTTTATTTATTTTGTAAGCAACATTGTGCTTTGAGCCACAATTACAGCTGATCAGTTATCAGGGTCGAAGACAGCAAGAATTTGAGTTTTATGTTGTTGGTAGGTCTACCTTATGTTAAAAACATCAAGCAACGTCACACTTTTGAAATAATGATGTAGTCCTATTAATACTCCCCCAAAAAAAGTATGCAACAATTTTGTCAATTGTAATAGTATATCAAATTGTCTTAATTTGATCCAAACGTTATAGGCTACCATGTAAATCTTGATAATATCTAGCCCAGCATCATTCCGAGTGTTTGATATTGAGGACATACCAACCCTAGCTGGATCTAAAACCCATCCTAGGTAATTATGTGTTTATCGAAAATAACTTTTTTCCAAGCGATTATATTCAGTTCAAAGCGATGGTGTTTTATAGGCGTGACGTAACTGAATCTTCTTCCAAGCCGATAGAATCGGCGGTACGCGAGATATGTATTACGCGAGCAAGCATCAGCTCACTCAATTGCACGTGATTCATTCTGCAATATTTTCTCATTACATTCAATCCTTTACATTCTTTATAAATTGAATATGGACAACTTGAGAATTGTTCCGATTGGTCGACTCATCACTCATCTAGTTTTATGAAATCTACCTTTCCCGAATAGGGGTCCTGGTGCTGTAATGACCAAAGTACGTCGCTAACCTGGGGGGGCAGCCTACCCTTTTTCTGGCTTCTAAGCCCTGCTAACCACCTAAGGTTTGGTTACACGTTGGGGAATGGGCTTTATACAGTGGCCGTCAACTAGAGATGAACCCCAGGTATAGACATTTCCCCAAGCAACCTTTCCCCCACCACCTTCCGCAACTCGACAGACCAGACCCGTCCCATCTGTTAACAAACCGCAAAAAGGTTCAACTACCTGGTGAAGTTGCGTACCAAAAAAATTAAAATCGTTATAACAACATTTAACTTCTTGTGGTTATGAGATTGTTGTTTCAATTAAAAAATCAAGCAAACTGCAATTTTATTTTTTTTAATTCGTCCATATTTGACTGAGAAAATCCGATAAATGTTTCAGCACATTCATTCAAATATGGACGAATTAAAAAAAATTAAATTGCAGCTTGCTTGATTTTTTAATTGAAACAACAATCTCATAACCACAAGAAGTTAAATGTTTTTAATTTTTTAATTTTAAAACGATTTTAATTTTTTTGGTACGCAACTTCACCTTTAATTGAGCAGGTAGTTGAACCTTTTTGCGGTTTGTAAACAGGTGGGACGGGTCTGGTCTGTCGAGTTGCGGAAGGTGGTGGGAGAAAGGTTGGTTGGGCAAATGTCTATACCTGGGGTTCATCTCTAGTTGACGTGAGATTATTTTGGGGGGGGGGGGGGGGGCTAAAGTCCTGCCCCGTAACACCCACACCCTTCTTTGTATAATGGCGCTTACACAAAATGTACAGTATTTTAATTATTAATAACATTTTAAAATATCTATGTAGCTATTGGAAACTATGCGAGTACAGTCAAATCTTCCCTAGTGAAAAGCCAATACATCAGATAAAGATGATTTTTAAAGTACGGTGTATCACTATCCATCGTGGGATGGTACTTTAAAAATTAAAAAAAAAAAAATCACATTTAGAGTCTACCCACTCAGTAACAAAACTGATTATCAGTGGGGGACTTTAATTTAAAGCGACTAAACCAACTCTGTAGGCTCCGAACACCATCGACGAGTGAGCGATAACCAATCAAAGATCGATATTTCAAATGCGAAACATATGAAACAGTGATCGGATTGCCGTGTGCCCGCTCCGTTCCCGGGGCCCGGAAACGAGAAAGGAAACGTGCACGACAACGCCGCTTATCATTCTCATTCCCGGGTCTTTATGTAGGCCTACATGGCATCCACTTTTCTTATGGTTTGACATTTCTAGCACCCACCATTACTTTCGAACGTCATGAAACACATAGGCTAATCAAAAGTCAATCTTCTCTCCATCCCTCGATACAAGGAATTAGTAATTATGTTAGTAACAACACAATTAACAAATAATCGTATTAGTAATTCCTTCCGTATTAGTAATTAATTTGATTATAGTAATTCCATGATAAGTAGTAATTCCAAAACTCAGCGCTGCCCGGGAAGTGCAAAAATAGTTACCTACGCAAATGTGTTCCAGCAGCGCACACTAGCTATTTTTTCTTTTACTCTACAGTCACTTGGACTATGGTTTGGCGGGAATTTTATGTCAACAGTTGGAGACTAGGAAAGGCACAAATAGTGACTTTTCTGCCCACTGCCTAGAGGCCGGCCCATTTCGTGAGGTAATTTTAATGAACTACGTTTTTTTATTTGTAATTTATTTCCTTACTTCTGTGTTGACCTAAATAGGGAATAGAATGTATTGACAACAATGTAGAGGTTAAGGTTATGCTTGCGTACGTTGTCCATTTCTAAGCAGCTGTAGGAAAGCTTGTCGTCATTCCGTTAATCTCGGCGTTGGGTTTTGGAAAACTGTTCTTCGCTCACGAGAGATGTCCAGTCTCGTGTATAATGTATCCTGTAGCTGGAAATAGCGTTGATAGATTTCCATTGGCAGTGGGTGCATTCCATACTTCCTTGTGTGTTCGTTTCTCATCGTGTCGGTTACCTAAGACTGCATCATATACATACCCCGGTCGAGGTGGGTCTTTCCTCGTGGTGGAGGTGCATATCTTTGTCATTCGTCAGAATAGTCTTCCTGACTTTTCATTTTTTGGTATTGGAATACTCGACCATTCTTCTTGTTGAACTAGATTATTTATGAAAAATCCGTGCGTGCTTTATAGCCATGGCCAACGAGCGAGCCCCAATGTCAAATACTGATCGCTGGTTGGCCAATACCTCAGTGAACTTTGACGCGAGCGTCGATCGTTAACGTTGCTTCGGAGGAAGTAGTGGGATGTACTTCTAGTTGATGATTTTGGAATAGTGTACTTATTTTGACTTGTTCCTCGTGCCCCTGTGGTCTTTCTGCCCTCGGCAACATTGAGAAGAGGAAATACCGACTGTTAGAATGTATTTCGAGTTGGTGAACAGTGCAAACTACAAATAGATTCTTCGCTGTGACTTCGTTTGGATGTATGCTATGAGCAAGTTTGCTTACATTTAAATCTTGATAATATTCAATACTGTGCGTAGGCCTACTGTATTATTTACAAATTAATAATTAAGCGTATGTCTAGTAGGTACATGATATAAATTGAAAATTGATAACCAGTAAATCGACTTGGACAAGACGAAAGTGGAAGCAGGTACCCGTAGTAGATTCGATTACAACTTTTTGGTCCCGTCTGAACTGAATGTCTCTTTGAATTCCACTTCTATGTCAGTGTGCCTGATTTTATTTGTTGATCATTGGCGTAGCCCATTTATTTGTAAAGAAACGATAATTATTTGAAACAGAATTGATCAGCCAGTAGGCCTGATAGCGTCGTGCAAAGAAATACCGAACTCTACACTACCGTTGAGCGAAAGTATGCACCTTTCTGTGTTGTTCCATTGTGCCATTATTTACAAATTAAGGAATGTATTCTATCCAAAAATGCTAACGTCTCAAAATTCCATTTTATGCGCAGTAATATTTTACAGGTTAATCATTTAAGCTTTTGTAAGTGTAAACCCATAAATTAATAAACTTCCGTAACTGCGATTTGAAGTTATTTGTTACTGCTCGTTTTACTGGAACAAAATTGCCGGTAAATCTGTATGCGTGTTTGGGGGGGGGGAAGGGAAGGGAAATATTCTTGGCGTTATAAACTTTTCCACATGTTGAAGGATGGATCTGTGAAAAACCCCTACTGCCGATTATGAAAAGTTTGCCCATTATTCTCTGTGCGGGAAACTACTGATATATTGTTTATTTATTAGTTACATAATATATCATATGGTTGCCATTCGGCCACCTCCTGTAGGGGCTTCAACCGTGATACTAGGATTAAAGTGAGTTGGTAGAGGTTTGAATGTTGGCTTCCGTGATTTGGGGTAACGGCATGGTAACTTTGGCTGGGTGAGCAGTATGGGGGGGGGGGGGGGGCGTGAACTGACGCAACTTTGGGCCAAGTGTAGCAAGCGTGGATAGTAGCGAGTGGCGGAGCGCGTATCATAGCATGGGATTGCGTCATTTCTTGCCGTTGCCGTCAGCTACGCTCGCACAAGAAATGGTAGGGAGCGGGCGGGCGGGAGACGACCAACAATTATTCAAACATCTGCTTCACAATGATCCCAAGTCTTAGCTTGTCTATCTCGTGACCTACGTATGCCTAGTGATCCGCGAGGACGTGCAGTTTGTTGGACTCTGTATACCTTCAAGACCATAAAGCCCTTATTGATAATTTATAAAATTTCGGACCGCATGTGACCAATGAATGGATCGAGACGACACCCTTACGAATATGCCTACTGCGAGGAGTCTGATGTAAGCAAAATTATATTTTCATATTTTGTTACGTCATCACAAGCAGTAATTTATTAAGGGCTTGAGTCGTGTAAACGTGTCACACGCCCGCACAAAAAACGTCTACACAGTCATTTTCGCGCATTGTTAACGATGCCTTGTGACAAAATGACACAACAATGGTGAGGGTATAATCAATAATAAAAATAATAAATTATAAAACAAACACATGAATGATGCGTTCGTTTCTTCACCCGTGTTATTTCGTTGAACATTTTCTTTAGCGGAAATTCGAACTTAGTTTTTTCTGTCATTTTGTGAATTGGAGGGATGAACGCGAAAATTTCAGAAAAATACATGTTTACATAATTAAATATTTCTTCCCAGCCCTAGTAAGTTTTGGCTTGCGAGGTACTTACACTTAAGTAGGCCTATTATTAGCAACTTGCTATTACACGTAGGCGTAGGATTTTTTTAGGGGTCTTGAATAGTATGAGATTCGTGTTTAGTACAGGCATGAATTATGGTCTTGCTTTGCAATAAGAGCATAACAGTGAAATACTGTTTGGTTACTAATACTATGAAGGCTATCACTAGATGTGGAAGTTGGCTCTAGAAAATATTTATTTGGAGAGTGGTTAGGCCCATCTATTCTACCTATATAATATTATGAATAAGGCCCAGTATTACAACGCCCGGATAAATATTCCGACCACCGCTAACTTGTTTTCCCCATGGCAACCGCCAATCAGAAGCGTGGTTTCAAAGGAGAAAACAAGTTAGCGGTGGTATAAAACATTAATGCCTGGCCTTAGTGGATTATATGATATGACGGTTCATTGTTGCATTTAAGCCACATTTTTCAAACTTACATTCACTCTCATGCTACTAATAATGAAAAATTTCCTTTGACATTTTAATTAATATACCCTAAAAAATAACCAAATTTTGAGGTGATGGCAACGTTGACGTTCCACAGTTATTCCCCCCCCCCCCCCCCCCCCCCCGGAGGACACATTCTGAAGCATCCTTACTTCTGAAATCTAAATGTAGGCCTAAGCAGATAGAGAATAGAGAGTATGCTGTATGGCCATACTGAGATACAGTACTCTGTAAACATTTGTTCACGTTCTTCCAACACTTCATTGTTGCAATATTGCAGATATGGATATATGGATGGTTGATTGACATCAACCGTCCATTTTCAAACAAAGGTTCCATATTATGACTGAAAACAAAATAAGAATGCATCAACTCTGAAGATAATCATTTGTATGTGTTATCATTTTCCTTAACTTTTACCTGCACAAGTCAATCTATAAGGCTTAAAACTGTGATATTTCTTGGAAAACCTGTGTGTCATCTATTGACAGACGAATGTAAACAAATAATGAGTACCTCATAATGGCCGCCATGTGACATCAATTGAACACTACCTATATTTTCGTGTGCTTAGTCCTAAGCAAGAGCGAGTATGAATATACCTTTCAAGTTGCTAGTCTACCTTAGTCTTCTTGCCTGACTCTTTGCCTCTAAAATATAAAATATTACTATTTATTAATTTGAAAATAATGTTTTACTCCCCACTTAGGGTTTCCATCTTCATCTATTTCAAAAGTTCTAGCCCTGAAGAATCTAGTTTATTCCTGCTTGCCATTATTTTCTGATGGAACTGCCATTGAGCAGCCTTACATATGCTTGTCACAGGCGAGGTATTCGTACGGCAACCCAAGACTACCTTACACATGCTTTCCTCACAGGCAAGGCACTTGTAGCCAACCAGCGAACCGCCCGAGACAATCGCGCACAAATACCGATCGCTGATAGTACGAATACCTCGCCTGTGACAAGCATATGTAAGGTAGTCTTGGGTCATCTATATTCTATAACATGACTGGTGTCAGTTGCTAAAACCCATTGGCTCGTATTAAGAATATCATTGTTTAATCATACCATTTGGCTAGTCCTATTATTTGTGTGATTTTTTTCAATTTTACATACGCCTAAATACCAGGTTTGTAACAATTACTACATTTTTGTATTCTAGTGCTAAACGGGCTGCATGGAAGTGGGCAAAAGACCGGGCAGAAGTGGCCTGCCGATGGACGTGGCTGCAGGCACAGATATCGGACCTGGAGTTTCGAATTCGACAGCAGAACGATACTTACAGGTACTTGTGCCAAAAGGTCCAACCCAACCAGCTTACATGCCCAAGGTCATCTGACTGATCTGAAATCTACCACCACTGTCTAATCTTATTCAGTTCAGTTTTATTTCCTAGGCCTAGACAAATAGCTACAATCGTGACCTTGAATACATTAACTCTTCTCATTAAGGCAGTGCTTCTTCTCAAACGTGTGAACCCATGCATCACATAATCTTGCGATGCCTCACTAGCATTCCTAATTTATCTATTTTGTGAAACACGTGACCGATTGCCAATACCGATTGCCATCAACCCAAGTCTGCCCCGTGCTCGCAAAGTAAGCAAGTAGCCTAAGCAACCTGCACCCAAACCACAATTGCCACTTGGAACATATTTTTTACCCGCAAAGGCATGTGGATATGCAGGAACCTCTAAACATGGGAAGTAAATGAAATCGTTATGCTTTGACAGCCTCTAACTTTGAAACTCCCGGCTGGAGTTACTCCTTGCCACTAGGTTCGCTCCTTTGTTTGTTTCATCAACAATGATAATATCGGACAGTGTCCAGTATTGTTCTAGCATGGTACAATATTTTATTGAACCCGCAACGCCACCTTGTTCAGATTTGAAATGATAAACTCCAAAGCAGTTGTTCTTATAGCTCTGTTACTCCCTTCTCTGTGTATGATGTACAAGTTATTCAGTAGACAATGGCTAATCAATTGACTGCAAATATCATATAGTACATTTATTTATTGCTTATTGTCAAATTTCAGACAAATCCGAGCAGCCAAAGGCCCGGTTGTTTTGTGCGACGAACCACCTTCAGCAGCAGTTAGAAACCACTCTGTGAATGGCTTCCACGGCATTTTGCCTGGTGCGTCTCCCAGCAAACCGTGCGATGAAGTGGCCGAAGGGATGCTTCCATGTAGGCTGAGGCCATTAAACCGAGCCATGTTTCGAAAACGAAGACTACTCCAATCATCGGGGCTCCATTTGGTATCGAAGAAAGCTGCAAGACCGTCAACAATACACTGCAACTGTAATCTTCAGGCAAATGAGTATCCCTGCATGATCTGCACTGGGCGGATAAATCCCACGGCCGGCATCCGACCAGAACTGATGACGTTGGCCGAACGCATCAGTCTACTAGACCCTTCTTTTCATCCTGTGCTCTCCTTCCGCAACGGTAAGTGTGACTCCAAGCACGAACCCAAATATAGCTGTAGTTTTTCAACTTCTTGATTATTAATTAAAGACGTTTTAAATGTTTATGATAGTCAATAATCCTTTTCTCACATCCCTAGAGTTGTCATTAATGAAAATTGAGTCTTGTTAACTTTTACAATTTGACAATTTGAAGCAAATGTTTAACCTTTCTTCTGTAGAATAGTAGTGTCACAGATAGGGATGTCAATACCCGGAAATATTTGTACCCGGGTACCCTCGCGCCGTACCGGGACTACCCGGGTAGTAAATAATACTAAATATGCGTTTTATCGTCATGGGTGTCAAATGATTCGCAAAGTTGTGGAAAGAGACATTATATTGTTAAACGGTATCAGGTTGCATTGTCTTCGATGCAAAACGGTTGCGGAAGTATACAACAAATCTTCAAAGCTTGCGTCTCCGTTACGGTAGGCGGTGGTCGGCCGCGTCAAAGCGATGACGTCATAGTCCGAGCTCGAACACGAGAACATGATCGCAGTAAAGCTACGACGGGCGGCAGGTGCTCTCCCTCGGACTTGCAATAGTCCGCAGCATTCTTCCATAGGCCTACAGAAGATGATACTATAATTGGGCTTTACGTCTCATTCGTCAGCGGCGCTGTTGAGGGGGGGGGGGGTCAAGTTAAATGCCAGCAAATTGAAAAGAGCGGCTCGTATGCTCGCACAAAGACGCCAATAGGGAAATATCGCAATGTTGAATTAATTTCGTTTTGAACAGAAGAAGGGAATGGGTAGTACTGGGTAACGGGTATTGAAAAGTTGGAACCGTACCGGGCGGGTAACGGGTACCCGTTGACACGCACACATAAACCATGCAATCTGCTCTAAAAATCTGATGTTAGAATTTAATGGATGCGTCAATACCCCAAAAAAGACTTCATTTGCAAAACCCTAGAACAAGGTTTTATATGTGTACATAGAATGTTTGAGATTTAAAAATTAACGTAGCTAGTAACGATCTTCAAAGTACTATCCAGTTGATCATGCCATATCTTTGTCAAGCAAACTGTAATATACAAAATGCAGTCTCAATACTGGTTTAATATTTGTGTATTGTGTTCTTCAGAAGCGAGTGTTGATGGCCACTTGGCGGCCCTTCTGCATTGCAACGAGTGGCAACAGAAAATGCTGCGGACAAGTGTTAAAGTGTTAAAGACAAACAACATGCGGGATAAAGACCATGGGACACAGCAACAGGTTCATGACCGGCTCGATCGACGGAACATCAAGGTGGAACAACGGAGAAAGTACAAAACGCGCTTCAAGAAGAATATTCTCCATAGTACACTCTCAGCAAGTATGGAATCTTGATTTATATTAGCCTAGTAGAATAAATATCATCACTAGTGTCTACATTTATGTTCCCTAGGCCTAAACCCCCAAAATATTGATTTCTTTTTACTCAAGTAGGCCTACCATTTTTTTACTTAGCCTATGTTATTAATCTTGAATTATTGAATGATGGGACTGATTTTGGTAAAATTGAGTTCACTCAGTACAAAGCATAATTTTTCGGTTTATGTTTGCATAATTTAATTTTGTAGGCCTACATTAAATGTCCCCCATTGAAACACAGTTCTTGTAACTGAGTGGGTCAACGATATAGGCCAAATAAAAATGAAAACGTACGTAAGGTTTTTTATCCAGCTCATTAAAAATAGTTGGGAGCGAGGTTCCACTTTAGTTCAAGCGCCTTCTTTGCAACTGTGAGGGAGTACAAGGGATCATTTATGAAGAGTTGGGACTAGTATAAATAACAATTTTAAAGAGATTTGTTTGTTGGGGGGGGGGGGGGGGGGTCAGGTTATGGGTTTAAATGTTTAACCCTTTCAGGTCATGTTTTTTTTTATGGTGGTTGTCCTCTGGTCATACTTAATTCATGGGTTTTGTTGAAAAATTACAAATCTTTTTTTAAATTGCTATATTACCCTATAATTATAATAAAAATAATAATAATAATAATTAGAATTATTATTTATTAATAAAAATATTAATTAATAATATTAAATAATAATAATAATAATAATAATTAAAGTATTATTTGTAAAAAAAAAAAAAAAAAAAAAAATATACGCGACGATATTTTTGCGACTTTTTGACTTGAAGCTACCCTGCTTGTGGGCGTGGTCAGCTGCGCTCGTTGGTACGCACTGTCATTACTGCGGGCGAGTTCGTCGAGCCACCGCTAGGCGGAGATCAAGTAGACCGTGTCTTGCTGCCTAATAATTAGACCATATAGAAGGCCTAACATTCATTCTGGAAGGCGATGAGTCGGTGGCTCAGTCGACAACATGTGGAAGTAGTTCACAAGTCCCCGACAGATGGTAGCAAGCGTTTTTTTACGACGATATCTAGCGCAAATTTTGAATACTGACCGTGTCGGACGGGATCCGACATATGACTGGAAACGGAAAATGCTAATGTCGGACGAGATCCGACTCATGACCGATAAGGGTTAATTTTCCTTATTAGAACTGTATGTTTTTACTATAAATTTCCTATGCTCTAATTCTCTTTGGTTGTTAGAAAACATCTAAATTGATACTTTTTCATTTTTCAGAAATAAAACGCAAACTTACGAGAGGTAGAAAACCTAGAGGGTACAATCAAGGTATTTCATTGCAAAGACTGAAAAGGAAACTACCAATGAATGAACCGAATTTATTTTCTTCGGTAAGTCACATTGAGTGTGAAGACAACATTGAAGATAGTACGGCTATGAGTTCTGCCACCGGAGGTAGTGTTCACCCTTCTCCGATTCCATCTCCAGTACCGTTGGGGTTCGATAGATTTGGAAAAGATGTGATGAGGAGAAAGCGCGAGAACTCATACGATATTGACAATATTGTTATCCCATACAGCATTGCGTCGGCTACAAGAGTTGAGAAATTACCTTACAAAGAAATTCCAACACCTGGGTAGGTTGATAGTTTTGTTGTTCTTGCCTATCTAGTATCTTCATTGTAAAAATATTCTTTTTATTAAAATAGCGCTTCGTAAACACATTCCGATGGTGCACTGGGCACCTGAATATTGACGCTTGTCATTTTTGTTTGTATTGACTAAACAGACATTCATACAAAAAAAAAACAAGTTCAAGAGGAATTTGTTCCCAGATCTGTAAACAACTAGTTCTCAAGAATGTGTAGGCCTATTACATGACATGAACAGTGTATAGGGCAGGCGAATAACTTTTCTTATTATCAAGAATGTTTGTATTTATGGCAAAATTAGGGTTGCCATCGATAGTCGAAATACTGATCAAAAATCAATCAGTCAAATGATATGATAATTATTCGACGATTGTTCGACGTAACAGTAGGCCTCTATTTAGCATTCACGGTGATTCAAATATTACAACATGGGAAGAGGAAAAGAATTTAGTGCATAGCGAATGCAAAGACTTACTTACGTGACCACGATGTAATGCTTTTTAAGCAGACACAGTTTTATGATGCTTAGGCCTGATTTACAGCCTACAATACCTACCTCTTCCTCCACCCAAAATAAGGCAAACAATATTAACAAATTTTGACCAAATCAAATTGATCAATTGATCAAATTTTTCACCACTTGTTAGAAACCTATTGTAGTCCTTAACCAGTTCAGTGGCGACATTCCCTCGCGCTTGCCGTGCGCGTAGTGGCGACTTATTTCCCCACGCTACTTGCGCGCGGTCGGTCGTAAGACCTTCTCTATAAACACGTGTTTCCGACAGCATTGCAATACATGTAGTTCTATCTAGCGGAAAAAGATTGAACTAACTTCTTTGCAGAGTGCGGAAAAATTTTAAAGCGAGACTCGTCACGGCCACTGTGGGAGCGATTTCAAAATACTTATGACGAGATATTGCGTCCAAGGCGCTACTGGGATATAACCGGCGTGACGGAATATCTCGTCATGACCACGAACTGGTTAATGATCTTATTGCTGTTTTATCAGGTTTAAGTCATTAGCATAAGCTTTTGAATTTGACAAATGCATGCATTTAAGAAGTGAGATTGGTTCTAGACCTAATGATTATTTATTATGTATTCCAGTATTATGTATTTTTAATAACAAATTTTGTATATGTGTAATTTATAGGTGGAGACTAGTGGAACCGTCTGAATTGAACGGCCTTGTCAGAAGATCTAGTCAGGATGACAGTTATGTAAGTCTGTTGTAGTGTTAGGTAACTCTAATCGTTTGCAAATGACATGTTGTTTGTCCTTACTAGGACTGTGCAAATACAAAATTTTCATTTTGAATTGAATATTGAAAAATTGTTTATTTTAAGTTCAAATCCAGTATAACCTTGATATTTTGAAATCAAAGGGATCCCAAAAAACTCATTTGAAAATACAAAATTTAAACAAAAAAGTTTTGAGTCAAACAGTACTTTTTTTACACTACTACAAGTAAGCAAAGTATCTTAGGCACTACTTACGCCTAGCGTCACGTGAGTTTTCAAGTGGAAATACCATAATAACTAGGGTCGCCGTTTGATAATCGATATATCGATCGATACGATTATTTGCCTAAACGATCGATATCACTATCGATAATCGAATTGCTCGCCTTGCCCAGATTTTGAATTTACCGCTCGTTACGCTTCCTACGTGCGTGGCGCCTGGCAGCGTAGTAGCTTCAACCCCTACCCCTCATCTCTCTCCCCCCCCCCCGTTGAGCAGTAAAGGGGGACCGGGCAGGCCTAGTCGCGAGCGGTAACCTGTCGCCTGTAGTGAGCACGTGTTTCTTGATCCGTTTTTTCTCTTGTTCACGCGATGTTTTTGACCACGGCTAAAACAGATCTGTTTACTCCGCCGCAACTAAGAAGTGAGGTGTGGAAAAAAAATGGTTTTCGTGTCAATGAAAAAAAAAAGAAATAATTGACAGTAAGAGTAGTTTGTAGGAAGTGTAATGGTAAAGTGGTTTACAGTGGCAACACGACAAATCTTAGTACACATTTACGAAAATGTAATGCTACGCGACATCAAATTTTTATTTTAAAGTAATCCCAATTTCAAACTATTGTCTTTTTCCGGTCCATTATTTATTTGTTTGCGCGTGTATTCTCACGTATCCGTGGTGTGTAACCGGCTGTCACGAATCCTGAATGACAACTGCGCATTTCCCAGCGCAAGCCGACCGCCCCTCCTGCATTCCAACCTCCTTAGCCCCTCCTACCGGCTCAAGGTCAAGCCAATGACGAGGCAATTTCCACGGTTCACCCCACTACTACAGCCAGCAGTCTCCAGTTTCATCTTCGATCTCGGCAGAGTAGCATCTTGTGGCAAACAGCACAATACCCCGAAAACAATGTACTCGCAAATGGTCCGCCTCTTACGCGAAAAATAACGTAATTTTGATTCGATTATCGATCGATATTTTTTTAAGTCGATTATCGCGATCGATAATCGATTTTACTGGTCCGATTATCGATGCTGAAATTCATATCGAACGGCAACCCTAGTAATAACGCGTGTAATTTCGTCATCGTGTAATTTACACTCGCCTGTTTTTAGACGCGAACAAATCCGCATATTTTACGCAGAGTAATGAACTTGTGCCAATTGATACGTGCTGTCAAAGCAACACGGTCACAGAACAATAACTTGCCAGCCGCCGGCTGAGTCATCCCCGCCCGCTACCTGCTATTGGTGGTTGGGCTTTCGTCAGCCACTTGAAAGATTGTGTAGGTGGGGGGTGAGGGAAGCGAGCGGAATCGCTTGCAAGTGTTAAAATATCTGCACGAATTTTGTCGGAAATTTCTAAGTCTCACCACTAGTTCGAATTCTGACCGCAAGGAGCGCTAGCTCAGCACGTTTGACTTTCGTTGCCGTCTGGCGGGATATATTTGAACTCGGATCTTGCATCTCAAAAACTATCTAGAACCCTTTGTATGAGTATCATCACGGTCTTCTAAATCTTCAATGACAACAATACACAACAATTAAAACTCGGTTTTCAAGTGTTATATCAAATCGTCATACTAACCTTGATTTTATATTTATAAGATTTAGACCGTGATGATAATCTTACAAAGGGTCCTAGATAGTTTTTTAAATGGCCTGAGCGAGTTCTTGCGGTGAGAGTTCGAACTACACGTCGGACTTTAAAAATTTCGCCCAGACACACGCAGACGAATTCCCATATGGATGAACTATCTTCCCTAGTTTGTAATCTTTGATGGCAGCATGTTCATTATGCAAATTTTGAATCACGAAATAGGCCTAACGCGATACGGAGCTTTAACCAGGAACTCCACGAAAAATCTCTGTATTCGCGAAAAAACGGAAATGTGTTAAATATTGGTTAAACAAGTTGTGTAAAGGCTGGTCCACACAGATTTTTAAGACATAAGATTTAAGGTTTAACGCCTAGTCGTAAAGTTGGATCATAGGAAACACGTACCTACTGGCGTTCACACAAAGTTTTAGTTTTAAGACATTGTTTTCATTGTTGTTTTTAAAACAACCTCTTAAAAGTTAAAACCTTATGCATTATGTCTTTAAAATCTGTGTGGACCAGCCTTAAGAAAAATCATGCAGAAGCATTAACAATATAGAGGAAATCGATAGGAAATATGTTTGTACATACGAATAACTCGTCTTTATTTGAGTGATATTTCTAAATTGATTATGTATAACGTGTTTTTTCCTTGTTAATTGTTATGCACCTTAAAAATAATAAAACCACCATAACGAGAAATTTTCATTTTGAAAAACGAAATTTGAGAAAATATAAAACCATTCTGTAGGGCTCTACTCATTACTACTAAGATTGGGTACTTCCATCTTGCAGTATAATTCCAGAGCATAGCTGATGCAGGCCTAATATATTTATTTTAATGTTTGTTACAGATTGAAGATTTGAGTGATGAATTAATTAAATTACGCCATGACAAGTGTCAGGTGGATGAGAGAAAAAAATTCATGAGTTACGTCAAGTTGCCTCATTCTTCTAGAGGGCGGGCCAATAGACGCTTTGAGAGTCTTGCAGAGAGCAGTGGAGCCAATACACCAGGTAAATGAAAAACTTAATTTTTGTAAATATCTTCTTTTCATATGCCCATAGTAGGGAATATTCCTGATTTTTTCCCCAACAGCTAATTCCTGATATTTTTGTTTCGTTGTTACTAGATTGTTGACGATGTTATGAAGTCAAAAGTACATTTCATTTTCCCATTTTTGTAAGTATTTTCAGTTATGCAAGTAAGCTAAAAATTCCCACATTATTATGGTGTGGAAAACGGGGCATGACGTCATGCTGACTGGCATCAATCAGCCTATCCCACAAAGTTTTTTTAAACCAAATATCGTATTTATGCCGAATGTGTCAATCAAATTAGTATATTTATACTGTTATTTGATTCCATTATCTGACTTCATAATTATTACTATTTGCTTTTAACATAAATTTACACCGCCGACTTAATTGTTTGTATGTAATAATTAGAGGTGTTCAACAATATTTTTTCAGTATCGATATCTGCGCCATTTTGCCGATATCGTATCGCGATATCGTTATTAACATAATTGCATCGATATCGGGATATCGGATTTTTTTGGGCGGTTATAAAACATTAAACAATAGTACATAAAAAACTTACTCAATTTTAAGTATTTTTGTCGTGGCCTGCAGTTAGTCCCTTTACGTTTGATTCTGATAGCAATGCACCCTGCATAGCAAATAGTAGCGCATAGCAAATAGTAGGCTACTTACTACTTTGTAATTTATCAATAATTTTGTTTTTAAATGGTTATCAATTCATGATTTGTTTTTACTTTGTTGCTCCTTGCTGTAGCTATTAATTGGTTAATTTAAACTGCAACTAGCAAGCAACCAAGGTTAAATTATTTTCATTATTTATTATTATTATTATTATTTTCTTCTGTTCACGTGGATTTCATTTAACTCGTTGGTCCAGAAACTATGTACTCGCTTGTCTCATATGCGTGAATATTTCATCCTTGAAAACTTTTGATTTATAGAGCCTTGTGAAATTCTTAGGCCTAATTCTAATCCCTGCTTTTTTTTTCTTCCTCCAGATGCAATGTCTCCAATCAATATGCTGGATCAGGGAACAGAGAGCTGTACAGGGTCTCCTATAGCCTCGCCACCCTCCACCCCTCAGCCAGTTTCTATGGACATAGATGGTAACCTCTGTCAAGCTTTGACAATAAGACGTCGCACCATATCACAGTCTCGATGGTACCGAGAGAGAGAAGAACTGTTCCGTACCGGATCACCAGACTGTTCTGCTGAGGTTAGTAAAATGTAGGAATGTTCAACGATATTTTTTCAGTATCGATATCGGCACCATTTTTCCGATATTGTATTGCGATATTGTTACTGCATTAAAAAAATTGACACATCGAATTTTTTTTGGCTTTAAAACAATACATAAGAAATCGTAGTCAATTTAAAGTATTTTTGCCGTGGCCTGCAATACGCATTGCTGTAGTTGGTCCCTTCACATCTCAACCCCCCCCCCCCCCCCCCCCCCCTCCCCATCACCACCACCGGGATATCACAATGTCATTATCAACTTCAAAATTTTCCGCCCATAACCTGTAATTCTAGTTGCTGCACAGCGATAAAGTATTGAATTTGCGTGACTAATGAGTCACGTGTCCAACATCAGCTATTGACAGTCTATCAACAACAATCAAGCAATACTGAACATTCTTCACGGAAAGAATTCAGGGTTTCAGGTACAGATAATAGAATGGATCCAATAGCCGTGTTTACATGGAGTATTGAGTATAGGATTGGGATTGGATTCAGATCTACACGTTTACATTAGGGCTGGGCTATGACATAAAGTTCAAATATCGATATCAGGCAAAAATTTCGATATCGATATATCGAAAGCAATACATCTGTTTTCAATATCCCCTCCCACTTCCCAGTTTGCAGTTAAATGAAAAACAAAATATTTTCTAAACCATTGTGTCTTTTATTTATTAATTTAGTAGGTACACTGATCTGGTCATAAAACTGTTAATGACTTAGGGATATTGTATTATTATTAATATTAATTATTAAAGTAGGCTACTATGTAGAAAAAGTCTTGCTCCTTTCTTCGTCTTTGTGCGTGTGTAAGCGCCAAGCGAGTGTACTTTGTGCGTGTAACTGGGGCGAGGGGCGAGAGGGGAATGCTTATGCACACGGCCGGACTCCTTCCTCTTTGCGGCCGGCTGACTGGTTTAGGCGGGGGGCGAGAGGGGAAGGCTTTTGCACACGGCCGGCTTTCTTCCTTAGTGCGGCCGGCTGACTGGTTGAAGCGGGTGAAGTGGGAGTTGGGGGACGGACAAGTGTAGCGACGAGTAGTAAGGTGAGGCAACGAAAGGTGACGAGAACATTTTCAAGGTGGGGGTTTTTTGCACAGGCAATTGAAACATGAAACATTTGAAATCAAAACTTGATTTTAGAAATTTAAATTAAATTTTTTTTTTTTTTTTCAATATTACTGTATTTCGATATTCAACCAAATATCGATACGGAATAAATCGGCTCGTATCGATATCGTATCGAAATATCGATTTCCTTGCCCAGCCCTAGTTTACATGACCCGAATTTATCACGCACTTAGTTCGTTTTCAATACCAAGCGAGTGCAGCCTAGCGGTAATTTTATGAACTTCTTATCCACTGCCATCTTTAATCTGGCTATCAGAAAGTGGATGCATTAGGGGGTGTAACGTAGGCGGTTGTACCCTAACCTTACTTTTGTTTTGTTGTCATGTTACCTCTTCACATGACCACACGTTTCGTTTAGACATTACTAGGGGTGTGCGAGTACTTGAATGTACGAGCTTTTTCGAGCTTTTTTTTAAGCTCGGTACCGAGCCGAACTTCATTTTCGGCTCGATATTCTCGAGCCGAGCTGGCTAGGCCAAGGTCTAGGCCTAAAAATGTTAGTCGTCGCGCGGTTTTAATTATGTACTTCTATAAACGCAGACTGAAGAATCCAAAAGGCAGAAACAAATATTTAGGTATCTGCAAGTACGATGAAGTTCGAAAAATTTCGGGGTTTTAGGCCCAACATAGACTTGAGAGAACGTATAGGCCTAGGCCTATACTTTTCTGGGTACCTGGCCTAGGCCTAGGCCTAGCTGGGCTTTCCCTAGGCCCCGATCTCGTGAGAATAAAATGTTACATCTATAGATGCAGCACGATGTTTCGTTATTCTGCGAGTAGAAAAACAGATGCTTTCTGCTTTTCACAGTACTTGAACAATAAACATCTAGCTCTAATTTTCACGAAAGTTCTAGCCAAACTTTGTTACGCTTTTTTGGAGACAAACCAAGACAAACATTGAACAATGGTAAGGGGACTGCAACCGTCCACTGAGTACAAAGTAACCCAAACTGTATTATAACGTTATTTACAACCAACATTGTGATATGGAATTTCGATCTGTTTGTAAGTTCAGTTGCATTAAAATCAATACTATTTCACACGAAATTTAGTTTACAAAGGGATGGATGCTCCATCTCCACTCATTACAAACGAAAACAAATGTAATTGTAGTTATACGTTTTTTGTAGGGTTGCCTTTCGATGTGAAAATCGGCATCGATAATCGGCGGAGCAGAATCGATAATCATATCAAAATATATCGATATTGTAGACCTCAATCGATTATCAAATCAAATGCCAAAATAATGAAATCAAACTGAAAACAATCCCAAAAACCAATAAAAAGGTGTATTTAAGGATAGAAATGTGTTAAAATCACGGACTATTAATCCGCGCACTTTTTATTATAAGGTAATGCAATTGCTTGGTTGGTCATTGGGGTGCCACTTTTTTCACGTACTGATTGTACGCGGACGTGCCTTGCGAGGGTTGAGTCAGGTATAAACACATTCCGTAAGGGGGCGAGAGAGATGGCGCTATCCCAGCTGCCATTATATAGAACAGCTATCGCTCTACGCCCCCCCCCCCCCCCCCCCCCCCCCAGCGCAATAATGGCATCAACAATACAGACCGGCTCACAACATTTAAGAGAGGAGACAACGACTCACGGCGTGTGCGTGACAAACTGGCTCACGTTTCACTGTCACTGCCGTGGAATGCGTTGCGCATGCGTGGATGAATAGTTGCTCTTAACCCGTAGAGAGCGCGCTATCCCCGTCGGTCAAGTAGTGTTCACTATTTTACCGACCTAGCGAGCGCGCATTCCATCGTCAGCTCCGCGCACCGCTACGAACCTCCCAATCACGATTTTAACAGCAGCGCGGCAGTTTTAAACATCGATGATATTATTCAAATCGATAATCAAATCATATCATAATACTTGAATCGATTATCATATCATATGACTTGAATCGATTATCGATCGATATTTCGATTATCAACGGCAACCCTAGTTTTTTGTACTTATACGTTTCTTTTTCGGTTTGGCCCTTGGAAAACGTATAATCGAGGCTCCACTGTATTTCACATGAAATTTAGTTTACTTAAGTAGCCTATGTCCTAATATTCAACTGAAGTACGAATGCATTTTAAAAAACAAGTCAAGAAGTTGAAAAGTTGCTGTTACTGTATTCATACACTCTCTAAGCTCCCTAATAATGCAACTACCGTGCGATCTATGGTCGGTACTGTGAACTAAATGGCCATCGCTAGCGCAACCTACCGCGCAACAATAACAGGGTTGTATAGGGTTACATTTAGGGATGTGCGGGTAGTGATTTTTTAACTCGGGTCGGGTTCGGGTCGGGTATGGAAATTAACCTCGGGTCGGGTATGGAAATTAACCACGGGTCGGGTCGGGTCGGGTCGGGTCGGGTAGTGCTTAACTTAATACACACGTATAGATCAGTCAAATATATTATAGGTAAAGTTTTTAGTAATAATTAATAAAAATGTATCAATCAATAGAAAATACGTTACATAAAATGTAGTTGTGTACGAATCTACGATCCGAATCTACTTCAACACATTCGAATTTTCTAATTATTTGAAAATTTGAATTTCCCGCCGTATTTCACGCTATTTCCGCCAAGAAGGCGGTGGGGAGTTCTGGCATATGGTCGCCATCTTTGTTTAGATCATGGTCAAATGTCAAATACATCGTGAAATCATGGTGAAATATTGTTATTCACCTAGGCTACACTATATTCCTGAAATAATAATAAAGTAAGATAGAAGGTAAGGCATCCTCATATAAATATCAGTTCCTCCCAAGCTTCCTCGTCTTGCAGCTTCATATTGAAATTCACAATTTCGACCAATCATAACCTCGAAATTATGTTGTACTAGGCCTAGGCTACCCGACCCGGTTTTTTCGGGCATAATTTACGACCCGACCCGACCTCGGGTAAATTTTGTTACCCGAAAAATACCCGTTTTTCGGGTACCCGCACATCCCTAGTTACATTATGTAACCCTATAATAATATAATTATGTAACTTACATATTATGTTATAAACAAAGATGTAATTGATCTTAGATGTACCGAAATTTCGGTATACATACACTTCCTATCGCATTGCATCGACATAAAATGCAGCAATAAATTTACAATAAACGCTATTTCAAAAGCTCGGCTCGAAAATCAAGCTTTTTTTCTCATACTCAGCTCGGCTCGACTTAAAAATCGTAGGCTCGCACACCCCTAGACATTACTGCTCGTTTTTTTAAGTAAACACGCACAGTCCGACGTCCTTGTTCGCGGTATGACGCTTTAAACCGCAGGCTGATCGCCGTCACCTGTCACGTACAACAACAACAACCTTGGTGAATTCGATACGATACTAGAAAGTCGTTTACTTGCAAAGATTCAATACAATCTCTCAATACGTACGATCCCAGCTTTTCGGGGATTGGATTCAACCGATCCAATCCATGTTTAAAGTGTTAACATGGAGGATTGAACAGCCGGATCGTACTCAATACCGTATTGAATCCTCCATGTAAACATGGCTAATGTCTCCAGACAAACACAAAGAGAACCTGCTGGGGGTGGTGTGCATGTGTGCATGCCACCATTTGTGTGGAGGGGGTAGATGTGCACTTACAAAATGCAGCTTTTCGGGGATTGGATTCAACCGATCCAATCCATGTTTAAAGTGTTTACATGGAGGATTGAATAGCCGGATCGTACTCAATACCGTATTGAATCCTCCATGTAAACATGGCTAATGTCTCCAGACAAACACAAAGAGAACCTGCTGGGGGTGGTGTGCATGTGTGCATGCCACCATTTGTGTGGAGGGGGTAGATGTGCACTTACAAAATGCAGGAACGCGTACTGCAGACCAGGGGAGCAATACTTCCAAATTGACACTGTATGATATCGCGATATCCTCAGAGGGGGTGGGTGCTCGGACACTTAACGCTGCAGCAACGCATACTGCAGACCATAGCGGAAATATTTTCAGTTGACCACCATATCGCGATATTTTCGATATGAGTATGACACTGCTATATCTATGTTGAAATTAACGTCGATTTTCCCGTGGTATCGATATCGTATCAAATTATCGATATCGTTGAACATCCCTAGTAAAATTCATTTTCCTTGGGCTATTTACAACATTACAAGCCACCCTTTTTAATTCACTTTCCAATGTTCAAGAAAGCACCCTTGGCAGCATCTCAATTGAGTCTGATATTACAGTTACTGTCACAAATGAGCAAAACATATTGAAAGGAGCTAATGACCACGCCAAAGGTCAAACACGTACATGAATGCTGCTTACCATCCTCGGGCAACATGAGCTTTCATATAGTAAGCCTTAACTTTTGATATTGTTTACATTGACGTACTTTTTTTTACCTTTTCCTTCTATGGCATCAGCATGCGTGTTATAGTGTGTACACTGCAGATTGTAAGAAAAATACAATTACGGTAGATGCTAGTGGTGGCCAACGATATTGTCTCACCATATCGGAAATATCGCGAGGTCGAACAAAACATTTCAAAGTCGAAAATTCAATATTTTGTCAAGTTCCAGCAGGAAGCGATTCTCCAGTAATCTGTGTACCCGTGTTTTTATTGAGTGGCAGTGTGACACGTCCATGTGTAGTTCTATTAGGTACTGGTAGCTGAAGCTCTTCAAATAAACAAACTATTTTAAACTTCCCTCGAAACTTGCCATTGGTATCAACGACTCCCAGTAACAGTTCAGTTGGTATTGTCACCCACTCTCCAACTTTAGTAGGCACTAGTAGCCTACTTAGATAAGATATTATTAATAAAGCTTAATCAAACCTTTTACGTAAATTGTCTTATATCTGTGCTAGCCCTATTATTAATGTTTAATGTGTTGAGTAGGCTAGGGCCTACTGCTAAAGGTAGGCCTACTATAGAGGTAGGACTGTTTACTGTGATGTTGCTCAAAGTGCATGGATTCTCATCAAAGTGACTACATATTATGCAGAAATTTTTCCGGACAGCAAGCCCCCAGGCTTCATTTCTCATTCAAAGTCCCTATGGCGACTTGACTTTTCATTTGTGTAGTGACCCTTTCATTGTTATTTTGAGCCCTGATCATATCGATTATTAAACGGCAAACTACCAAAAATATGTCGATATCGGTATAATATCTAGTGTTGCCCAACGATATTTTTTTCAACATCGATATCGGCGCCATTTTGATGATATCGCTCGCGATATCAAAATCAACAACAATAATGCGATATCGAATTTTTTTCGGCGGTAATTAAACAATACATAAGAAATTGTATAGTCAATTTAAAGTGTTTTTGCCGTGGCCTGCAGTACGCGTTGCTGCAGGTAGTGCCTTCACGTCTATACCCCCCCCCCCCCCCCCCCTTTGGATATCACAATAACATAAACTTGGAAATTTTCCGCCCGTGGCCTGCAGTATGAGTTGCTGCATAGCGATTAAGGCTTGAATTCGTGGTGTTGCATGATGACGAGTCACCTATCCGGCGACAGTCGTAAAAGTATCAACACAACATCTGAACAACAACATTCTTCAACTCGCCAGCCCGTGCGGCCATCTGTGTGTGGAGAGGGGGGGGGGGGCAGATGTGCAGTTACAAACTGCAGCAACGCGTACTGCAGACCGCGGGAGAAATACTTCAAGTTGACAATGATATCGCGATATCCTCGAGGTCTGGGGGGGGTTAGGTACCAGTGACAACGCTGCAGCAACGCATACTGCAGACCATAGCGGAAATATTTTAATATTTTGACTTGACCACGATATCGAAGTTAACGGTGATTTTCCCTCGATATCCTATCGAATAATCGATATCGTTGGGCAACACTAATAATATCTTACATTTCGATATCGCGATTTGATATCGGCCGATATCGATGTTGTAAAAAATATCGTTGGCCACCACTAGTAGATGCTGAAGAGACATCTACCCTTGTCTCTTAAATTTGTCACTGACATTGGCACCAACAATAGGAACTCATGTTATCAAGTGCAAGCAAACGTAAGATTTTTGGCCACTACCAAGTCGAATCAGTCACCGTGCGCAGACGGCATCAGTGTGTACTTTGCCACTTATCACGACTTGAGTAGAAGCCTAGAGTTGGCATCGTATAAACACGCCGCTTGTGTAGAGCAAGTAGAAAACTAGTCTTTGCAGTTATTTTGTTAATCTTGATTCTGAGAAACTGGAAGATAACTACTTGCAAGAGTGAGACGATGGGACCAACCAAGGCCTACAATTATTGCAGTTATTGATAATGCAAGGAGTATGACCCTAGGACCCTATGGCTGGCAGTTTGGCCTAGAGCCCATGCCAGCAAGCCCTGGCCCCAAATCGAGTTCTATGCCTAATTACTGTAGGCCTAGGAGGGAGTCCATACCAGCCAGCCTTGGTCCTGAAGCCTAAATTAAGTTCTAGACCTAAGCCTAAGCAGTCATTAGCTGCACATTTCATAACATATTTTTTTTATTAATTTAAGTACATCGAAAGTAGGTTCTAGTTCAACTTTTCAATAAAATTCTTAAGGTTCGGTTCGAAATGCGGTCAGAAAAAAAAATTGAGATTTGCACAGCCCTATCGACTATGTATCTAAATTATTTAATCTTCTTTTCCACTATAGGTACTACCACATGACGAGCGAACGTTTCCTCTTCCTGAAGAAATGTATGATGAAATGATCAAAGAAATGCCTGAAGGCCATCCACTACCACAGCTGCCACAAGTGATCATGGAAGCAAAATCAATGTTATCCACTCCTACCAAAGACAGTGATTTGGTAAGTAGCAATTCAAAGTGATCCATATAATATAGAGGTCTAGGCCTACTTTGTCAGATTTGTCATTCATTCATTCATTCATACATAATCAAGTTGTAAAAAATTACAATCATGCAAATATACCTACATAGCCTAACCAAATAAAAAAAAAAAAAACAGCCATGAAATCTGCTACACTAGTGGTTCACAATACAAAGTGGTGAACTTCTGCAACGTGACACATTAGTACATAGTAGGCCACATTTTTTTTAATACCTGTAACGTTCATTTAATGTTTAAACCTCCCAACAAATGATGCCTACAGCCCTGTGAAATTCACAATAACTATAAAAGGGAAAAATCCAAATGTAATTCAGAATTCTTAACAAAAGTTCTCGAACTTTGGTAGGGTTGTGCACCTAATAAAAGCCTTTTTCTTTTGAGTTCAAGACTCAATTTCATGCGATAAGCGTAAAATATACGAATTCACTAATTAGTAATTACGGAGAATTTTCTTGAGTTTAGCAACAATCGTTAAAAAAAAATCGAAAATAATACATTTTTGTCGATTTCCTGAACAATCTATTTTACTATTTTCATTTGATTACTAGGCCTATTTTAGTTTTTATTGTATCCATAGTATAAATGGACAATAATCTCAATAAAGAATTAATTTTTGGATCACAATTTTTGGTCCACGTCTAATCCAATTTCAGATAAAAACTAATTATTACTATAATATTTATTATTTTGCCTTTTTAAAATTAACTAATGCTTAAATTTTGAGAATAAATGCTAAACTAAAACAAATAAATGCTAATTTCACTAGGCTCTAATTATGCCATGTAGTACCCCCGATATGTATTTAGTTTATTTATTTGTTTGTTAATTTGCCAATCTCATTTAGGAGGGCAACAAATAGAACTATGCAATGAAAACTTCTGTACTGATAGGCAGTAGTCCTAGGAATAGCAACTCAATATTTATTAGTTAGTAAAATTATTATGTGTGCAGGCCATGTACCTTGAACATTATTGACATCCTAATCATTTTCCTGTTCCTATGTGTTCCAAATGTCCAGTTGCACAACACAAAGAAATTAAAAGAGGAAGATGCAATACCTTGAAGCAGCTATGCAAGAGAATGTTACAAATTACGTAAGTTACTACTAAACTACCATGCTCTTCGTTGCTGAGCCTTTAATGAAGGGCTGTTAATTTTTTTGTAATAAGAAGCACTTCTTGTTGTTAGTTTATAGGCCTACCACCTACTTATGTTTTTGGCTAGGGTGTGTTAAAAAAAGTATGTCAATTGGGCTTTCCACTCCCACTTTCTCCCACTCACAGCGCCAGCCTCGTCGTACAGATCCAAGGTCAAGGTCGATGCACTGATTTACCCATCCAGCAGGCTCTGGACTTAGGCTCGAACTATGGTGGCGCTGTCTACGTCAAGATGGCGTGCGAAATGCAAACATTGTGTCCTTTTACTTTTAGGATTTATTTTATTTTTAGAGCGGTTGCCATCAAGCTAAAGAGTGTTTTAGACATCGAGTCAAGGATGTAGGCTACATATAATTTTGTCCGTAATGGCCAAGGGAATGGTTTGTCGGGATAATAGTTTTTCCCGTTAATTACGAGCTACAATAAATTATCTCAACCTATGACATGTATTACTGTTTTTGTCTACAGATTCTTAATTCTTAATTTTGAAATATAATTGACAACGTTGTTATGCTTGTGTAGAGCGATGACAGTCGCCCAGTCAGTCCGAGCATTACCGACTCATCCGACTCACTGCTTGGGGAAGGTGAAGACCCGAACGATCCCGAGTGGACGGTCGCTGAAGAGCTTGAGCAGGACAGAGAGAGACAGATCAAGAGGTGAAACCATGCTTGGCCGTGGTTGCTAACAGTATGCATCTATTCGCACTATTGTATCTTAAGTAACCAACCCTGATAATGCATTGGGTTTGAGGGAGAAAGGTAGATCTAGAGTAAAAGTCCAGTTTTATTCTTTAAGTGCACTTGTTCATGGTGTCTACTCTTTCAAGTGGCCTGCTCTGTTGATAGTTGTGTCTCGAAATCATTTCAGTGATATGGTCAATACTCTGGTATAGCCAGCCATACTGTGGCAAGATTATCGTGATACATGACCCCGAATACTGTAATCAGAAAGTGTGTTCTGACTATACAGCTATAATATCGTTATAAAAAATGTTGCATCCATTTTTATAATATGCAAGATATGAAAACTTATTTGGAACAAATTGTGAACCATGTTCTAAGTAATGCTAATGTTCATCAAAGGACTTGTTACATATGCTTAGTTATCTCTAATTTCTTTATTATTTGTTATATGGCACTATACAAAATTAAAATGTAATGTGTCTCTTTACACAGTTAGAACCTTGTTACAATTTCTACATATTGCTCAGCCTGGGGGTGTACAATATAATAATGTCAGAGCTGTACTAGAATTTTTCTTGGAATTAAAACAGTGTAACGGTTAGCAGATACCATTTGTTGCACCCTATGGCCCACAACATCATCCGTTGAATAACAAGAGAAAGCATGGTGAAGCATTTCAACTTATTACATTCAAAGGGATTATAATGGAAATTACTCGTCCTTTTAAAGAAGTTTTATTTTGTAAATAAGTTTGTGTATATAGATAAAAGTCAACCATAATTGAGTTCTCGTTTCAACTAACTTACCTATCGTCTAACACAACATATTTAAATTAATTGTGATAAAATAGTACAAATTACCAGCGATAAGTCTCCAGACCTCAATTATTGTTATGCATTGTTTTTATGTCCCAGTTTTGAAGAGTTGATTGTCACTTGAGCAAAGTTTTTGACCTACAATGAGCAGATGTTTTGTCAGTGATGCATTATGGGAGACCGTATGACAGGTAGAGTGCGCTGTGAGCGATGACGTTCAGTTTGCCTATTATATCCAGCTCAGCTTCAGTTAAATGCCCCAAACCTTATATGCCTAGTATAATATTTACAGTAATTTTTATTATTGACATACTTAAGCACTTAAAACTGAATTATTAATGATTGTTATGTAATTAAAATAACAATCAGCCGAAGAATCCAGAAAACAAGTGAAACCTAGTACAATGGTTGACGGAATAACACAGTCTACAACACTTTTAGCGTGAGGGTAAGGTTAAGCCGTCACACAGCCATCTGTATTTCCACGACATCATAATTGTATGCGTCAAGTGAGGGGCGTACTGACATTTGTGTGGGTGTGAACGCTCGCAGCGCTGCTGTCATATGGTCTCCCATTACTATAAGACAAGACAATGTGCATTGTAGTCAACTTATTCTTATTGGATTGGAAATTATTATATAAGTGGTTCACCATTTTATTTACTTTTTTATTCTGATAAAAATCATTGATAAGTGTTACATTTAATAAATCATTGATAATGTTTGTTTTTAGAAAATCCCTTGTTACAACGTAAATATTGTATACAAGATTCCCTACTTTGTAATATGCTAGATAGTGTAACAGCTGCTATGTATTGCTTTTGTTTTAAGAGACATATTATCACATACCAAAGCTGGCACAGCTTCCAAAGAATGTGCTTATTATAAAGCTATCACTGCTCACTTCTTCCAGGTAATGTCATAAGGTTTCCATTTTCCATAGAGCAGATCTTCTCTGCAGTGAACTATTGACAAAAATGCTGCCACTCCTATGTAGCATATTAGTGCAGTAGTGAGGAAGGTGATAATCTAGCAGCATAAACATGCACAATATGTAGTTTTCACTCACTATTGCTCTCTTGTTGAATAACCTGCCAATAATCAATGATATGGTACATGTTCCATCAATGCAGCATTCATGTGGTGATACAATATTGTTATTATTTGCAAAAATATGAGACGTTAAGCCCAAATATTAATCAATTGTATAGTAATTGTATAGTAAAAAGCAAAATGTTTTTATTTGTGTGCAAGGTTTGGCAGCCATTTATATATTTTTAAAAATGTATTTGTGCAATTCAATTCAGTAATTAAGTCATTACAGTAAACCACCAGTTATACGATCGTCGAGGGTCTGGCTAATGCCATCGTATAACTCAAAATATCGTACAACTGATTATTGATATTTACAGCCACAGAACATGTGGCAGCTATAAAACAAATTATGGGTAGTGGTATGTTGTGGTTGGGGGGGGGGGGGGGGGGGGGGTTAGGGGTTAGGCCATAAACTAGTCACATCAGTTAATGATTGAATTTATTGATTATAAGAAACCTTTATCTTTTATTGTTTTTAGCAATTAACATAATAACATTGTCACATTAAACTAATCGTGGTAAATCTATTAATTTAATAAAAAATGGTTGACTGCTATAATGAATTCGTGCACGCTTATAAATGGCCTGCAAGAAGAACTCATAATATCACGGATCACGTATCGTTCAGAAGCCCGGACAGCGGGAAACACGGCTCGCGGCTACTGATACTGCATCGGCCGCCAACACGTAGCGCGCGAACGCGGTGAGTGAAAGCAGCCCGTGAGTCACGCATACGCTGCGTTGCCGTGTCACTCACCGCTCGTATCAGGGAACAGATAACTTAAGCAGATAAGTTAGGAATTCTTTCGTAATAAAACAAGATTATTTTGTTTTGCGTTTTTTTTGTCCTAATTTAAATTGAAAGTTCATTTAGAGCAACTCTTTAGACAAACAAGGATTCGCGTGGCACTGGAATGTCAATACGATGACACAAAGACAGCTGTTCTGCCCTGCTTCATCCACCCGCTACCTGCTTTATTGTGGGTTGAGTTGGGTTCGGTTCGGCTGGCGCATGAATGGGGGGGGGGGGGGGGGTTATACAGAACATCTCCCCCCCTCCAACCCCCCCCACCCCCCCAAATCACTCACCCGCCCAGTCTGTGAACACCAGCCGCTGACAGCGCTCGATACCTACCATAAAGCTACAACCAATAAAGCCGTCATTCGTTTTCATTCATACTTTACAAGCCGGTGGTAGTCTGTGGTCGGAAACGGTGCTAGGGTTGAGGGGGGGGGGGGGCTCACAAGTTTCGTCGGCAACAACATAAGATCAAGCCAGCAGAATGGCCCGCCAGATGACTCATTAGCGCACGGCGGTCCAGACCGCTTTTGTCAAACGAGATATCGTATTACTGAGAGTTCCATACTTGCCTGGAGCTAAAAATACATCGTATAAACCCAAATATCGTATTATCCGATATCGTATAACTGATTGTTTTTTTCATATATACACTAAGCAAGTTGGTGGGGACCAATCGTTTTCATCGTATATGTACAAATATCGTACAACTGAGCATCGTATAACTGGTGGTTTACTGTAGCTTGTATACATATTATGCAAAAGAACTCTTACAGTAATAGCCCAGCCCACCTAAGAGTCCAGTGGCCATTTTTACAGATTGTCACAAATAATTTGTAAATGTGTCAGCTCATGGCTTCTGTGTTTTAAGGAAAGGAGCATTATCACAAAATATTTGATATCCACAAAAATGTATCGTCTCTTCTTAAATAATGTGTATGTGATAAGAGGGTAGTAGAAACATTAGTAGGCAAACGGAAATAGTAGATAACTCTTTCGGCCAATCCTGACCTTATTCACTTGACGGGTGCGGATACTAAACTACCTTTCACAGAAAATAAGATTGTTCGATGGGTGAAAAATCCTATTATGTAGCATATAACTGGTAACTCCATTTTATACAACTCAAGACAAATATGGCATTTTTTATCCCAAGAATGGGTGTTTCACAAAGTTTTCCAAGCACTCTAGGGCAATTCAGTTGGGTGGCAGCTATTTTGTGAATTATTCACTATGAGCAGAGAATGCTTCCGAAGAAATGCAAGCTCCAAAAACAAATGCCAAATACTAAGGCTGCATCTCAAATCGATGTTTTTCGCTAGTCGACTAGCTTAACAGACTAATTCAACAATTGGTAGCAATTAATTAAAACAATTAATAATTTTGTTAGTTGGCGAAGTAGGCAAAGCAGGCAAAAATAGAGATCTAAGATATGCCCTAATCCTCACCTACAAATGCATAGCCTTACCATAATTATTAATTACTGAACTACATTGTTTTTGCTACTTTTGAGGTGAAGTAGCAAGTGCTTGCATGTAGGCCTACACCTAATTCTTGTACATAACTAGAAAACTATTCACTTGTTAACAATAACATTTATACCGTTGCGTGGTTTGCGATACCATAATTAGCACACACTTTTTACACAAACCCAACTAATTACAAGCATAACATAAACAGATTGTAGTTAACCATAATTTGTATATTGTTTATGGTAATTTAATAAGTAGTAAGTAACTGATATTGGGGACCAACTGTTAATGGAGCGGGCCTCCTCATGTATGTTACAGTATAAATGTTGATGTACTCTTTATAAGAGCATATAAAATATAAATATCTACCAACAGGAACAAGTTTTATATTGTTATAATAGTATGTAACTTGTCTTCATTTTCAATGTATATAGTCAACTGCTCGGTGGTAACATTGAGCATCACTATTATCCCAGTAACCTGGGAGTTAGTACAGCAGTAGTGAAACTCAACAAGACTGAACGAGTGCTGCGGCTGCCGATTAACGAGGCAGCATCAAGTTTTGTATGTATTGATCCAGCACTAATACGCTTGCAAGATACCGTTAGCTTTGTCTGGGAAGAGTTGAGAAGCATAGGTGATTGCTTAATTTTAGTTCATTATGAATCCACAATTCAACTTCATGTTGGTATAGTTGTAATAAATTGTACATATTATATTAAGCTATAAGCTTTATATTCATAACTTGCTGTTTTGGTTACTTGTTTTATACCATTATATTGAAGGTGATCATACCAGTGTTCTGTTTTCTTTTCTCATGCTACAAATTTGGTTTCAAGTTTTATTTAAGACGCGATTTTGTCCGTCTATCCAGAAATTCCTCTTGAACCTTTTGAGGATGGTCAATGTCAATGATAGTGTTCAATGTCCTAATCAATCCATTGAATTGGCTCTTTAAAAAAATACTAAGGAATTTGCATGTGTAGTACAGTATATGGAAATTAATCATGTCGTATGATACCCCTACTATGTATGTCTTAAAATACATTCAAAATTTAGAATGAACAAACTGGTATTATGTATATAGTGTATATTAAAATAATTTTACTCTGATCTGTATACTACAAAGAATGACTTTGCAACACATTGTCCAATGTTCAAACTATTTTTGAAATTCCAAAACTGCTTACACGGTCATAATTTGCATGATGCCCATACCAGTGAAGTAAAATATTCTTCTCTTATTCTTTGTACAAAATCATGACACAAATTTCAAGAGTGAATATTTATTATTTAAGCAAAGGTTTTTTATGTTCTGTGTATGTTTGAGGAGGAATTGATAACTGTATTTCAGTTGTATTTCCATGATTGATTTCCATGTTTACAGTGGTACATTCTTTGAACTGGCCAGGGGTGGTATTTGTCTGCTGCTTTATCCAAGCAATTGAATGGAACATTGGAACTTGTAAAACATACCACTATAGTAGTCTTATATTTTATATTTATACACTGACAATGTCACTAACCTTCGAACATTGTGGTAATAAATCAATAAGCCGTGGCTATTGTGTACAGTAGATGCTGTTAATGCTAATTTGAATGAGAATAACATTATATAATGTCCTTACTATCCTTTTTCCTAATAAATTTAATTTGTACCATCATTGAAAGAAGAAAAATGTTTTAATTGCTATTTTCTATGTAAAGGATTAGAATTGCATGACTAGTACAGTATATGCACAGATAACTGATTGTAGGTGGTATATGGATACATTACATCCGCTTTGCTAAAAGTAAGGGTGTCACGTCAATCTGAAGAAGCATACCCAGTCCAAAGCTTCTCATTAAGCAGATAATCTTCCTTGTGACACAAACTTTATCAATTAATTTTGTATAAATATAAAAATGTGCTTGTGAACACCGTATTTTCATCGACAAAACAAATTGGTTCTATCGTTCATTGCAAAAGCAAGACAGGTTATAATGAAAGTGAGGTATGTATAATACAAAATAAAATGATAAATTAACCCAACCCATATGCAGGGTCCCGAAAACTGTGTTGAAGAAAAGAAAACAACCGCTCGGTGGCAGCTGAATTATTCGTGTGTCCAAGCCGTACTAGCAATGGAAATGGTTTTGATTTGTTTGTTTAGAACCATATACATAAGATTAGCTTATAGTGTGCTGAGCTTTTCTTTTTCTTTATACAAAAAATGCATTCTTAATTAAATTTTAAGGAGTAAACTGTAAAATCAGTGGTCCAGAGTGTGGTATGAAGAAGCTACATTCAGTGAGCCAGCATACATTTGTAGCTCCTGGGATACCCTTCATGGGAGAAGAGGCAGGTGCTCGTTTGGACTATGTTTCTCATATACTTGTAACATGAGAGTGAGATGCTAAGAGCAGGACCCTGTTATCAGTGGTGGCACTAGCAGTATTTTGGTGAGGGAGCAGGCAAATTGGCAAAAGTATTTAGCTCGCTACTTAAGTACGAATACTTGCCTCCCCCAACAAAGTACAAACCATATTACTGTAATTGTTTTGAATTCACTTACCCCATTGTAGTATCAAAGTTGTATTTACAGATATGTCAAATGAGACGGTCTGAGCGAGCTAATTGAGTTGAATTCGCCGGCGTACTGTCGAAAACTTGTCCACTACAACATTTCAATCGAGAGATTTTGCCAGGGTTTTTTCTATTCCTATCACAGCTAAGTTTGAGAGTCTTGTGTTACCCATACCACACACTATTTTTCAGATACTTTTTAATAATCTTTCGCATCCTGCGCTCACCGGAGAAATGGTTCTATTATATAGGCAATATTCACTCACTTGATCATTCTCTTCATTAGTACTGCTAGCTATGCGCACTTGAAGCTTTCAATTGCACCGGTTGGCGACACGCCAGCAGAATGCAGCTAGCCATGCGCGCTTGAAGCTATCAAGTGCACCGTTGGCGACACGCCAGCGGAATGCAGCTAGCTATGCGCGCTTGAAGCTATCAAGTGCACCGGTTGGCGACACGCCAGCGGAATGCAGCTAGCCATGCGCGCTTGAAGCTATCAAGTGCACCGTTGGCGACACGCCAGCGTAATGCAGCTAGCTATGCACGCTTGATGCTATTAAGTGCACCGGTTGGCGACACGTCAGCGGAATGCAGCTAGCTATGCGTGCTTGATGCTATCAAGTGCACCGGTTGGCGACACGTCAGCAGAATGCAGCTAGCTATGCGCGCTTGAAGCTATCAAGTGCACCGGTTGGCGACACGTCAGCGGAATGCAGCTAGCTATGTGCGCTTGATGCTATCAAGTGCACTGTTGGCGACACGCCAGCGTAATGCAGCTAGCCATGCGCGCTTGAAGCTATCAAGTGCACCGGTTGGCGACACGCCAGTGGAATGCAGCTAGCTATGTGCCATCTGTCGAAATGCTTTATCTCAATGAGTACTCATGTTCTTGAATAGGGTTGTAAACTATTGAATATGAAAATACGGGAATTTTAAAATAGATGTAAAATGTAGAGGGAAAGAGGACAGCGATGGGACATCGCCCGGCGATGTCCCGGTTGACGAAGGCCAAATCACCACAGGCGCAAACAAATGTTTTCCTATAATAGACGTTAGGTCCCTGAAAATGAGTTTGGGGATTTAATATTAACTTTGCAGGTGTAATTTTCTCATTCAATTAATGTTTTATTTGGGAGGGTAAACTGAATTAATATCTATCATTTAAGCTGGTTACCTTCTACCTTTCGTCAAGCTATTTTGCATCACGTAGAACTAGAATCTTTATTTCCCGTTTTAAATAATTATAAAATTGTTGACTTGAAAGAGAATAAATACCAACAACTTGTAACTCAGCTGGTTGATCTGTTTCTATTGTCTAACCATTTATGTACCATTAATAATGAAACAATTGTCTCAACATTAGACTTAAAGTTCAAAATGCTCAACTACTGAAAACTGTGTACTGTTAGTAGGCGGAAGTTTACGAAATGTGTATTTTAAAACAAATTGTGGAAATGAAAACTGATTCCCGTGTAGAGTTGATACGGGAAGCGGGAAATCACAGTGGAAAACGGGATTTCCCGGAAAATACGGGCAAGTTGGCAACCCTATTCTTGAATACTAATTTACATCTAGATATATTTAGTAACTCTAATAGAATTCATATCTTGCCAACAACATGCTGCCTATAGTTCGTTCTTCCTAATTGTTGAGCCAATGAAAGCTCCTGGACCCATTATTACTCCAATCTCTGAAAACCGTCCGCGGTGGCTCTTGCGGTTGCGGGCGCAGCTCCTAAGCTCATGAAGACGTGGGTTCGAATCCGGAAAACAGCATGGCTGCTACTGCTGTGTAATTGTCCTTCGTCTTCATAGCTATCACCCCTCATCGTCTCGAAAACAAGAATCATCCCTGTCATGAAAATATAGCACAAACGTATAGACTAGGCCTACTAACTGGAACGCACAGGGCGCGAAGCATGTAATGCGGTGTTCTCATGCTCTGACGCCAGCGTATAGTGTTAGTCGTTGGCCAATCAAGCAACGGAGCGTCGTACGGGACTCTTGCCCTTGTCAAATAAGATTCATTGCTATTTGCCCAACAGCAAACACTATACACCGGCGTTGGACCATGATAACCCAGCATAACACGTTGAGATTTAAACAACGCATCGTGTTGCGTTGGAAAAACGCAATCCTCGACGTAAATCTATTATTCTCCATTCATAATATGCATTCTTGTCCTTCACACTGCTTTTAGGCATATACCTATTAGTAGGTATTAAATGGTGGTCAGGAAAATTAATGAAATCTGATTTTTAAATGTAGGTGCAATAATTATTACTTTTGTTGTTCTACAACAATGACTTGGTACGAGATGTTGGCCGGCCGCTATTGGTTGGAACTGCAAGCAATATGCCTAATGAACGGTTGTATGACCACCAACAATTCCCGCGACGTCACGTGAATATCAAGATTAGGCCTACTATAATATGTTGAAAATATTATACAAAATATGTAAGATTCCGATACACAATGAAATAAACGGGAAAAGTCTCAGTTTCTTGTATGATGTTGTTATTGTTTTGAAGCACTAAACACCATCAGTGCCTAAAAAAAAAGAGGGTTTACAATTAATAAATAAGTAGGTAGTATTGTTAAATTTTGTTATTATAGAATTTAGTCGCATCTCGAGTATTTGTTACAAGCGTGCAAATCGTGAAGACAGCACGAAAGTTAGTCGTCAAAATTTATCACAAAGAATCCAATATTGATTATTGAATGTTTGGCACCAATAAACTTCCATATATCAGGTTCGTTTTTTTGTCCCGCATAGCCTGCACTGGTGCAAGCTTTCCTGCACCGCCATGTTATTTTGTATCCGTGCAGGTTACACTGCTCGCGTTATTTTGTCCAGTGGACGATGCACTAGTGCAGCGATGTAACACCGGCTACCGAGCTGGTGTGGCAGTGCAGTGTAAGAAAATCTGGCGGCAACTTGAATTAACAATATGTGGTTGTTATTTTAAGTAGATACATCGGCTGCTATTTACGTTTAGAATAATTATTTAGTTGAGATCTGATGTTATACATTTCAAACCATTGTGAAAGACTTTATCAAATTTAAATATTATTTCACACATCAGCCGTTGCTACACCGGAGTGTTTTTTGTCTTCCTTCAGTGCAACCTGCATGCCTTCCACTGTTGCGTATTTCCGGCCTGCACCGTAAAACTGCACCGCAAGAAAGTGCAGGACAAAAAAACAAACCTATCGTTTATCTTCCTACGCCCTCCTCTCTCTCTCTCCCACATCCTTCTTCTGCTCTCCTCCATTGTCTCCTTCCGCCTTCCGTAGTTCTCACGACATACATTTTTCGTGGCAGTCTTTCTACTCCCATCCTCCCCATTCTCATGTCTAAACCATTTCAGTCCTCCCTTTTTACAATCACGCTTTCCATTCCAACCATTTACCGTGTCCGTATTGTTATGTTTTGGATCCTATATTTTGTTGTCTTCCCGCCGTACTTCTTAGGAACCACTTATGAACAGAACCTAAAGGCCTGACATGCTTTTGTTTTGTGGCTGTTTGTATTTGATATTTTCAGTGTTTATTATATTAATCTAAGCTTAGATCTGGCCGCTCTAATCGATCGGAGCGCCCCCATTCATTCCAGTAGTAGATTCTATAGTACCATTGAGTTTCTCAATGATAGTACTAAACACTAAACAGTGACGTCCGCGTAGGACAATAGCAGGCATGATGGGCTGCCCTGTTGAGCCCTGAGCAGGCTACGCTACACTGCACTGCATGGTCATACAAATCTCATACTGCGCAGGTTGTCCAACATTTTCTAATCACTTTGTATGTGTAGGGAGGGGGGCGGGATCGTAACAGTTATGTGTGAAACATGAGTTTACTGATTATGAGAAAACTTTCCTAATCTATGTGCCTATGTTTAAAAATGAAGTACATTCTCGCTACTCGCTGACAATGATATAGTTGTCCCAAGACTACCTTACACATGCTTTCGTCACAGGCGACGGCGACTGGTACGTAGCCAATCAGCGATCGGTATTGGCGCTGGTGTGTCTCGGGCGGTTCGCCGGTTGGCTACGACGGCCCCGGATGTAACGAAAGCAGGTGTAAAGTAATCTTGGGTAAACTATATAAACCTTGATCATCAGTAATCGCCTCTGCGGGGAGAGTTCCTGGTAGCGTGAACCTAGAATGACGAGATGATAGTATTTATTTATTGTTGTTGTACTGGTAGGTTTGTTAACGTATTGCCATCCTTATTAAAATAAGCTTGGCTTCGCTAAACGCGCTCTATCGTTATGGCACAGACTTTTATCGTCTACAGAACTTTCAAAGTTATTTATAGTTTGAAATACGCAACCTTGGCCATAGGCTCTTATATACCCTGTTAATCTTGGCTTAGCTGCTTTAATTGCGAGTTTGCATCTACCTAGTAAAAAGGGCTTTAGAAATTATGCATTTTGTTGATTCGCACAAAATGAACCTCACGAACCAGCTCGAAAAAATGTAGATAAATAGAATATGTTATCGTGATATTACCCCCGACGTAACTTCTCATGCCGACTTCAAATCTTTATCTATTGCCCCTTTCATGCACGCTGTTTCAACAAAAATAAACAGATTCATTCAGTTTGTATAAAGGTGGTCTTCCGCTTAGCACAAGCCTCATAAGTTACACCAGCTGTGTTAGGAATTTCCAGATGACCAACATTCGGTCGTAAATGGACCTGTTTCAAGTAGGTTAGTAACTTCTAGGTAGGTAACTACTTAGGGAAGTAGACATTTGACTCGGCTGTTTCGTGAGCATGAGACTAGTTTCTTTGGGACAACTTTGCTAACCTTGATTAATAATAATAATAATGTTTGTAGGAATCCCTGTTATAGGGTGTACACCAGCTTTACCTGATGTGCCCCTTTTCAGGTGACTTACTAGGTATATTAGGGTGTTTGGATAGTTGGGAAGGAATTTCCGAGGGCTGATAGTATGACTCAGTCCCAGCATTCGCCTTTACGACAAAGGACGAAAACCTCGGAAAAAACCTTTTGTCAGAACTGCTGGTGACCGAAATCGAACCGGCGACCTCTCGAATTAGAGTCTCGAGCTATACTCACGAACGGTGCTTGCGGTGTAAATGGACACCCGTCGTGTTTATATCGAACTACCACCACATTGCGATTCACCCCCCTAATAGGCGCAAGGGTATAAATCCCGCATGGAATATTTATTAACTCTGGTCTTGCCTCTGTCCTCTCAAATTTATTTCGAAGCACGAGAGGTTCGCGAGAAATAAAAATATAGAACCCTGCAAAGAATTTGATCAGCTTTGTGGGTACGTTCTGTTTTAGAGGAATAAATAAATGTGTATTTATTGTATACCCACTCAGTTACATGTAATAACTGGTTTTGAGTGGAGGACATTAGGATACCATTTATTATGTGGTGCTACGTTGCTATGACGGCTCCAAAGTCACCGTTTACATATTATACACCAGTATCATACAGTTATATTTCCATAGTTTTAAAAACCAGTTCAAACTGGAAATCGAACCCTGGGCCTTCTGCATTGGAGGCAGGAATAAACCAACTAGACAACGGCCAACAAAAACCAATTATCCGCTAGTTAGGCCTACACAAGTTCAATATTGATGACTGAGGAAAAATTCGGAACCTTCAGTCAGGATTGCCGGCGGCCGAATCGAACCGCGACCTCCCAAATTAGTGACGCGTGATACCGCTGAGCCATCTCGGGGTTACGGTATGAGTGACGCCGCATGCGATTGTGCCATATTACACAACTGAGGCACCTCCCACGATCTTCACCCAGATCCTAGTCAAGCCGGTCGAACGAGACATGACACAATCTAAATACCTCACTCGTTCCTTACAAACAACTAATATATTAAAACAATAATGACAAATTGATAGCTTTGTCCTGAAAAGCGTTATGTAATTTGATGTCTTTCGTGAAGAAAGTAAGATACAATTTACTAATCGTTTCGAAAAATTATGGCCTTACAGCATTTTCAGATGTCGATGGCGTAATTTGGGTTTATATTTGGGTTTGGGAGGGGGGGAGGCGATCGTACTAGATTAAAGAACACAATATTTACATTAGGGATTACCAACCTTCTATGTCCCACTAGTGACTGGTACACGCTAGAGGGCAACCATGTTTCATTTCATTTCTCCTTACATTTGACTCAGTGGCGTATCCAGGAATTGGGAAAGGGGGGGGTTTCAACCTATATTATAGAGAGTGGAGCCGAAACATATTTGGGGTTCCGGGGGGGGGGGGGGGGGGCTTGCCCGAAAAAATCTCGTCAAGGTTATTTTAGTGCAAATCTGTGCGTTTTACAGCGGCCAACTGAAACATGATTACAGTTTCTGGCAACACATTTTTTCCTTAGCACCGCTAATAAAAGGAACCTCAATCAATAATTTGCATATTTTTCGTATTGCTTTTGCTTTTAATAATTACAACAATATACAATTATTATAAAGTAAAACATCCAACTGTCTATTGAAATACTGTCTTTTGATACTGTCTATTGAAAAACTGTCTATTGAAATGTAAACGGTCATTTTCCATGTTACCTTTGCAAAAGGGGGGGGTTTTGTCCCCCCCCCTCCCCCCCCGTGTATACGCCACTGATTTGACTACTTTATTTCACTGTACAAAATATCTAAAGATACCTTGATTTAATTTAATATTTTTAAATTAATTGATGTGCGTGTGCGTGTGCGTGTATGACAGTGCAGACAACTTTGCAGAGTATGTATCCGTGCTCTAGGATTTTAAATGGACCCTTCCTTTCTGCGAGTGAATCGTTAAATTGTTCCTTGCTGGGAAGTGGCATGTGCTCTTTAATAATAAAAAACTTTGAACTCGCTGTTCCACTCCTAGGCGAACTCAACTGGCGAGCGGCGACTTCGAGTGTCTTCGCCCAAGTGGTTAGAATGACCATGGTTACACAAATTATGGCAACAGAAAACAGAATACACAAATATACTAGAACAACTGAGTATTATTTCAATTTATTTTATGACGTACGTATTGCGCATTTGAATGAATCTGCCACGTATGTTCGCAAAGGAAAATACAAGGGCAGTCAGTGGGCCACCAAAATAATGCTTTATACACAATCGTAGCGTATTCTTAGCAACGCACATTGCATTGCATTCAACAATGTCGGGAAGTATAATAGCTATGGAAATTAGAAAAAATTTTGCAATGCGCATCTTGAATTGTTTTAAGTGTGGTTTTTATTAGCTTTGCGAACTTTTCGCTAGAAAGTTCGTAGATATGGACGCGCTCGCTTATCAACGCGTCATACAGAGCGTTTTTCTAGTTACAAGACACAAGTGGCTGATGGCAAGGTTATTTACATCGCAAGATAAAAGTGGTGCGTATAGGGTATCTTTGAGCGAAGTATTGTAATATTGTCTTGTCCTGGTATATTTATGTAAGAGCTGGTATTAAAACGTACAGGAAATTAAATTTATTATAGCTAGGGGCAAGGAGGTCTTGCCCCCCCCCCCCGCACCATTACTTTTCAAAGACAGCTGATATGATCTGGGCCTACAGTAATTTGCAGGCCGGGCACTTATGAGGCAGATGACACCTTAAAATACCTACATTCTCTTACCGTTATTAATTGAATGGTACCATAATACTCGTATAGTTTGAAAGTCCCCCCCCCCCCCCCCCCCACTGTTTATACATAATCCCGACACGATTGACATGACCCTGTCATAAGAAGACCGTCGATAGTTTCGAAATACTGACATCGGCTGAAAGATTCTTCTGGTTCCAATCAGGTTAATTAAGCAGTTTCCATATAATTTGAATATTATAAAAAAAAAACATTAATTGGACACAAACTATTTGGGATGTGTAAAAAATAATTCAATTAAGGTCTATACATTTTTTAATATGAGTTAAGGGTGTTAATCTACGGTTACTAACGTTGACTTGGTGCCCCCCCCCCCCCCCCCCCCCCATCACAATTCACCAAACCTCTGCGCGCGCGCCTGTGAAATCTTATACAATGTTTATACTCTAATAGCCCAGACTATTAAAAGTATACCAATAATATTTCCATTTTAAAACTGGTTTGTGACGACAGCAAAAATTGCATCAATATTTGAAGGTCGTCTACGTTCATGAAAGTCCGCCGGGCGCCTGTGTGTGTAAAGGTTGGACCACTGACCAGGTTAGTGACTCATCTTCATTCTTCGGACAGTGTGAGGAATTGTGTAACGGTTACTGCATAATTATAACAGTGCGAAGGAAACCGCGTCAGACATGCTGCTTAGGAGCGGTTTCAAGCTCGGTTATTCATTGATATTTTGAAGATATTGAAAGAATGATTCCCTCGCGGAATTTGTTTGTATCAACAGCAAAACAATACATTTAAAAAATTCAAATATTGTAATATTGCTACGATTGCAATTTTAATAATTAATTAAACAATAACAACAACAATATTATTATTAATATTAATAATAATAACAGTGTTGTAAAGTAACTGAGTAAAAGTAATTGAGTAAAAGTAATTAATTACCTTTTGAGTAACTGAGTTACTACTTTAATTACTTTTATTTCAATGTAACTGTAACTGTAACTCAATTACTTTTATAAGTAATTATACTCAGTTTTCAGTTACTTTTTAGAGTTACTTTTCTTAAGCATGCTCGTTCTGTAGTGGTACAAAATTAAAAAAATACCGCTTTGTATCAACCTAAAAAACAAACAAAAAACGAATTTTTTTGTGTGTCATATGATGGAACTACATTTTTCTACGATTTCGTATTGCCCGCTAAGGACAGGCCAGCTGATAGTTCTAGGCGCCAACCGACGTAGCGGCTTAGCACCGCAGGGTTAACAAACATGACAACAATAAATTAATACAACTGCCAGCTGTAACGAAAATTGTAATGCTTAGATAATTCCCGTAGATTTTGTTAGTTAGTGCCCGCAGAGTCTTAGATGTTAATATAAAAAATCACCAGAAATCACCAGTAAACGGTAAAGTGTTCCTTAGTAGTAGTAGTAGCAGTAGACATGTAGTTGTTAGTTATGAAGTACCATTATAACTATAAGCCTGAATAAATATATAATTAGCAAAAACAAACAGTTTTGCGTGCCATTATTTCCAGTAAACAAATATTTTTTATTTATAATGCTGTCAGTTATTGCATTTTTAAGAAATTTCATGATGTAACTTAAAAAGTAACTCAGTTACTTCATAAAGTAACTTTAACTGTAACTGAATTACTTTCTAAAAGTAACTTTTACAACACTGAATAATAATAATAATAATAATAATAATAATAATAATAATAATAATAATTCACATTTTAAACTTTCGCGGCCCGGTAATAATGAAATAAATTTTATTTCAATAATAATAATAATAATAATAATAATAATAATAATAATAATAATAATAATAATAATAATAATAATAATAATAATAATAATAATAATGATAATTACAATAATAATAATAATAATAATAATAATAGTTATTATTATTATTATTATTATTTTTATAGAAATAAATACAAATCATACCAATTACAATATTTGAAAGTTATAAAGTTTATTGTTAAGAGTTTTCCAGATATCAATAAAATACCGTAATTCAACATTGCGATGCTACCCTCATTGCCGTTAAGAGTTATGTTGCCCATATGAAGGTACTTATTTGTTTTGTTTTTTCTAGAAACATAACCTTTGAAGGTGAACTGAAATCGATAGCTTCCAAGCAATTACGTTAGAGCGCTTCGTTGTTAAATCACTTAGACCCCAGGGCCAGAACATGGATTTACATCACCTGCGGCCGTTTCGGGGGAGGATTCGCAACGATTTTTCATAATTAGGGACCATCTCTGTTCTTGTAGCGAATTACGGCGCAGACCGAGATGGCCTTATGAAACATGTGTAACGCAAATTTGTTTATATTCTTGACATAATTATGACTAAAATTAGTGGATTATTTATAATTTTGGAATTGATTTAAATACTGTTACACAAATAGATATTTACTTTCCAACAACATTTTTTTTAGTTTCTAAAACATCGATTATTTTTATAAATATTAATAATATTTTAATATTTTATATAAATTATTATCAATATTTCCAATTTTTTAATAAAGTTTGCAGCAATGACAGATAAATTACTGGAATACCGGCACATTTTGTTCTACAAATTAAAAAAACCGGTACACATTTTGTAATTTTAATGTGTCTCTCGGGACGCAAAGTGCTCAAAGACGGTACGACGGTACCGTACCGTTGAAACCGTTGAACCTTCGGGCTAGCTTAATGTTGTTGTTTTACGCATTTGAATGACGTACGCGGTTGGATCTCATGCACGGTAATAATAATTAATTATGATAGAATATTTAATTAATTTCTAAGTTGATGGGTACCTATATGGTAAACACGTGGAAGTACTTTACACTGCCTTGTTGTGTGTCCATACAACGTGCTAACACCGGTTGTAACCGAGTATTAAATAACAACAATAATTATAATTATTTATGTAATTTATAATTTATAGTTATTTACTATAATAAAGATAATAATTATTATTTATAATTTATAATTATTAAGCCTGTAACAAATATAATAATAATTATTGTTATTATTAAAATTTTTGGTTGGAAACCTGCCCAGGGACAATATTAATGTTCCTCTTTAGATGACTTTACTAGGAATTGTGGTATTTGGAATAGTTGGGAACGAATGTCCAACCGACTCAGTTCCGGCATTCGCTTTGTGAATTGTGACTGAGGAAAACCTCGAAACACCTTCAGTCAGGATTGCAAGCCGCGGGTATCGAACCAGCGACCTCTGCTATCACCGAGCACGGTACTAGACAGATCCATATTCGTCCGAGACCCACATCTGATGTCTGCGGGACAGTCTTACCACTTGCCGGCCTTGCGGTGTGAGGTAATACCGGTGAAACCTCGCAGACATTCCAAGATCAAACGTGAAAAAATGGCTCAGTTTGTTCCCTACTTCACACATCGCCACTACTCGCGCTCGCTGTGTAAACAAACCGGCTTCACAACGTGGTCTGCTAGCAAGTGCGTGTGCTAGGCTAGTGCTTCCTGAGTATATTTACAACTAGTGTGAGTGTATGTGATTTACATTTTAATTGCTATTTAGTATTTATGAACCTGTCGATCTATTTCAATGTAGGTTTTAATATTATATATTTTTTAAATACACAATACAAATAAAATTATTTTGTCGTTTAGTAATTACTTCTATAGAACTTCTATAGCAAAATGTTGCATTTATTTAAAAATTAATACATTGTTTCAATGTTAATTTATTCATAGCTTACAACCGAGAATTTCCTTAACTGTATAACATGGAAGATCTGAAATTATTATTACTTTAATTTTTGAACACACCTACGAAGTGAAACCGTTTCGCGCTTGCATCTGTATTTGGTGACATTTTGTTTTCCGGTGTACCGCGTTCAAATTTAAATATTAACATTGATCGAAGGATGGTATACGTTTTTTATATTGCTGCGTTGAAAAAAATAAATACATTTATTCGTATTTATTGTCTTATTTGTCTACATTGTACGCTATTAAAATAAATTTTGTTTTTCGTTACTACGACGGCTCCAAAGTCACCGTTAAAAAACCCAGCCCGAACAACCGTGGACGTTATGTATTGGCAGCAGAAATAAGATCAACGAGTAACACAAGGATATGTATATTATGTATGCTAACTGTGTCACTTGGTTTCATAAGTATATAAACAAATCTACTAGTTTTGGAAGACAGGTCAGTGATAACTCTCCTACTAATTAAACAAATTTCCGTAGAGTAAAAATGTAAATGACGACGTTTAAATACAAGAAATAACCATCTTATGCATTATGTATTAGCATACGTTTAGTGAATAAAATCTTAGTTCATGTAGTACAATAGTATAGTAATATCTGATTGCAACACTGAGTGAGTGTAATACGCATTGCGCGAAAACGTGCCGTGTTATATTTCGTAAACTAAGTTATATTATTCTCGGTGTATTTTATTTCCCAATAAAGTATCACCACGTTATAAAATATTACAAAATTGAATGATCTGTTATAAAAAAAATAGATTCTCGAACATCTCCTTGTGTAGACTGGATGATGACTTGCGCGTTTCTGTGTCACGCCATAAATACTCGCATAACTGGACAGCAGTTACATCTATAAATAGAATGTCATCTCATTGCAAGTTTGTTATGGATTTCTGATCATTTGGTGCTCTATAGACGTGCTTGAGAACTAGGTCATATGACGTCGGGTAATTGGAGGTTGAAGGCAAGGGACAAGTAGGAGGAAAAATAGATTTAAGTGGGTTAACAAATTCTACCCCAGGCCTGTTGCGGTATTACCGTTATTTGCCCCAGTGGTAGAACATAAGACTCTAAATCGAAAGAGCGTTGGTTCGACTCTTGCCGCATGCAGTCCTGACACAAGATTTCACAAGATTTTTCTGAAGTTTTTCTTAGTCAAATTAAGTGAATTCTGGGGTTCAGTCGTACAAAAATGTCCAAGAATTTCTTCCCCCCCCCCCCCCCCCCCACCCTTGTAGTAAACATCCCTCGGAGCATCCTACCCAACTATTCCAACTACCGCAATACATAGATAGTATAGACTAACACACTTGTATTGATTATGCATTTAATTTAATTGCATTTCCATGTAGTGTATACAGGTATAGCCTAATATCAATGAAAATGTGCGTCAAGTATAACATTCATCTATAATGAAGATGCATGTTTCGTCTGCAAGTTGTTTGAGCTAAATCGAGATATATCATTTAAAATTACTTTTCTAAATCGGTAATTATTCCTAAATAAATACGTATTTCTATATGTTCTTCGGTTTTAATGAAGCTAATGCATACTTGTTGCACAGTTACGATAATAGTGTTAAGTGTTGTTGACGTTGCACACTAGTTAGTGCATGTAGCGTGTTCAATGGATGGATATGTTTTGAGTTAAGTGACCAAACCGCTAAGTGTGAAAGTATTGACTATAGACATAAACATAATACACGCGTACATTTTATTTATAAATCCGATTTTCAAAGGAGGACAATAAAATAACTATACACACTGTTAGTAATGGAAAAATCATAAAAATAGCAAAAGTAACAGATAAAACAAACTAGACCTACTGTACTATTGAGAAACGATCAAGGACAATATACAAATGAATTGGGGGAAAAATTGCTTTATAAATTCAAATATAATATATTAATTTAACAAACATACATTTGAAAAGCAAGGCTATATAATTATTATTACACGCGTAAAAGGAACAAAAAGAATGAGAGAAACAGAAATAAAAAATGTCAAAGAAACAGTAATGAAGATAAAAACAAGGAGGAAATGATAAAAAATAGTAAATATAGACTAAGCACGAGCACACTATTACTATTCACAATTATAATCACTAAATACTCGCAACTGTGTATATAACAAGTAGACAGAATATTATATAAATTGATTCGTGTCAGCATTATTTTGTTGAATTGTTCCATGTATATATTGTATGTATACATTGTTGTGCAGTGTGCACTGCTGTAAGATTGCGATGATTGTTATAGTAACAAACATCTTTGCTAAATAGATTTAGTAAGTTCCTTCCAAAATGCGCGGATGATCAAATCGAAGTAATAACGCACCTGCTTCTCCCCCACTGGGCATCGCGTAATCCACTATATTATGTCCCTTGTTCATGTTCACCATCTATAACTTGTTTCGCTTCGTCGATACTGAGCGCAATAATTGTATCGGTTCGGTTTCACTTGCATCAATCAGATACCTTTATGATATCACTCGAGTTATTTGTTTCCGAACATCCTTGTTCTGCTGACCTAAAACTTCTCAATCATAAGACATGGTCTTGTACCTCTTACAACAGAACTAACCACAGTTTAAGTTTAGTGGTGAAATTACACTACCCAGCAGGCAGGAATAATATATTGGCCTGCAATCTCCGTATTTTGATTAATTACCCATGTAATGACACATATGTCAAGTGCCAACACTGAAAAACTGAATACCGGTACCAAAAAAAGTTTTAAATGGTAATATATACTTGCATTCCATTTTGCTAAGCAGTTGTCAGTTACATTAAAACAATTAACGTTACTTAATGAACGAAACACAGAACAGTATAGTTCTAGTGTGTGAGAACAAAGGCAACAGTTGTATTCGTAATGAGACTATTAATTTAAATGTTGTTATTATGTGTGTGTATGTGTGTGTGTGTGTAGGCGTGTAATCTAGCATTGCTTAATGATAATAAGCTTTTGCTTCGCTACGTGAGTTGAACACAACAGTGAAGGGCCAGCCCAACCAAGGCTGCTAAACTACAATCGAGACGATCACGAAAACGCAAAGAGTGGTGTTGAAGGGCATCCGGCATGTAGCCTACTCTCGTCGAAAAGTATCAAGGGAACCATTTTCACTCTCCAGTCTCCATAGACCAATGTCCAACGTAATTTTTTCGAATATGAATTTGTAGGGTGCACACCAGCTTTATCTGATGTGTAGGGAAATAAATTGCCGATCGAGCGCTGTTGTAGAACTCAAACATTACTATTGCTGTCAATAAAGGTTTCTCAAGTATGGGAATGTATCACCATTTTCAGTATTCTAAAATATGCATAACATACAAAAGTTTAACTTTGAAATTGAAAGAATGACCTCTGAAAGTACCAAAATTATTTTTTTCTTAATTTCCAGCCACCGGTACCGACAATAAAAAATAAGTAATTGTGATCAACAATGTTTACTGCGGTTCAAGAACGTACTTTGGTCTACAATCTAAGCTATATTTAGCTGCATTATCTTTGTTGGTTTTTTATTTATCATTGTTTTAGTCTACCGGAACTGCGAGTGTACAAATGTACCGGTCGATTGAAAAAATGATGATACAAAACCAACAAAGATAATGCAACTAAATATAGCTTAGATTGTAGACCAAAGTACGTTCTTGAACCACAGTAAACATTGTTAATCACAATTACTTATTTTTTACGAAACTTATAGTGCGACGTAAACTGGATTAAAGTAGCAATATTCCCGGTACTGGTGGTTGAAAATTTAAAGAAAAAAATAATTTAAGTATATTTTCAGAGGTCAATGTTTCACTTTAGTATGTTACGCATATTTTAGAAAACTGAAAACGGTGATACAACAGCCCCTAACTCACATCTGCTACGATGATGGTACCGGATGGTCATTACGATAATTGAAACAACTCCTGCATTTGTTCGTTTACTTTTCTCGCTAAATCCGTATTATATGCATTGACCGTCGGCGTCACCCTCATTATCGTTGTGAATACATGCAACTGTAGACCCGCTAAGCTGAAACCTATGGTATGAACATGCACCAAAGATTACCCACGATTTGATGGGTACCTTTAGGCGTATTGCAGACGTGCTAAACCTTCTCACGCTTCAAACAAGTTTTCGCGCGATCCCGTCATTGTAATAGTGATCCGACTGACCCAAAACGGAATATATTGACTGTGTTTCCTTCTACACTTGAAAGGTTGCACATGGGGGCTATTGTTGGTTGGCGCCGTTTTCTGGGAGCATATGTGTCTCAAATGTTACATAGTTCAGTAGGATGTTGAGGAAAATCTCGGGGGAAAACTTCAGTCAGGATTGCCGGTGACCGGAATCGAACCGGTGTCTTTCCGAATTAGAGTATCGCATCTTACCGCTTAGCTACCTCCATCGGTTGAGCAGTTTTGAATAATTCGATCAGAATGGTATTTATTTGCACTTATTTATTTCAGTTAGAAAAGTGACAAAAAAGTAGTGGCTTTGGAGCCGTCCTAGTAGCAACGAAGTAAATTCAAAGTTGTTCTGAATCAGCTTTGTTGTTGTGTTCGTAGTTCGTACTATCCAACCACTGGTTCCCATATTTCATATTTAAAAATATCGAATTTGGGTTGGTTATCACTCACTCGTCCATGGTGTTTGGAGAGTGCGGTGTGGGCTTAGTCACACTGAAACTCATTATGTGATGAATATACTTGAATACGAATTTATTTATTTATTTATTGGCTTTAGCTTATGCATGTTGAGAAATGAAGATTTCTAGTGAGGATAGTTTGTCTCATTGTTTTACTCATCCATGACGGTTTACAGTAGAAAGTGTAATTTTTAGGTTCAAATGCAAAATACCTACATTGCTACAGTATGAAACTTCTACACTCTACAGTCTGTATAGACACATCGCACCTCTTGTGATCAATACTGAAACTGAACTACGCGAGTTTTGTTCGTTAGTTGCATGTCTGGGCTTCGGTTCTTGGTCAAGATCCAACGATCTTTCCTTACCCATGTCTGCTCGTCCGCGATCAGCTGTGACTCGTGCGTATCTACGTCATCTAGTCCACCGCCAGACAGAAGAATAATACCATTGAGTTTATATTGATTGATTGATATTTGGGCTTAACGTCTTATATTTTTGCAACGAGGCTAATCAAGACAATGAGTGGGTGATAGATGAAGATGCAATAGGGGGCTGTTTGGAGGAAAGGGGCAAGTAGGAGGGCGGGGTGAAAAAGAGGAAGGATGAGGAAAAGGGAGGGGAAAGGTTGTGGACTGCATTTCGTCTGACTTCTCCTCCTCGACCAGTCCGGCTAGGGTGGCCCTACCAGAAGCACCCGCTTCCGCCGGCATAGCTCCAGGAATCATCAAAGCGCACAAACCTGCCCACCACGATAAGGTAGCAGTCCCTGGGCAGGATTGAGTTTAGAATGGACTTATAATAGTAACTAACTTCGTTCATGATAATATTGCAGTAAGATTGGGGAGGGGGCCTGAATGATGAATGATAAGCGCACGTCAGACCCTGTATGTATATAGTATTGGATCATCATCATACACGTTCTCGGTCATAATATACGGAAACTCGCAAAACCATCTTATTCACCTTCATGTTTCGCCTGCCGACGTTCAATCAAATTGTTTTTAAAACACTTTTGATACCGTGCAGCTACATTACTGAAAACATATGTGAAACGTGCGTGTTAGATGGACTTCTTAGTTCTTGGTGTAGACAAATCTTGTGTACAGGTTAACGATTGATGGGTAATCATTATTCATTAAATTGAATGGCAATGTGAAAATTAAATAATCATTATTGCAAACAGTTGTTACATTGCGCACATCTCAAATAGTTCGTCTACTCTAGATGAATAATAGACAAAAGCAAGATCAATGTTTGCTGCTATGTTTTGACGAGTATTTATTTTGTTTCAGTGTTTGCGTGACTACTTAAATTTTATAGCCCAACGAACGTGAGATAAAATGTACATACAAGGCACGGGCCACAGGACAAACTAGAACGATTATCAATATTGAACAATGTATAAGTTCACCACGACCACGTTATGTGTTGTGTGCCTCTTAGTGATGGTACCTTTCCACACGGTGGTGCTGAGGCCTATGACTCTGTTCGAGAGCATCGTACAGTATTACCGACAAGATGTGGTGAGCCCTAAGAGATTCATCGGCAACCAGGTGATACTCAAGTCAGAGTATGACTTTGTCGTCGTGGGGTCCGGCTCAGCGGGCTCGGTGGTCGCCAGTCGCCTCAGCGAGGTCTCGGATTGGTCCGTCCTGTTGCTCGAGGCCGGGAGGGATGAAACCTTCCTGACCGACATCCCTCTAATGACGTCATACATGATCGCCTTATCGGAGTTTGTGTGGAAGTTCTTCGCCCAACGGGACAACGGGTTCTGCCGAGCGATGCGTGGCAAGAGGTGTCTGGTGAACAAGGGGAAGGCGTTGGGAGGGTCCAGTACCATCAACTACATGATCTACTCACGAGGGAGTCGTCAGGACTTCGACGCGTGGGCAGCCCTGGGGAACGCGGGGTGGAGCTACGAAGAAGTACTCCCCTACTTCCGTAAGTCTCAAGACATGGGGGTGCCGGAATACAAGAACCTACCCGAACACGCCACGGGGGGATACTTGAGCGTGCAGAGGCCGCGATACCGCACGGGTTTGGGCAAGGCCTTCGTAGACGCCGGCATGGAGTCGGGTTATAGGATCGCCGACGTCAGCGGTCTCACCCGCGAGGGGTTCGACTTCGTGTACGGGACGTTACGTCGCGGGGAGCGTTGCAGCGCGTCGCGCGCCTTCCTACGCGACACACACACGCGCGCCAACCTGCACGTCGCGCAACGCGCCACGGCCACTAAGATCCTCATAGAGCCGACAACCAACCGTGCGTACGGCGTCGTCTTCACGAGGGGCGGCAAACAACACGTGGTCCGCGCCCGCAAGGAGGTGATCCTCTCTGCCGGCGCCATCGCCTCCCCTCAGCTCCTCATGTTGTCCGGCGTGGGGCCCCGCGGCCACCTGACTCAGCTGGGCATCCCTGTCGTCCAGGACTTGAAGGTGGGGTACAACCTCCAGGACCACGTCTCCTTGGCCGGTCTCACCTTCCTCGTGAACGTGACGCAGTCCATAGTGGAGTCACGCGTGCTGTTCAGCCCCAGGTACACCTTGGAGTACGTCGTCAACCGATCCGGCATCCTCTCTCTACCCGCGGGGGCTGAGGGCATCGCCTTCGTCAAGACCAAGTACGTCCGCCCCGACGAGGACCCAGACGTCGAGCTTGTCTTCGGCTCGGGCGCGCTCAACACAGAGTTCATGGGGACCATGGGCCTGGGGGTTCTGGGGCTCGAGCCCCGCTTCCGACAGAAACTCTACTCGTCCATCCAGGACCGGGACGCGTTCGCCATTACCCCCATCCTGCTGCGGCCGCAGAGCCGGGGTCGCATCATGCTCGGCAGCAGAGACCCCTCGAGGGCGCCGCTCATCTACCCCAACTACTTCCACGACGAGAGAGATATTCGCGTCCTGGTGGAGGGAGTCAAGATGGTAACTTACAATCTTACTTTCCACTCTTATTTTATCACGACCACAACACACACCACCCATTGCACGTTGGGGTCTTTGAGTATAACGTGGTAATTTGATATACTAGTTGCTTGTCAAACTCTCCTACATGCAAGTAGTAGACCTTCCTCCTAACCCCTTGTTGCATGTCTAGAAAGGGATGGATGGCAAGGCGGGCGAAGGGGGGGGGGGGGAGGAGATTGGGAGCGTGTGGGAAAACCTTTCATAATTTTAGTCTTTTTACAAACATACTGTTTTATATTTTCTCAAATATGAATAAATGTTTACGTGATGTTGAAACCTTGGTATTGTGAGAACGTCGAAAGTAATTTAGTACATATCTTATTGGCCCACTGCAGCTAATTGCATCTCAGTATTTCAACTACACGCTAATGCTATAAAGGCAGCAAAAATGAAGGTTGATTTTCTTCATGAGGTATAAAAGAAAAAGTCTTTTTAGTACTGACGTTTAGGTTTACGACTATAGGGTGTCCATTTAGTTCCGTTAATTGAATGAAGGTCCTGTGCCGGTGACCCCAAAATTTAAAAACCGGCAGCTATTTTGTCCCGTTTTTTACAAATACAGGCTACAAATACGTTCGTCAGAAGAGTACTGACGGCAGCCTAAAGTAGGAGATATTGCCTCCATGGTACAATTGTCACGCTATAAACATGCAGCAGCAAAAGCTGTCAATAAAGTGTAATCTAAATGAAACAAAAGTGTCGAACTGAAAAAAGGTAGCCTAATTTACACATTTAATCAAATATAAATAAATTAATGTTGTAATTAATCGCAAGATAATTTACGCTATCCAGCTGTGATACCAATTTAATCCCAAACCTCCTTTCACTTACATAATATCTTGTGCCGATTTTCTCTTTTCAAATTTGGACACCCTAAAGGGCCTACACTTACCAGTATTTGTGTTTGTTACCAAGAGTATAACCAAATACCTTAGTAACTGGTTAGTAAGGTATTTGGTATAACGGAAATTGGATTGTATAGAAGGCGGTGTAAACAAGTAGCTTTTAAGTTCAAAATTCCATCATAATAATAATATATTGTGAAATGGATAAGTATGTGCTAACTGCTAACCCTGTGGCCGTTCAAAAAAATACCGCACACAGAGTTTCTTCATGAATATTCGAGACTATTCTAAAAAACGGCTGTTACAGGCATAAATAAACCACAAAAAAAGAATCGTTTAAAAATAAAATACTACAGTCACGCGAATTGTCCCTTTCGCCCTTCGCCGTTTTGAGAGACATGCGGCCCCGATGCTGCAACGATACACACGCTACACGCACCTGATCGCACGCACGCACACGCATCGATATCACGAAATGCATTGCGTCTCTGTTACATCACGTCGTGATTGCGCCACATGAGAATAAACCAGTTGAGAATGTCGCATTATATTATACCGTTTAGCGCAGCGGTGGCTTCTGTTGTGTAACACTATATAGGCCGATGCACTCGATGTCGTAGTCCTACATTTTACAGTCAGTGTCGTTTTGAACCCGTGTAAGTCAGTGTACATATTATGGCGTTCGCATCTAATTAAAACATATTATACTATGCCTATAGTGTATTATTGAGAAATGTTTTTTTTACTCGACGTGATTACTGCAGGCGTATTCCGACAGGGTAACCGAGCGGGTGGCGTGCATATCATTTTGTCCCTTTTCTTTGCTCCCCGCGCATTTCACAATGCCTAGCGACAACCTTCAAATCAAGCCTAAACATCGAAAAGTACGTTTTCAGGATACAGGTATCCGGGTAATATGAGAGCTGGAACCGGTTCCGAATTTTATTACCCGATGTCATCCTTAGTATAGGCCTAGCCATTCCAGGAGATTTTTACAGTGGCTATATAATTTAGCTCGTGTAAGACGCTTTGCTACACTACACTGGCCACTGACAGTGTAACCGGTGTGTTAGACAGGCGAACGAAGCTAGTGAGTGTATTTCGCAGCGCAAACGTGAAACACATGTAGTAACTTATTGGAATAGTGTGTACGTTGGTTATTGAATTGAAACGTAAAAAATAAACTCTTGAGAGACAACCTTTCCAAAAATACTTTAATTTTGGCTAACAACAAATTTTGGGTTGAAAATATTTCCTATAATAATACATAACTATGGTTTCATTTTTAATTTAAATAAAACAAATGTAAATTGATTGTTTTTAGTTAAACACCTATATAGGTGATTGAGCACTTCAAAATTTACCATTTCTTTCCTTCTCATTGTCAATTTATGTTTATTTAGCCCCCCCCCCCCCCCTCGCACTTTGAAATTTTCGAAATAAGGCTCAAAATTATTACAATTCATCATTGTTTGAACTATAGAATTGTGTAAACAACTTACACTGATCTAGGGAGTTTAGTGAACGTCAGTTTATCGTGATATCGTGATCGCGTCTGATCAATTATAGAGTGTCCAAGCCCCCCCCCCCCCCCCTATTGTTGATGTGGCCAGAGTTAACGAGAGGGTTGCGTGCTATGTGCCCCCATTGATTTATTAAATCAAACCTCCCCCGAAACGTACCGTATATCGGTTACAAGAGATAGCCGCAGCTCGTTTTGATAAGCCTCGGTGTATGCAGGGGCTGTTTTGTGTATGTACGACTGTACGTCTCACTATGCATTCGGTGTAAATAATGAAGAAAGACAATTTCGTTTTATTCCGATACATAAAAACACACTGTTCGAGCAAAAACAAGAAAAATAAGCGAGAAAGAACAGGAAAAATTAAGGCTCGTATCGTCAGCCATATAATAAAGTCATTTTATTTGAAGGATTCGAGCTGAAAATGTATAATATAGGCTCGAGTATAGGTTATTATTTAAACAAATGTATATATATATATATATATATATATATATATATAACATAGGCCTAACGGTGTGAGAGTAAATATTTCAGTATTGGATTAGTTACTTATAGTTCATAGGACTACACTCAACATTCAACTAGCTCACGTGTTTTCATTACATGCAGTTCAATGGCTTGTAGGGTGTAGATCTGAGCTTTTTCTAATGCTGACATTGCATGTTAAATTAATTACGCCAAAGTGTCAAATGCAACCAGAAACGCGATACATTTACAAGACTATATACATACACAATTTTATGAATAGCTTATGTTAAAATAATGACTGCATCAGATTTTTTATTTTCATTGTATCATAAATAGGGTCGGGGTCTTTACACCGAAAAACCTTTGCATCGAATCTACTTTGCACCGAATCTACTTTGCACCGAATCTACTTTCGACCGAAAAATATTACTGAGTCAGACAGAGACTCGGACAGAAATCATAAATATCCCTCTATCTAGAGCTATATTTATTTTTTTAGAAATTCGAAATTTCAAAAATAACATTACTCACAAATGAGATACTATGAACTAAGCACGTATGTATAGCCATGCAATGCGCGAGCAATTAGCAGCCTCGGCTTACAGCACCGTTTAGCGCTTATCTCAGCTCTCAACCGTTCCGCGTACTTAGCTTCATCAAAAGGATGACCCTGCACAAAAAAGCAAACAAGTAAAGGTGTGACCCTTAATTCGGTAGAAATACGTCTCCGCCAGGCGACCTTGCAACTAATTTAAAAATAAGCGACACTTTCTCGTCCTCGAATATAGCAGCTATATACAGCGCGAACTAACAAGCAAGCAAGTAGGAACCTGCTAACTAAACTCTATAATTAATGAGTCACTAGCGAGTTGCAGCGTTAATGATGGTAATTATGCGAATGTGATGATAGTAATCTGTCCTGTCGCGTGGTTGTCCGCCTTTCAACGACGTTACTGTATGATCGCGCACTTCATCTTTATTAGTAGTGTAATTGACAAAATTAAGTTATTCTGAAAGAACTACAATATGTAAAAATAACACAATGGTAATAAACTGTCCTTATCGATAAGAAGGTCACTTCTTGTATCAACCCCGTGTAATAATTTGTCTTTACGACTGATGAAACCTCGGAAAAACCTTCAGTCAGAATTGCCGGACCTCCCGAATTAGTCTCGTTACCAACCACAATTGTCGGCATCGTTATCGTAATCGGGATCGGGATCGCCATCGCACATTTTCTCATGCTACATCATTACGACATTACGATTGTATTATGAACTGCGTCATAAGAACCATGTATGTTAACTTTTTCATTATATCCGTATTACAATAATTGCACCATTACGGTCACCCCGAATGTGATATTACAGTTAAAGTATTTTGCAACAGAGGTGACAACTCAATACGAGTCACTTGTACGCAAAACGCACACACATATATATATATATATATATATATATATATAATATATAAATATTTTTTATTTTTTTTATTTTCGCGGACCTAAGTAATGTTATTGTTCACCATGTTCTGGGTTTCGTCACACGATATAATATGAGTAGGTGGTTTAAACTTACCACCTCACCCGACGTTTCGAGGGAATAACATCCCCCATTAACCAGGATCACCGCGACGCGTTGTTCTCCGTTCGGCAATCCCTGCACAACTATATTCCCTCGAAACGTCGGGTGAGGTGGTAAGTTTAAACCCCCTACTCATTTTATATCGTGTGACAAAACCCAGAAAATGGTGAACAATAACATATATATATAATGAGTGTTTCCTTTCGCGATTCGCACAACGCAACCATATTAATCACAACCCGATCAGTGAACCCTAATTAAACTCTCCTTTGTAATAAAAGTAAAATCTAAAAATCTTATTAGAGACACTGCCACAGCTAGTCGTACGTACTGACACTCGTCAGTCGTCACCCAGTACATTAGTGTTTGGACATACATTTTTACGAGCTTATTGACATTCATATCATTAATTTGAGGAATGTTGCTTGCCTAGGTTGTGTAATCCCATGATAATAATGTTTAGTCAATTAGTACCACGGTGCGAAATTCGGCAGGGGGTTCGGGGGCAACGCCCTCCCGCGTGAAGGCACAGTGGTTTTTTTGAGCCCTATACTGCGTGCGAATGAGTGGTACGCGCACAGATAACCAGTTACATAAGTTATACACTTGGTACGGCACGCGTGTTAAAAGTGGCACGTGAAAACTTTGTAGGTGGCACGGAGTAATGTTTATTGTTATTGTATCATTGCCACACCACACAATTTATCACGCTTCAAATTGGTACCTACACAATACTCGTAAACATTATGTTCGCCCGCTGTACTCTATAAAGTTGCAGGGAGCACATATAATTAATTACACCACGTAGTGAATTTGTTACCTGTGGTTGGAGGTTTTATGTTTTATGTAGGTAGACACTCCACTCCACAGTAAGAATTGTTTACCGCTAAACGTGCACAATGCAGGCAGGGGCGTAGCTAGAATTTCGGTTGGTGGGGGTGGGGGGGGGGGGGGGGGGGGGGAGAAGTTTTTCTCCTCAATGACAGGGTTTTGCATCCGCTGCTAAAAATGTGTAATTTGGAGTCATTTGATGCATGTTGAAAAAGTTCATGAAAAGAGTACAGTTCTTAAAATGTAATGTATAAATAGTAGGTCTATTGAATATATTGTCCTTTTTTTAAATCGAGGAGGGGGAGGGGGGGGGGATTTCTACGCCCCAGCTGGCACCGTGTAAAATATATAATACAATTCAATAACCCGTTTGGGGACGGATTTTTTTCGTTTCCGGTGGACTGTTAGCAAACTTCAAAACGCTACATCAAATTTACCATTAAAAATACTGCTGATTCTAAAATTTTCTGGATCTAGAAATAAACAGAAAATAAATAAAAAGATCTTGTACAATTAATGTTATATTTGTTGGTTTAGTTTTAATTAATAGTCAATAAGTTAAATACTAACTGTTTGTATTTATTCTAACTACTTGTATTTTGTAAGTATTTATATTCTTGGCAAGGTCTACTTGATCTCCGCCTAGCGGAGGCTCCGCTAGGCGGAGATCAAGTTGACCTTGTATTCTTGGTAGATAGACCGTAACCATTAGTTATCTGTGACCGTAGGTGTACTATTATAAATCCATGGATAGACCATGTTTGAGTCCTTCTGACAGTAACATATTGTTGTTGGCACCCGTACAGGCTGTGGCTCTCACAAAGACCCGCGCCTTCCAGCAGTTCGGCGCGCGGCTCCACTCGACACCCTACCCTGGCTGTGAAGGTCTTGAGTTCGAGTCCGATGACTACTGGGAGTGCTGCATACGCCAGATTACCAGCAGCCTTCAACACCAGGTAGGCATACTAGCCTCAACGTAACTAGCTGTCACGAGGACTGGCGCCTTCTAGCAGCCTCCACACGACGCCCTACCCTGGCTGTGAGGGTCTTGAGTTCGAGTCCGATGACTACTGGGAGTGCTTATACCAGCAGCATCCAGCACCAGGTATATACTCTACTCTTATACCGACCTTATGATCATACCCTTTTTTTTACCTTTCATGCACGATATTGCAACGATTCCTGGCGTTCTTTCACACATTCCTAGAGGCCGTCTTCCGGTTTGTAGAGTGTACACGCCTTATTAGTCATTAGTCACAACCGCTGTGTTAGGAATTTCCAGGTAAGCAACGCAAGGTCGTAAATTATCTCTAACTGACCCGTTTCAAATAGATTGGTGAAACTAGAGAAGTATAAAAATGAAGTTGTCACTACTAAGAGCGTTCGGAAGTAGTTTTGACGTTTTTAGTCAACTTGTCAATGATATTTATTTATACAAATATGATTATTATGAAAATTTACCTACTTGCAGAGGGGTGTCATATCTACGCATGGTATTAAGTAAATTTGTGACAAGCCTGCTCAAAAATAATATACTCACGATTGAATTATGCAAATAAATTACTTTCGTCGAAATTTTTCGGCGAAACAATACGGAGAATCTGTTGAAAAATGGGTGCATTATTTTTTAATAGGTTGGTGACAAAATGTACTTAATACCATGCATAGATATGACATCCCTCTACAAGTAGGTAAATATTTATAATAATCCTACTATTAGTTTAAGAGTAATTAGTTGACGGCCAATACATCTGTAAAACTCCTACTGCCGAGCGGCTATTTCGACAGACCAACTGTGTTGTTTGCAGGTGGGCACGTGCAAGATGGGCCCCGACTGGGACACGGACGCGGTGGTGGATCCCCTACTGCGCGTGCGCGGGGTGTCCGGGCTACGGGTGGTGGACGCCTCAGTGGCGCCGCTGCTTCCGTCTGGTCACACCAACGCTATGGCCATCATGATCGGCGAGCGCGCGTCTGACGTCATCAAACACGCGTGGCAGACGCCGGTTGGCCACTTCTGACGCCCGACCGACTGAGGTCGACAAACCAATATGTTCCGTTGCTTTTTCGGTCGTTGTTCGGTCGCGCGACTCGAAACTAAAAAGTCTGAAAACTTGGGCCGGTCATTGCTCAAGAACGCGAATTGAATTCGAGTGTGTGTTTTCCTCCCCATCTGTCAGCAACTTGAATGTGTACCACAGCATCTCCATTTAGTGCAAGTGTGTAAATGTGATTCTAGTTCAAAACTTTGAAGTGAATATAAGACATATATTGCATGTATATTCTTATAGATCTGTACCGGTATCAGATTGAGCTGTGCATTGTGCAAATTCATGGCTCTTATTAATGAACGATGTATTTAGTTTGAAAGTGTAAATAAAATAAAATAAAAGCATGTGACATATTTTACACTAGGCCTACTCAGTATTCGAATTTTATGTTTCTATGCTGAAAATGCATGGGTTTATGAGGTTGGGAGTTGGGCCAGTACCGGTATGTTCAGTTAGAAAGTGTATTTTGTTTTATAAAGACAAGTATTCTTAATATTGCTTTTAAATATTTGGTCTGAAATATGTACTAAAAGTGAAAATTTGATATAATTGATAATTTTCTAAAGTTATAAAAGAACCCCCCCCCCCCCCCCCCCCCCCCACCTCCCCCTCCCCGTCTGTGCCCGGGGTAGAATTGGTCCAGGGTATAGCTCTGACTGTCGAAGAGACTATTCGTATGTATACTCATATATATACATATATCGAGAAAACCAGAAATTAAAAAACCAACCCCTACTGGTATGTATTGTATATTGTATATATATATATTTCTTTAAGAAAACCTCTTGTAGGTGGATTTATGGAGGGGTTAAGGCACCCACCCGGCAAGTGAAGGACCTGGGTTCGATTCCCAGTCGGGGTTGGATTTACAATTTTGGATTTCTCCATATGTACATACCGTGATTTCGGAAACAAAATGGTTTGTGGTTATATTTTGATGCACATCACATGCAACACTCATTATTTTTACCTTGCTGAATACTCTATCCACCAATAAACACTGCAAAATATAAAAAGTGCAATGTTTTTTTATCCATGTATAAGCGTACATTTTATTGTTCAATCAATAATTTCTATTATTTACACATCAAACGTTAAACAAAATGAAATCGTATAAACAACAATTTAACTCCCCCACACGGCGTTCTGTTTTTATGAGAGCTAAACGTAGCGACTGGCCTAGCTCCAAAACAGACACTGAAAGAAGACAGGGGAAAGGGTGCGTGTAAATCGCTCGACGTTCCCCTCGCTGATTCGTTGATTCATCGCTGCGGGCGGGAGACCTTTTTGTTCGTTCTGGTCCCACTCTACACTCTACAGTGTTGAAAGGTCGAATCCAAACTTTGTTCCAAGCTCGTTTCATATTAATTAACAGTTGATTGTTATGCGGCGATGCATGATGCTTCGGTAGGATGAGAGATACATGTTTTTGTCATTGTACTATATTCATTTTTACCGTAAGAATCGAGCTTGTATTTCTTTGTAAATTCTAAAGAGTAATTGGAAATACACTCGGTGCGCACAATAGTCGTCCTCTCCCGCGTAAAACTCTACCCTGCGTTAATTTACTTTTCGTGTAGGGCTACAGTGAATATTTTAGCGTCTTGTGTATAAATAACTAAAACTACCAGTTATGCTTTGCATGTAGCACTTTCAATAAGTCGATATAAAATAATAATGTTTCAGTATCTATTTAAAAAAAATACTTTATTCATTTACACGTTATGCACATTATAATAATACATCAAGATTCAAGCATTATAATAAAACCCCACAATGAAATACTTCGTAGTCTGTTACTTCACATGTTATTTGTTGTTATTATTATTTCTAACTCTCATCCATACTCATAATACGTTATTTCCGAATTTGTAGAAAGTAGAAACTAGAAATATTATAAAGGGGAAAAGTGTTGACGGCTGCACAAGATTGTACTCGGCACCTCCACCATTGTTCGTTGAGAAGTGACGCAGTTCACTTGTATTCACGAGACAACCTCGCCGAAGGTCGCATCGAACTCTCGCAAGAGTTATGGCGTTTTGCAATGGCTGCACTGGACCACACTGATTAGAACAATACGCAACAATACAATAGACGCACGCACGAGTGCGCGCTCAGTGCAAGCCACTAGCCCATACTTCAACCACGAACATGTATAGGGGTCTACCCTGGTACACGATGGCAATAATAATTGTATTTATTTTACTAAACACTCCACTCAAAGGTTGACGAGCATAATGCAGGGAGACGGAAAGAACGTGGTAAGCGGTAGAGCTATGCCTTTATTACGGGTTGGCGACCTATCATTGAATAGTTTTTTCACACTTCATTAGAAAGAGTTGGAGCATAGAAAATAACATGCCCGATTGTATTTACTATGCACTTGAATTCGCCACTCTTTCACGACAATCAATCACGACATTGTCGTGATTTCAAATTCAATATGGTGATTAACATTCAAATCAAAATACGCTTTGATTCTTCCTTGATTAAATAGGCCTATATATATTATTATTGAATATTTAAATTTATAATATACATATGGAAAAATTGAAGAATATCCCTATCAGCAGATGGTTTTGTGTGTGTGTGTGTGTGTGGGGGGGGGGGGGGGATTTAATGTTAATCCATTCCATTTAACCCATTCCACTAACTATAGTACTGTCCACATCAGCATGAAAACATGCTCTCTCACATTGATCTTCTCGTTTATATAAACCGCTTTTCTTCAAATCCCCTACCTATACTTATAAAAATTTAGCCAACCTATGTCATTATGTAGCCATCCCCCAGACTTTACCATTATTTAATTTTTTGAACATGTCTCTCGCTCTTTCGTATAATCTCATTAGTCATTACCACCCCAATATTATATCTTCTCCTCCCACCTTAAGCCTCAATACAACCCTGTATACCCGTATAGAAAAAGACAATGAGAAAAGAAAAGCACCGATAGAAAAAATATTTTTCTTCTAACCCTTGACGAGGTGGAGATAGATACAGGAGAACTGATGGCAGTTCAATTCAACTGAGAGATATGAGAGTGTGATACAAATGGTAGGGGATGTGGCTGGGAGAAGCTTGGAGGACAGAATGTGGCGGGAGGGATAGACTATAAGAAGAGCATTGGACTTGGCGAAGTACAGTGCATGCAAGGGGGTCACTCGAGGAAAAATGAAAAAAAAAATGGAGGACGGATGTGGGGAAGTACTCCCTCCTGGGCAAGACGATCATGCAATGGAATGGAATGGTCTGATACTTGAGCAGGGATGGCGATCCTTTTTGAGCTTGAACGCCATTATTTAGGCCTACAAACTATCCAGGCGTGCCAATTTCTCCAAAAAGGCACAGTCAAATTTTAATGACATTTGTATTATAGCTTTTTGAATAATTAATGTGCTTTGCAGGGAACAAATAGCCACTTTATCAGTTTGTATTTTGGTAATTGTTCCACGTAATGCAGCATTTAGGCAAAATCCCGCTGGAGGCGAAATTTTTGTACCCAAAATTCTATACATTCATGGAAAACGGCTGTGAAGTGTGGTCAATGTCATCCTGATGCAACATCTTTGACACATTTCTGCATGCCGCCAGAAAATCTTCGCGTGTCACTTTTGGCACGCTTGCCATTGGTTCGTCATCTCTGTACTAGAGGAACAGGTGAGGCAGGGAAAAAATAAGGGATTGGCGGGGAGACAAACCCCTTCGAAGGCAATCGAAGGTCGAGGAGAAAGGAGGAGAGCAGGTTCGAGGAGGATGGAAAGAAGACAAACGAAGACACCACCCATGCCACCGGCTCGGAGAGGTAAATTGAAACCAACAAACCAACGAATCATCACCGCCTTACTTTTTAGTTGCACCTTTTCAAGTTTCATCTGTTCATCAATCCGATCCGATATTCCATTACAGACTATTATGTTTTATAGACATATGTCCGTTTTCGAAACACAATTTAACTTAGTCATTAGTTACTACGTCATAAAATTATTATTATGCCTGTGTTCTTTCCTCGGTCCCTTCCTCAAGAACCGCATTTAGTTGACGTCCGCCAATACCCTTTTGATGACATTTACCATCATTTACACCAAAGCAATGTATACATAAAAACATATATATTTAACAACCTTATTTTTTATATTTGAAGTGGCTTATTTACTTATTTTCGAGTGGCTTCCAGACAATCCTGACATTTGTCTCTATCGTCTGTATAGTGGCTTAGGCAGCACGTGCATAGTCAAATCATTGATTTGTCAAATCATGGAGGTACTATTATAAATCCATGGTCAAATCATAGATCCATGGTCAAATGCCAAAGAAAAGGGTGGGTAAACAGAAGATACGGCAAAAAACATCATTATTCATATTCATCGTTACACCCCAGTAAATGCTTGACACCAGTTTTCCCACAAAATAACTTTCAGTATCATAAATTATTTCATATTTATTTATACCCGTCACTCACTATCTGTAATGATTTCAGTTTTCCGTAGGGTACACAAGTATTCAAAACAATCGACCAACAGGCGGAAAGTCAAAGCAAAATGACCTTCGAAAAGTTATCCAGGTGTAGTAGAAACTACGTTTTAACATCGACTTTTGTTTTGGGGAGGCAGGCATAGCACAGTGGGGGAGAGCAGGCGTACGGCGTACCGCGTACGAACCAGCTTACCTTTGGTGCATTTCTAGTAGTGTGTGGTGCATTTCTACATTTTTTGGCGAATCTATAGGATTTATGAATATACGTTGTAGCTTTTCTCAATCTGCGAATACTTATGTAACTAGATTGCGTTAGGTTTGCTGTTTTATCATACAAGTTTTGGCTAAACCTGGGCAAGAATTAGGCTTGCTAGCCTAGGCTAGGCCTAGGAGACATGACAACTGCAAATGGGAAAGATTTAGGCCTAGGCCTGAGCACACTTGGAAAGTCTCCGGGTGATTTGTTGTTGTTAGCACTATCAGGAAAGGGTAAATATGTACTAACCTACCTTTAGTCCATTCAATTTACGGCTGTAGTATAGTAGGCCTAGTATAGCCTAGGCCTAGGCCTAGGCCTAGGCCTAGCCTAGCCTAGGCCTAGGCTAGATGTAGGCCTAGGTGTAACTACACTTGGAAAGCCTCCGAGTGATTTGTTGTTTGTAGTATTATTAGGCAAGTGTAAATATGTACTAGGGCCTAGGCTTAGGCTAGGCCTAACCTACCTATAGGCCTAGGCCCGTGTCCATTCAATTACGGTTTAAGGCGCATTAGCTTCTAGGCCTTCATCTCCACAGTTGGCTAGAAACTATCTAGGCCCTAGGCCTAGCCTAGAGTCTAGGTTAAGCTTAGATCCAAGACAACTCATTGAAGTTATAATGGTTTTATTTTTTCACAGAGAACGAGGTGCCTAAAGGACTTCCAAATCCAATGAGCCTTGGCCTGCCAGATGAAGACATAATAATGAAGGTTTGTAGGGCCTAGTGGCATCATGGTATCGTTATGTAGGCCTAGGCCTGGGCCTAGGTTTGTTTGTTTGTAAATTCTGCTTAGCAGCTACACTCTGCTATTATTTCTCTTTTTCTCCAGTAGACTAGGCTACAGGCTTCTAAATCTAGGCATGAAACCATAAATAATTTATGTCCCATATTTTTGCAAATATGGCCTACTAACCCCTACCACTTTCTGCCAATATATATGCCCTAGGCCTAACCTGTCTTACTTTTATCCTATCTTTTGGTTCTGCACTGCAATCATCTCAAAATGTACACTTGATTGAGTAGATCCAGAATAACTACTCACAGCACATATTTATTCTAATATTCCACTGTGTTCTAGAGGTAGGTCTTCCTAGGCCTACTTGAGTTTTGTGAAATAAAGTCGTTTGAACACTGGCGTTTCCGCCATTTCTTGGTATTTAAAGCTGTTAATGGCTGGGTGCCCGTGATTGAGAGGCGCGCACGCTTTTTTGTGATGATGATGATATTTGGGGTTGACGTTCCATATTTTTGCAAATATGGCTAGTTGTCATCCCCGGGATGAGTGTTCAACGTTTTATAGTGTTACCAAGCTTGAAGCTGTACATGATTGCATTTAAGAGCTACGATCGTTCAAACGTACAATTTTCAACGATATCGAACGTTACCTATCTACCAAAGTTACATGATCGCAGTGCTGGTCTTATTTTCCAGTTTGTACTAGGCCTAGGCACAGCTGTCATATAAGCATCAGTGTAAATAAAGTTGTTTCGAAGCAACGTTATCAATATTTGGTCGTATTGTGTGTGATTGATTAGTATCCAACCAGCAAGCTCCAAATTAATATACAATGACGTCACAGCCTACCTCGTTTTTCTCTCCATAAATGTGTTAAACTTTCAGTTCGTTATTATGAATGAAAATTCGTTAAAGTCATTAGGCCCTACACTGGAATGTTTTTGTGTTTAGAGAGTTGCTATATAGTATATCCAACATTCAATTACTGATATAATGCCATTTCTCTTTCCTTGCGTAGCAAATTTAGCCACAGTATTAGAATGGAATTAAATTTCCATTTTTTCCCCGTTATTTAGTTTTTAAAAATTTGCCATTTAACACCTCGCGAAAATTTGGTACTCCTAATGATCATTATTTATTTCAAGAGAAAAGACAGTGTACATTTTGTATACCCTAAGTAACAAATAGGTTATTGGGCAAAACTGTATAGACCTGTAGTAGGGATGTCAATACCCGGAAATATTTATTTACCCTCGCGCCGTACCCGGACTACCCGGGTAGTAAATAATACTAAATACTGGTTTTATCGTCATGGGTGTCAAATGATTCGCAAAGTTGTGGAAGGAAGGAGACATTATATTGTTAAACGGTATCAGGTTGCATTGTCTTCGTTGCAAAACGATCGCGGAAGTATACAACAAAGCTTCAAAGCTTGCGTCTCCGTTACGGTAGGCGGTGGTCGGCCGCGTCAAAGCGATGACGTCATAGTCCGAGCTCGAACACGAGAACATGATCGCGGTAAAGCTACGACGGGCGGCAGGTGCGCTCCTTCGGACTCGCAACCGTTCCGCAGCATTCTTCCATAGGCCTCCACAGAAGATAATACTTATTGGGCTTTACGTCTCATTCGTCAGCGGCGCTGTTGAGGGGGGGGGGGGTCAAGTTAAATGCCGGCAAATTGAAAAGAGCGGCTCGTATGCTCGCACACAGACGCCAGTAGGGAAATATCCAATGTTGAATTAATTTCGTTTTGAACAGAAGAAGGAAACGGGTAGTACCGGGTAACGAGTATTGAAAAGTTGGAACCGTACCCGTGTGTACCGGGCAGGTAACAGGTACCCGGGTACCCGTTGACATCCCTAACCTGTAGCCTACAGTATAGACTTCTAACAAGTGATTTTATGTTTTTGTTTTGTTTAGGACAATCAAACAGAAAACAACATTGAAAACAACGCTCACACACCAGAAGAACGTGAAAAAGTGAAACAAGGGTTACTGTCTTCCCACAAACGATCACTGTCTGTTACTTCAGCTGAAGGAACCGGTAGGTTTATCTATATTATTTGAGTGGACATTTGCTAGGGGCCTATAGGCCTACAGATTTTTTAGTTCAGATATGATCGATTTGTGACATGAAATCAATGCCCCCCAATCCCATTAAATTAAATATAGGCCTATATATAATACGCTATGTAGGCTGAGTATCACACTAGATGACCAACATCTAAATCTATAATAAAATGCATAGGCCTAATAGGTCTAGGCCTACTTATGGCAATGACAATACTAAAAAAAGATATTTTGGTTACGCTGAACTGTTCGCATAGGCCTACCTACTTAGTCTGTTTTTGGTCTTAACTCTAAGACTGGCCTAACTTTAAGCCTCATGAATTCAGGCCCATGTCCCACAAAGAAGTTGCTAATTCCTGGTCGGAACAAAGATGCAATGAACAATCCAATAATTTGTTTTACAGTTCGTTCTCAGACATAAGAATGGATACACCAGAGGTTCAAAGTTAGGCTGTTCGTAGAGTTAAAACCAAAAAAATACTTAGGACTTCTTGTGAATCCGGATTCCGGGCCCTGGAAACTCACTGCTTGAGTACCCCTGGGTGTACACGCGTACCACAAGTTGGGAACCACTGCCACTGGTGTAGTTCATTAGGGCAAGGCTTACTACCTTTTATCCATGATAGTATCTAGGCCCTAAAAGTTTACTCAAAAATGATTTTTGTATTTGTTTAAATTTACTGCTGTCATTATAGGTGGGAGTACACCCAAGAAAAAGCGCAAGAAAAACCAGAGTCCTTCTCAACCAAAAAATGCAGTTTGCGCTTTGAACGAGCTTCGGCCCGGTCTCATCTATAGCACCATCGACCAGAGCGGTCCCGTTCACGCCCCAACGTTCACAGTGTCGGTCGAGGTGAACGGGCAAGTGTTCGAAGGTCAGGGTCGTTCGAAGAAGCTCGCTAAACATGCGGCGGCCGAGACGGCGTTACGATCCTTCGTCCAGTTCAAGAACGCCCCCGAGGCGCAGCAGGCAATGAAGATGCACATCGCGGATCTGGACTTCACGAGCGACGTGACCGAGGGGGAGGCGTCTCTCTTCAACACATTCTACTCGAGCAACGGCCTGGACGACTCGGACGTGATCTTCGCGGGCGAGGACGCGGTCACGAGCGGGATCAAGACGGAGAACGGTTCTCCGGGCGGCGGAGTGCCCAGCCTTCTCCGGAGAGGGACGCCTCGGATGCCGGTGTTCTCTGGGGAGAAGAGTCCGGTGATGCTGCTCAATGAACTGCAGCCCGGAATCAAATACGAGTGCGTGTCGGAGACGGGAGAGTCGTATGCAAAGTTCACGATGTCAGTGACCATCAACGCGGAGGTGTTCGAGGGTACCGGACCGAGCAAGAAGCTGGGCAAGGCCGCCGCCGCTCGGGCAGCGCTCGCCAAGCTCTACAACTACTCGTTCTCTCCGTTCCCGTTGCCGCAGCAGCCCAGCCGCAGCTCTGGATCGCCCGGTACACCGACGGTAGCCTTCGAACAGATGGCGCTTCCTCAAGTGCTGGCCGACCACGTTGCCAGGTGAAAACATTGCACCCTGCTGGATTATCTTTTCAATTAGGGTTAAAAAATCGATTTTTAAATGCTTAAATATTTTTGTGTAACTTGTATAGGCCTACTCTTGTATCCAATATTTGTATTGCCATTCGATATACATATTAAAAGTTCTTCTGTGTGCTGCTTGGTTTAATCTGGAATTTTTAAGCAATTTTGTATTCAGAAAAAAAAGAAGTCTTTTAACAAGAATATCTCAACACTTGAACAGATTGGGATGCAAAAGAGGGTTATTTCCTTTGATTATGATTGATGCCTATCAACCTCTGTCAAACCTTATTTGATTTTGAAAACCACAAATGTGTAATTATGTTTTATTAGAAATTAGGGGCAGCTTAGAATACAGTATAACCTCGATATTTTGAAATCGAAGGGACCCCAAAAAACCCATTTTGAAATAAAAATATTCAAAATACAAAAATTTTTTAAAAAAAAATGTTTTTAGTCTAACCGTACTTCATTTACACTACTACAAGTTCAAGCTAGCAAAGTATCGGGCATTATGTAGGCCTACCGTCATACGAGTTTTGAAGTGGAAATACCGTAATCACGCGTGTAATTTTGTCATTGCGTAATTTACACACCCCTGTTTTTAATGACGTGAAAAAAATCTTCGCATATTTTATGCAGAGTAATGAACTTGTGTCAGTTGATACTTGCTGTCAACGCAACACGATCACAGAACAATAACTTACCAGCTGCCGGCTGAGTCATCCCCGCCTGCTACCTTCTATAGGCACCGTGTGTTAGTACATACAGTGCTATATGTGGCCAAATTTAGCAACTAACTGATGAAGATTTCATTCCGCGGTTGAAAATAGTGCTGGATATTATTGTGATGTGTTTTGTTTGTTTTTTAATGTTGATGTGCATTTATTTTGTTTTGTTTTTTATTGTCTTGTGTTATTTGTTGTGTTACGTCTAAAACGTGTCTTGATTAAAATGGCGGCTTGCCTTTTTAAGATTACTGATGGGATTCATAATCTGGCCAAAAATTTTAAAAGCCGTATTTAATTAAACAATTTTCACAATTTGCCATTATCGACGTAGGAAGAACAACGCTGCTTCATCAGGTTGTTGCACGACATTGCCACTTTAAGTGCTTCATTCGTTTTCACTAGCGCCCACAACTTGGCCAATCTCGGTGCCTATTGTGGGTTGGGGTTTCGTCAGCCACTTGGAAGATTGTGTAGCTGGGGGGTGAGGGAAGCGAGCGGAATCGCTTGCAAGTGCGGGCAGCTGTCGTCAGGTCAAGTCTGCCGGCTTATGCTCGCTTGCCGGCCTTGTGCGAAGAGTAGAGGGGGGCAGAAGGTTCGCATTGTTTGCGGTTGGCGGGCATTGTTCATCTCGTGCATTCGAATTACAGACCATTCAAAACACATTTCCTAACCATTGGAAAAAATCGATTTCAAAATAGCAGGCATATTTTATATGGGAAGTAGTTCTCCGGGATTGTTTATCTCTTCGAATCACAAATTATAGTGAATTTCAAATTATGTAAATTAAATAACATGTAAAATACAATGTTGACAGTTGGGGTCATGATTTTGTTCAAAATAGGCCTATGACGCATTTCGAATTACCTGTTTTCGAAATATCGAGGTTATACTGTATTAATCTGGCAACTTGACACTGATAATTGTAGTTATTTTGTGCATTTAACCATCAGATATAATAATCTTTGAGCTTGAGAGTGTTTCAAGGACCATCGGGTTTCCTTTAAGTTCTAGTACAGATGCTGCTCCTTCCGATCTATAGCCTACTTGTAGTTGTGTGTATTTTGTCTGGGACCATCTTTCAAACTTGTCCTCTTAAAAAAATTTATCTCGGGATTCATATATTATATTTAATTGTTTTAGTTTGTAATGGCCTATCTATTGATGCAATTCTTATATTATGTAATATTTTTTATTTACAGATTAGTAATAAATCAATTTACAACCTTGGTAGAAAGTCAGCCAACCCACCAACGCCGAAAAGTTCTCGCTGGTATTGTGATGACAACCGGTCCACAAATGGAGGATGCAAAGGTGATATCAGTTGCAACTGGTACCAAGTGCATAAATGGTGAACATATGAGCGTAACAGGAGCTTCCCTAAACGATACACACGCAGAAATTATTGCACGACGATGCCTCTGTGACTTCATGTACGCACAACTAGAACTGCATACAATTTCAGGTAGGTTTAATATTTGTTTTCATCATTCTGTGTAGATTATGGGGAAGATGACACTTGACAATTTTACGACCCAGGTACACAGGGTTTTAGTACCTGGGCTACTTGAATTTGGGTCACTTTTCGAAAATGTCATGAAATTATCTTTTTTGAAATATTTCAATTTTCAACTGCCAAAAAGTTTGTAGGCCTACTTTGAAGTAGGGTTGCTGTTCAATATGAATTTCAGTATTGAAAATCGGGCCAGTTAAATCAATCGAATCAAAAATCATTATTTTCTGCGTAGACCTTCGAGGCAGACGTTTTACTAGAGTATCCTTAGTTTCCTTGGATGTGTTCACTTCTCAGGCCTACTATGGTTTGTGATAAGTTAGTGGTTTGAAGATAGTTTTAATTTAATTTTCATTTAACTTAGGCAAGTCAAGGGCTGTCTAGCTTCAGACAGTAACGAGTGGTAAATTAAAAATTTTGGGCGGGCGAGGTATTTGATTATCGATAATAATTAATAATCGATCAGGGAAGACTAAATCGATAATCGATCGATAGGCCTATATCGATTATCAAAGGGCACCCATACTTGGAAGTATCTTTTTTTTTTCTTCAGCACAATAATAAATGATTATACAGTACTAGGGCCTTATGTAGGGCTAGTGTTGGCAAATTGAAAATTTTCAGTGAAATGAAAATTTTTCAGAAAATTTTCAAGAGACTTTTTCAGAAAATTTTCAAATTTTTTTTATTGCTAATATGATTTAGGTTGGTCATCTTACATCATCTGATAGTATTAGATACCAAAGAAAAGCATGTGGAATTGTGATACTGAATACCCATTTAAATGCCCATTCAATGCAAAAATGCATCGATCTTGTTGCCTGCCAGAAAATTAAAGTTATATTCAAACAAAATGTCTTTGATTACCTTCTATATTAAGAGGAAGGACTACTCGCCAATATTAAAACCCGCGAAATTAACGTGTTTTTATCATATCTCAATAACGCCTTTTAAACAGTGGAATGGTCTTCAAGAAGTAATTTTAAATCCCATGCCAAAAAACTGTAATAAATTTAGAGATATGATTATAAAAAACAAATTTAGTAGTATTTAAGTACCGGTAACATAAAAATAAAAAATATTGTTATTATTATGATTGTAAACATTGATTGTAAAAGGGCTTCTCCCTTCCTTAATCAATGGTTCTAATAATTACTTTATACTTATTTAGTGAGAAATTTATGTCAAATGTTTTGTAACTGAGTGAAAGAGCTCCAAACTAAACTAATAAAGAATACATACATACAATATCGAAAAAGTGACAACTACACTTATTTTGAATTCGTGAGAGCTCAATACCGTAGCAAAAAGATTTATTAGTTTTCAGTAATTATAATCATTATTTCTAATTTAATTAATTCACAAGTTAATTAGAAATAACAACTATAATTACTTCAATCTACGAAATCTTTTTCATACCGTATTGAGCTCCACGAATCCAAAATAAGCGTAGTTGTCACTTTTTCGATATTGTGTGGCGTTATTGAGATACAACGAAAATACGTTAATTTCGCGGGTTTTAATATTGGCTAGTAGTCCTTTACCTTAAGGGCCAATATTACAATCAACAAAATAGCAATAAAATCTGTTGAAGACAACAAAGCAATTTGTTGTAAGCAATAATTGGCTGATTTCAAAGAAGATACTGAAGGGAGGTTGCCAATGGTGAAAACAAGCTACTCGACAAATAAATAGTAAGGCTGTGTCTCAAATCGATGTTTTTCGCTAGTCGACTAGCGTAGCCGACTAACCTAACAATCAGTAACAATTAATCATAACAATCGGTAATTGTTGTTTTAGTTGGTGAGGTAGGCGAAGCAGGCCAAAATAGAGATTTGAGATAGGCCTACGCCCTTAATACAGCATTGAAATAGCGGGCCTAATTACAATAAGTAGGCTATTTTAGTAACGATAATCAACAAGTGTCTGAGTTGCTTTTCAATACAGACACATTACCAGTAAGTTTAAGTGAAATATAAAACCCATTTTTTAAAGTACAAACATCAAGTTATATGATAACACTAAATATTTTTTTTTTTTGAAAATTTTCACGAAAATTTTCATGAAAATTTTCATGAAATTTTCAACAAATCAAAATTTTCTGAAAATTGCCAACACTATGTAGGGCCTATATAAACAAAAATATATGTATATAATAACTTATATAGGCTACCAGTAGGCCTAATGATTAATGAATAACTATTTTTTTTTTTTGCTTCTAGCAACGGCAGAACAATCAATTTTCAAGATGGGTCCTGACAACAAAGGCTTCGTTTTAAAAGACAACATTAAGTTCCATTTATATATCAATACAGCACCGTGTGGTGATGCCAGGTAATGTTGGAGACAGATCTATAGACCTATGTGTGTGTGGGTGTTGCATTGTCATGGACAGATTGGTTGTAAAACTTTCCTGTGATTGTTACTTTCAAATTGGAATGCATTAGGGATGTTCAACGATATTTTTTTCAATATCGATATCAGCGCCATTTTGCCGATATCATATCGTGATTTCGTTACAAAAAATTGACATCAATATCGTGATATCGAATTTTTTCGCCGGGAATGAAACAATATATAAGAAATCATAGTATTTTCGCTGTGGCTTGGAGTACGCGTTGCTGCAGTTAGTCCCTCCACATCTCTACTGCCTCTAATGTCGCGATATCCTCGGGGTTTGTGGGGGGGGGGGAGGTGCTCGTGACTAATGCTGCAGCAACGCATACTGCAGACCATAGCAGAAATATTTAAATAGTTTCAGTTGACCACGATATCGCGATATTTTCGATATGACACTATCATATCATAATTTTTTTTTTTTCCTGTGCAGAGTTGGCCTCTTCAACCATTCTTCTTTCTTGCTATCCAATACAAGGCTGCCTCCTTCTCTGTCCTGCTCATTGAGTCGGGCAGGGAGTCAATGTCCTTCTTGAAGGCGGCGCATCTAAATAGGTGCGCTCTGTCTTGATCTTCCAACTCACATAATCTACAGGTGCCCGGTTCGTTGCTAATGTTGAAGCGATGCAGGTGGAGTTGCAAAACGTCATGACCGGTTGCAAGTCGGAACTGGGCGGTGGCCGTCTTCCTCGACCAGTCTTTGTCTGGCCCTTTCTTGATCTCGGTCCACCAGCTTCTTTGTTGTGCGGCCTCTTCCGTGGTGTTGCTGAAGATCTTTTTCGTGATTGACTTGATCTTGGTTTTCACGTTTTGGAAGGGGAGAGGCGCTGCTGGTAGTTGCGGTGCTTTTGTGGCACTCTTGGCCAAGAAGTCTGCTTTTTCATTCCCCATGATTAGAGATACGTGAAAATAGCGTTTTGTGTATAGATGCTACAAAGCGCTATTTTTCAGTAGAAACTAAGGTTTTTCTGTTCCTATTTTATTATATTAAATATAGTAATTATACTTTGTTTATGGTAAATACAATTTGGTTCATTTTAATTTTAATAGTATGACATGATTTAAAAATAAAAATTTGAGAAAACTTCATTCTCAAGTTTTTTAATCTTGGCAAAAAAATAGATGCTACAAAACGCTATAAAATGACAATCGAAAATGCTATTTTCACGTATCACTACCCATGATGTATTGAAATTAACAGTGATTTGCCCACAATATCGTATCAAATTATCAATATCGTTGAACATCCCTAGAATGCATGAAATCAGACCTCATTACAAGCATCTTTACAGTAAGCTAAGTTTGTTCATGATAATTTAATTTATCATCTTCATATAATTTATCTTCAAAATCGTCCTCTGTGCTTATCATTTCAAGAGGGGGGACATTCATATTTACAGTTATACATAATGCATTTTGGATAACTGGCATTACATTTTTGATAAGTATATGGGTGGTAACAAAGCAAGCCAGGATTGGATGTACAGTGTAATGCAAGAATGAGTAAGAGAAGGAGTAAAGGGACTCTATATGTACCTTGTTGGCCACTAGCTGCAACAGCAACCCATCGTTGAAAATGGAGTCGACTAGGAATCAAGTACCCAATGTCATCAGTAGTATGTAGTGTAGCCTATTCGATACTAAATTCGTCAAGAGATAGCACCACTGCTGCCACCAGATTAGCAACATGGCTGACAGTTCGAGGGTAGCAAAGTAAAAGGAGAGCATGGATCCGCCTAAACGTGTTATTGTGCTTAGAAGTAAGTTTTTACTTTATTTTGAAGTATGCAGATATTTGAAAGCAACTGGAGCCGAAAGGAACCTCAACGAAGGAGAGGCAGTGTTAAACGGTGGCCTTTTAGCTGTGTGTGGTTTAACATTATTATCAGAAAATGAACGTCAGCCCTGCCAAAGATCCCCACACTATCAAAGGCATTTTGGATACTACAGCGATAGAATTGCACTGAGGCGCGCAACAATATCGTTCTTCAAGAAGCTAGTCTTACACTCTTCAGGTTAAACATTGTGGGGCTACTTGAGGTATATCCAAGTGTAAATTAAATTGTAATTGTGTTTGTGTGTGTGTGCTATCTATTATACCTAGGCTAAGTCTACAATAGATAGGCTTTTAGCCTTATATGTAATGCATTTATCATATGTTTTCTTTGGATTTAAATTCTAACCTTAACTTCTAGGATATTTTCTCCTCACGAGGCAATTACGTCGGATGATTCAATTGACAAGCACCCAAACAGAAAAGCGAGAGGACAACTAAGAACCAAAATTGAATCGGGAGAGGGAACAATTCCTGTCAAATCTAGTGATGGTATTCAAACTTGGGATGGTGTACTTCAGGTAATAAAAAGAAACTTTGTTTTCCATTATTTATTGCTATTCACTACCAATGTAGTAGTTTCACTACTACTTTTTTTTACTACTCGTCCAGTTATCAGCTGGTACATAGTAGACCTTACGGACAATGAACAATAGCCCGGGTCCGTTAATGGGAACGATAACGGGAAAACGGAACGTAAAGGGCTACACAATAGCACGTGAAACAGACGCAAAGAAATAAAATGTTAAATTGATTAACTTGTATTTGTTATACTTTTAGGTACCGCATGTGTGGTACACCCGGTAGTTTTTGACCGCTTAAAGGTGGGAAAGTTTGATGTAGGGATGACATCGAGTACCCGGCTCCAAATATTACCCGGAGCCATTTTTCGGGTCTGGGTAACTTTTTAGTCCGTTTCTAGGATAAATTTACGTGCCAGTATTGCTGCAGTCGATTCTGGTGGAGCCAGCAGGTAGGGCGCCCACCTAGGCCTACCCTTCCACAACACGTGACTTGGCGGGGAACAGAACAGACGTGAACCGACTTGCATTCGTTACTGTTTGTTCTTTATTTAACATTCTGATGAAGATTCTGGCTAATACTTGTTCTATTACTATTTATTTTCCTTAAAATATCCTCTTTTATGTAAGTGCTTCAGTTGTATGTTAAGGAATATTTTTACTTGACGTGATTACTGCAAGCGTATTCCAAGAGGGTAACCAAGCGGGTGGCATGCATATCATTTGTCCCTCGTATTCGCATCCCGCGCACTTCACAAGGCCTAGCGACGACCTTCAAATCAAGCCTACACATCGAAAAATACGTTTTCAGGATCCGGGTACCCGGGTAATATGAGAGCTGGAACCGGTTCCAAATATTATTACCCGATGTACCATCCCTAGCTTGATGTTTACTATTTCATTTCATCTTGTTGATCTTGCTTGTGTAGTTATTGCTTCTTTTGAAGAAATACATTGAATTAGCTATTTCGTTGAAGAAATGTGGACGTAGAGATAGACAGACTTCATGGCAGTGCTATGATGTTCCTTGTCAGTTATGTTGTTTATTTCCAGTTTCAAACAAAAACCACAATCTTTGTTTGATCAGCTGACAAAATGACAATGCCTTCTTGATAAAAAAAATTCCATCGACAAGTTTAACAGGTCGTAACCTTTATTCTGATTGGTCCGTGTAATATACAGGAACGCTAACTTGGCGAGCTTGCTATTTTCGTTACCCGGATACGGGAACAGGAAACTCAATTGTGCATCGTGTCGTAAGATAACACGGGATCCAACTTCCTGTTCTCATAAACGTTCCCAGGCTATTGTGCATCGTCCTTAATCCTGTATGTCACCGGAAATGTACCCAAAAGGTATTATTCTTTTCGTAAAACTTCCTGCACACGAAATTTAAAAAATGTGAAAACAACACAGCTGGGCAAACATTCATGCTTTCTCTTGTCTTTCAGGGGCAAAGGTTGCTGACCATGTCTTGCTCAGACAAAATTGCCAAGTGGAACGTTGTTGGTGTTCAGGGGGCTCTTCTATCACATTTCGTTGAACCTATTTACTTGGAGAGTGTTGTTCTAGGAAGCTTGTTTCATCCCAGCCACATGTACAGGTGAGATATGTTCAATAGCCTAGATGAATTTCACTCGGCTACTACCGTAATTTGTAGTTAGGCCTATATTCTATTGTCTGAATGAGTAGTGTAGGTCTACTGTATTGCGTATATGTATGTTCTTGTACTGATTGTAATTGTAATCTATCATCTGTTTGTATGTAGGCCTATGTATTATGTAACAATGTTTTGACCAATCGAAATTCGAGATACTGACTTTTTGACAAGCTGTAATATTCACGTGCCTCATGCACCATCTTGAATGTACCATAAAGTGCTATTAAATAAACAGATATATTTCAACATTCATAAGGCCTATAGACTTTTTGGAACAATATGAACTTCAACTAAACAGTAGTAATTGATAGGGAGAAAAGCGAGACATATATTCCAACCTTGGTGCACATGTTTCAGAGCTGTGTGTGGACGGATTGAGACGACCATCCAAGGTCTGCCGCCCCCCTACCGCCTCAACAAGCCACTAATGAGTCTCATTACCTCGCCTGAAGTCCGCCAGCCAAGCAAGGCGCCCAACTACAGCGTCAATTGGACGACGGGGCTGGACGGGCCGGAGATAATCAACTCTGTGACCGGTAAAGATGATCGAGGCAACGCGTCGAGGCTCTCTAAGCAGGGCCTATTTGGTAGATTCTTGCGCCTTGTGGGGAAAATCACGTCTCTAACGGGCATCAAATATGGTTCGTGCCCACGTCAATATGGTGATGCTAAGGAAGCTGTTCAAAATTATAAGGTAAAATAACTATTTGCTTTAACTTACTGCCTTATCTATATTATGCAGATGCACTTGATGTTGTAATTTACTATGTAAGTATTATGTTTCAAATTTCAACTCCTAACCTAAGAGTAACCTGTATTTTACTCATGACGACAATTTATATTCAAGGTGTTTGTACGTATTCTCAAAGGTGAAAACGGTGTAGGCCTACCGTTGATGAAGGTAGAAACTAGAAACCCCACTCACTGGATATTCAAACAGTTTTGCATTGTATGTTGTTTCTAGAGCTGTGCGAGTCTCGAAATTTCGAGACGAGATCGAGATAAAAATTCTGCTCGTGTATCGCTCGACTTGCTCAAACACCTGCTCGAAAATTCGAGTCTCGAGCGGGCTCGAGAAAGAAAGCGTAATATATTAAAATGGACCATTCTGTGGAGATTCTACGACGTTTACAAAATTATTATTTTTATATTTAAAATAAAATTTCGTAATAAATACTAACAGGCCTACCGCCTACCACAGAATTATGAAGACCGTCTTACGTAAGGTAGGCAGGCCCTAGGCCTCGGCCTGGCCCTGCGCCTACCCTAGCCTTTGTATAATCTAGATTCAACATTTAGGCAGCCTATTTTCGAGATTGTACTACCAAAACATGGATTCTAATAATATGCCATGGACTTCAAAAATAGTCTGAACTATTTGCAAAATTGTTTGCTGGTAAAAATTCCGCAGACCAAGTCAACACTTTGCATTGACAACGTCCATCTTGGATATCATCCCACTCCCAACAAACACCCTACCTTAGAAGTTCTTCAATTAATAAGTGGTTGCGCTAGCATCGGGGCTAGACTGGGACTACTTGATCGACGTGCCGGTATGGAAAGTTACTACTTGATCGACTTTAGGCGGGAATTTCAAACATCGCGAAATGTGTTCAGAAATTTGTAAGTCTCCCATTCTAGCGCGAGCGAAGATATAGAATATTTTTTTCGAAAAAAAAAACATCGCGTTATATTCGGGCCTTTACGGTACTAGAAAGGTAATAAGCCAACCAATAAGTCTGTTTTTATCTTGAATCTCGCTTGATATTCAAGAAAATTTTTGGTTCGCTCGATCTCGAATCTCGCTCGAGATTCAAGAATATCTTCTGAATCTTGCTCGATCTCGCTCGACTTGAAAAATCCCTGCTCGCACAGCCCTAGTTGTTTCAGTTATTAATAGCATCGATACCGTAAGGCCCGGTATTATTACTGGGCTGCTAAATATTTAGCCCGCCGATAACTTCTTTTCTCCTTTGAAACCATGCTTCCGATAAGTGGTTTCCATGAAGAAAACAAGTTAGCGGTGGGATAATATTTAGCGGGCTGTCATAATACTGGTTTTAAGTGGCCATTGCTATGTTATCTAATTTAAAAACTAACTCTGAAAGGAAAGTTATTACATAATTATTTACCAAAGTATTTATTATACTTGTCCCGAAACAACTTCGTAGCCAACTGGCGAGCCCCAATTACAAGTATCAATCGCTGATTGACCACGAGCCACTTGCCTATGAGGAATACGTCGGTAAGGTTGTTACAGGGCAAGTTTATACTGTAGAATTACAAAACATTTTACAGTATCAAATCTAAAATTTGCTTTTCACTTACTACTTTTATCCTTTCCTTTAAAGTGATTTTTTAAATTTAAAGGACGATGCACAATAGCCCGGCAATTCTAACGGGAACCGGAAGTTGGTTCCTGTGTTATCTTACCACATGATGCACAGTTCCCCGTTCCCATATCCCAGTAACGAGAACAGCAAGCTCGCCAAGCTAGTGTTCGCGTTCCCGTATATTACACGGACCAATCAGAATCAAGCCTTGGAGCTTTGGAGAGCTATTGTTAAACTTGTCGCTGGAATTTTTTTTATCAAGAAGGCATTGTCATTTGTCTGCTGATCAAAGGTTGTAGCATTTGTTTGAAACCATAAATAAACAACACATAACTGACAAGAAACATTATAGCTGCTGCCATGAGGTCTGTCCATCTCTTTGTCCATGTTTCTTCAACGATTTAGCTAATTCGTTGTATTTCTTCCAACCAATAACCTTACACTCGCAAGATCAACAAGATAAAATAAAATTTAGTAAACGTTAAATTTTCCACCTTTTTGCGGTCAAAAACTACCAGTACAGGTTTAACCAACTTAAAATTTTATTCTTTTGCGTCTGCTTTACAGGCTATTGTGCACCGAAGCCCTTTACGTTACCGTTTCCCCGTTCCCATTAACGTTCCCGGGCTATTGTGCATCGTCCTTGAACATGTCTATGATCATCCAACTAACATTACACAAATGGGTAGCATCAGTGTGGTTTTGGAATCTGTTCTTTGAGTAGGCATAGATTCATACGTATCTGGATTACAACTTGCCACCCTTCATGGTTTCTAATAACTTGTTTGTTTAAGATGGCGAAAGATCAACTCTTTCTGGCCTTCCACAAGGCGGAGCTTGGCACGTGGCTCAAGAAACCCATAGAACAAGATCAGTTCGAGCTGGGCATGCAACAATGACTCGAGTCTGCCCCACTCGGCACTGGTTCCTTTGAAGTTCACTTTGCAGAATAGAGCAGTTTTTCAGCCTCACGTCCCAGCCTGCTCCCAAACACTGTAGCACTTGGCACTAGTAAAGGGCAAACCCTAGGAAACTAATCACCGTAAAAGTGATATCTGCTCTGAGGTTATTGTCGAAATCAAACTCGATTTTTTAACATAATTCTACCTCGTTCGTAGTTTTAGAACACGTTTTCATTCAGGAATATAGGTTAATTTGTCATGCGAACAAATGATAGTGATAGTGATATTAACTTAAATGACGTTGCAGTTTCTCTATCAATGCCTCTTTAGAGAGGTTGAAGACTTTGTGCAGTTAGGTACCTTTCCTTCCTACTCTACCAATTCAGCACTTCTACTTCCCTTTAAAATTGGGACTTTATTAATTATTATAAAACTGCATTTAATTTAAAAGTTTGTGCTTTTGAGTAGATATCACATTCCATCTTAACACTGATAGTGATGCTGCCACTTGAGTCGACACCGACATCAAAACAAATAGTCAACGAAGGATGGGGTGTATTCCAGTCTACTGCATCGTTCGTGACTAAAATGTGTCGGTTGCAACATTAACGATGTTTTGCTACTTTTATTGAAGTGTGTCGGACTTAGCAGACATTACTCTGATATTGGTCTTTGCTGTCAATTAACTTTCAATTACTAAAAAATAAACTTAAAAATCAAGTAGGAACTTCAAGTACAATACCTATTTGATTGCATTTTTAGGCCTTATTAAAATCTACTTCATTAGTTTGTAATCTTCATACAACAAAACTCTGCTTTCTCTTTACCTTTTCTCTATGGAACCTTAAGCTAAGTACAAGTTTTCTGGGAGATGAATTGAAACAAGATTCAAATGAGAACAGAAAGCAATTGTCAGCTCACCAAGTGTTGCATTCATCTTGTTGCTAACTGCATTACTAGTATTTCATGAGGCACAACGTTACAACTTACTCTTGTAGTGCACTTTTGTTGAACCATTTGGAGAGCTGCAAGTACCCTGTTCAGAATGCTGGTATTTCTTGATAATAAATCTCTTCCGTGGTATAACTAACGTCTATTTCACGGTAATAAACAATTAACATGTGATACAAAAAGCAAATCAGGAAAAATGTATGTGGGTTACATTTGTCGAGAAAATGTTATGTAAATTTAAGCAGTGTTGATTGTTGAACTAAGAAAAGATTGGCTGTGATATTATACATGAAAGCTAGTCAATGTGTGAGGTCTGAACAGAAGTTTCCCAGTGTTTGCTCCCTACTGTGTCCAGTAAACCTTCGGGACATGGGCTGACAGTCTGCTCTTTTCTGTTCTGTGTAACTCTTTGGAACTACTGTAGTGTTGGGGCTCTACACGTACCCAGGTGACATGTGTGGAACTATGGCTTCCAGCTTTATAGACCTGTGAAGGAGATAGGTTTTGAGAAACAACCACTTTGTAGTGTTCCCTTATATGCTCGAATCCACTCCCAAGTGCGTTCACTCGCTCATTTTTTGATCGGTTCTTTATTTTTTAATGTTAGGTGTAGGACTCGATGAAATATGGTCAAAATCAAATTTTGCTAAATACGACATTACTGACGATAGCTGATAATTGACACTGACATCGAGATATTTTGGCTTTCTTCTTTTTTTTTCACACTTGCATTCGTGTAATGTGATCGGTTGTATGGTTTTATAATGTATAGTTTATTTAATTTTTTTATATATATTACGTATATGCTTTGTGTATCTTATAAAGAATGACGACGAGTGACAACCCTTATTACAAAAACAGTTTAATTTATTTCCGTTAATACCCAACTAGTTAAATGTCTTTGACAGACTTGGAGTAAAACATGACACTTGAATACCAATAAGATTAGATAAATTTAAACATATTTTGTAAATGTGTATAATATTTTTTATCACACTAAGTGTGCCAATGGGAAAACAATCAACATATTTCCACCTTACGATGAATTGGCCGCTGACCCATTTTTCAAATCACATTTTTTTCACTTTATGTTTGAGTATTGTGGTATTAGAACTCCTCAGAGTGGTTACTTTTTCAAAGCTTAACCTTACTTCACATAGTGGTCTGGTTGAAGTTATGCTAGACATTAACTAGACTTAAGCCTTCTACAATACATAACTCCTTTGTGAAGGCAGTAATATCTTGTTGATGTAATACCTACGTAAATAATGGTACATACTATTAGGACCTAGACTTCACATTATCTAAACTTTGAGCTGAAAATACTTTAATTAGGGTATTGTCTTAACAATACTGAAGTCTCCGAGGGGGATCAATACCTCGATCTCATAGGTAAAATGATTTCTACTGCACGATTAGTAGTCTTAACCCTCAATATTTGTAGAAAAATGTACCTAAGCCATTTAAGGTGTGTGGTATTTTATAATGTAAGTGGTTTTGCAGTTAGCCAAGTTTTATCAGTATTTCTCTTTAAAAAATCGATTGAATTATTTCAATTAACGATAATAGTACAAGTAACACTAGTTAAAAGTACATCACTATGCATTTTGAAACATATTGAAATGCTTGATTTGATAATTTAGTGGCCTGTGCAAATAATGCAAGTTTTACATTATAATGCACTGTTTACTACATATTATGTAATACTAATATGTATTGATCAATGATCATCAAAATCAGACTGAAACTAAAAACATTATATCTGGAATTTGGGCAAGTAATTCCAAATGGATTTGGATTAACTAATTTTCAGTACCATGATATGTGTGCAAATTTACATAAATGTTATGATTATGTAATAATTGACTAATTGTGACAAAGTATTTTCCTTACATTGTTTTCTCTCGACCCTTGACCTCTGTCCTTGAGCTACACTCGCACCTGAATGTTGCTACTTGTGCTGGTTTAATATGGCTTGGTTCCCCAAACGTTCAGAAGTGTAGTTCCTTAAAATTCAAGAGCCTGAAGTGGGTTTTGATTGATAGCCTGTTAGATATAGGCAAGTTAGTTTTGAATGCCTGTAGGCTAGTGCAAATGTTGTGGCGGCGCCATTGTGAGCATTCTGTGACAAAATGATGTACGGTATTGAGTTTGCAATAGTAATTAAAATTCCAAACCTTAAGGTATTTTATTGGGTGTATAGCTCTGCAGCATAATGGGAAATGGGAAAGCTCATATTATGATACATCAAATTGGCCTACAAGATTGCACATTTACTTTTTATTCTTGGTCAATCAATACATTTAAAATTTGGTGCAGTGGGTTGTATGTAGGTGTGTTCTCACATCTTGGAACTAATCTGAAGCCAAGTCAATACTACAACTTCTCGCCCTGGTCTATGTGCCTATAGGTTTATATTTAGGGCCTAGCAGAACCCATTAAATGCATGTTTAATGCAACAAATGATGTGGGGGAATTTGCACACACAAGTTGAAATTGTAATTCACGGGAAAATGTATTGCAGACAACCACATGATGTGCATAAGAGTATCTAATTAGTAACTATGTATTGTGTACCATCGGTTTTTGCAGTGACGTAACCAGCCATTACTTGTACTTAATTCGAATTGTTCAAACATAAAAATGAACGTGAAGTGAGCTACTGTCGATGTGCACATTCAAACTTCCAAAAACAATGTTCTATGGTTCTCTTACACACTAAGTGTCGCTTTGTAAGATTTGATCAAATTTGTATTTTTTATGGATGGAATACAGTTCCTTACTAGTTACTACATAATTAAACTGAATATGTGTTAAATATGGTAGGCCTACATACCAATCAATATGGTCATCACTATGTATATCATTATTCATTATACATTCTAATGTGCTTTTTGACTTGAAAAACCCAAAACTAACATAAAAGTTATTTGTACATAAATATGTATTTTCTGGTTTGTAACTTTGTATTAATTTAATTTAAATTCGTACATATACCATTGCCTTGGATTGGCTTGCCTCCAAAAGTTAAGTAACAAAAGTGTCTCCATTTCCTCTGTTCATAGTAGGCCTACCCTTAAAGCCCACCTTACATCTGGGAGTATTTGTAGCCTTCACTACCTCAAGTAACAATACTTGTGGTCAAGTTTGGGCAACAAGTTATTTTACACATTTTAGTAATCGTTTCTGTTTCAACGTTAATTTGTACTATTTTATTAAACTGCATTGATCTGTTTTATTTCTTTAACTTTTGCTTCAGTACTGGTGTGTTTAATATTCATAGGTAAATAGTTTGTATTATTTTCATTTTCATTCGTATCCTCGCACTACCTTGGAATTTCAACCGTGACCCAGTGACCAGTCCGGTCTTCAGTAGTTGGTTATGCTCGGGTCGTGGCCCAGTCTTCAGAATTCAACCTTGTGGTACATTCATTTTATGTTAAATACTATATCACCTGTTAATCATTATTTTTAGTTTCCATAGTCTACACTTTAATACCACATTGCCAAATCATTTATTTGTTGTTGATATTTCCTTCCATTATCTGATTATTGTTTTTTTTGTTATCTTTGCTTGTCATGATATTATCTTTTCAACTTACTTCATGGTGAAACTTTGGAAGGTGTCTATTTGATTAACAAACAAAGCAGGGCAATAAATACACCTACAGTAAATAAACAATAAAAACAGTAATAAAAACAAAATAAAATAACATTAAAATTGCAATTAAGATATCTTGAACAACAAAACAAAACTACTAAAATGGTATTTGCTACTCTACTTCAACTGGCTGTCACAAATTCCTGCACTAAAGCCTATCAATGCATGTGATATACATAGTGAATGACTGAATGCAAATTATGAATTGAGAAGAAAATCCATTTAGAATAATAGTCAACAAAAAAATATAAGGTACTCAAATCATATCTTTGTTACTGTGTTTTGTATTGTTTAATCCCAGTAATAAACAAACCAGTTCTGTAAATTGGACTGAAAATGAAGTAATGATAATAATATGTTGAGCCAGATGCTCAAAATACAGTATACTAATTGTTGTGTGCTAATTTTTTTAGTAATTCTTTTAATTTTGTATGGTAACTATGTTTAAGAGGTATTGTAGAAAGTATACCATTATTTGCTTTGCCAGGTTTTGTGAACTAGGTTAAACATGACTATGAGGTACAAGGGTGTGTGAAAGGCATTCTAAAAAGAAAAGTTCATTTCCCAACCTTCCGTAATGTGGGCATAGTATACCTACTGCTTTGGCTATTCACAAGATTAAATATTGCAATTATCTGCTCTCTTACTTATCTATAGGTAAACTGAATACTGTACCATATTATTTTACCAAATTTTGCCATACTTATATGCAGGGGTCAAAATTAAAGATCCCCGCTCGCCCGATGCCTTTAAAACTTTGCTTGGGCTAATAAGATTTTTAAAATGAAACAAAAATGATAAGACCTTTTTAAAGTTTTTTATTCAAAACTAACATTAATCTATCCAATTTTGCAACTCATAAACTCAACAAATATAAAGATATTATTACACCATTGCTTCAAGTAAGTTTGAAACATTATTAAAGTTCTTGTAGTGACATTACAGTAGTAAGCAAGTTTAAAACCCGTTTGAAATGATGTAGGCCTACCAATTCGAGTCTGAAACCATAGCCAAACCAAATTCTTAGAAGCATGCACATCACTCGAGCCCTGACTTGCAATGAGCGTTGAAAAAGATAATACTGGTAGGGAAAACAATGGTTTAATCAAACCTGGAAGAACATAGTTAATAGCTTCTTTGTGGGGCTTAATGGGCATAAATGCACGCACTACCCTTGAGCCTAGAATTGCAATACCAATCTCTGTTCCACATCATGATGCAACCTTGTTCAAAGGCTAGCCCCCCCCCCCCCAGTTTAAGCATTGCCTTTATGGCAGATCAGGGTTTGTTGGAATTTGATGTGGAATCAACCTTATAGGATATTAAGTTTGTGACCTTGGTGTTAGTTCAATGACATACTTCTTGACAACATGTGTATATCGTATACGGTAATTATATTTGTATGACAATATCTTGCTGAGAGTAAATACGTATCTACATTGAACTAAGGTTTACTATTTGCTGTTGTCCACCATACTATGTTATATTGATAATATGTGTCATGTTTTAATAATGTCCCTGAAAATTGCAATCCTAAAATAGTTTTATCAGAATAAGTTGTGCTAGTTTCTTAGCTCACATGCATCCGTAAGCAAAACAACACTCATTTAATCATGGTCACAGTCATGGGTTGCATAATGTACAGTGTATTCTGTTTGCTGAACGTTTGAACTTTGTCACTGATAAAGCAGTACTCGATTCTGTTAGCTATCAACTGAAAAGTGTATTGATTTTAATTATTGATCTGAAACTTCCATCTCCGATGATTTTCTTTTTCTTCATTAGCCTAATGAAGAGAAATAATGTGTAGATTTATGTATGATATGTATAGTTTTGTGTAATGGGATTAGTGGTAGTGATCAATAGCCTAATGGAAACCAGTGCATACAGTTAAAATGTGCCTGCAAACTTGGTGCTTCCAGTGGTCTGGCAGGTGCTGCACAAGATGAGTGTAGTTGTGTTAATTGGTCACACTGTTATTGTTACAATTGCTATTATACTACAGTATATAATCCTAAGGTTGTTACTTGATTTATGTATATGGTTATGTTTACTGTAAAGCAACATTCTGTAATCAGTATTCTTATCCTGTTGCAAAAATTGGTTGTGGCACAAAGTTCTAAACATATGAAATTGTATTGACAGGTTTCATTTTGATAATCTTAGCTATTAATCTAATAATGACAGGTTAATCTCTATGACTATGAGATGTTGATGTATAAACACAAAAGTTTAATCCTCCATTATGTACTCTCAAAAAATTCTAAACATTACACAACTATTGATATAACAAAAAAGTGTGTCAACACCTTTTACATACATGATTCATTTGTTTACTCTGAAGTGCTCTCTGAAGTCAAAATTATAAGTTCATATTTTTTAATTTAGAGCTAATATCATGAGCCTTTCCTTGGACAGGGATTGTTTGATTCTTAGGTCCAGTCTTACAATGTCCCAATAACTACTTATTCGTCAAATAGCTTGTTTTCTCCATGGCCACGACCAATCAAAACTATTGAAATCCTCCAAATAGCTTAATTGCTACTAATAACAGCTTTCCTATTGGGAGATTGTAAGACCGGCCCTTAGTATTACAGTATATACATTTAATTAGAAGTAGATTGTATCATTGTGATATTCTTACAAATGCTTTATATTGAGAATTGTTTTGTTCTGTGTTTCTTAATTTCTAGTGGTTTAATTTGCTTGTAAAGGCAACCAGTCATTTCAGAAAGTTGTAGGAGTGAAAGTAAAAGGTTATTTTGTATAAATTTGATTTACATTACTAGGCTATTCCTTTATGACATAGATTCATTCCCTCTGAGAAGAAATGTTCTATTACATGTTTTGTGTTTCAATTGCTACAAGATTGTCAACAAAAAGCTCAACTTATATGTTCTCCATATGTTATCAATAGACTGCTGTCAAACCCATCTTTAATATTATCTACAAACGTATTTTGTGGTATTTGCAACTGAATTTCTTCCAAGATATGGTTGCGACTTTTTCCTAGATCATAGCATTGACACTGATGTGTGAGTTTGTTGGTTTTTTATGAAAGGAATAGTACTCTTTGCACAGGCCTAAGGCTGCATATGTCACAAGAAATGGGTTGGTAATATGATGGCTGTGTACTATGTAGTACATGTAAGGGCCCAGATTGGTATGGTATTGAGTAAAACATCAACCTTTGTTGAATTTGTTGTCTCCATGTTGCATATTGTAAATGCACTTAAATCAAAAGCATTGATACTGAGCTGATTTTTCAAGAATGTTGTTAAAATAGTTAAGCTATGCAATTTTTGCTTCTGGGTCTATAAATAAATCATAACTTGGTTAGGTTTATTAAACCTTTCAACAAGTTAAGGCATTGAGTATCTGTGGTGGATTCTAAATTACATCCAACTTTGTGTGTTGAAACTCAAATTCCTAGTTCCATTTTAACATTTTTTTCACTACAACATATTAGATTTTACCAACCAAAAATTAACTTCTCATGTATAGGCATCTTTGTAGGGTAAAAGCTAATCCAAGATGAATTTAACCTTAGAAATATAGCCCTACAATAGTTTTTATTTTAGTGTTGTGGTATATAATATTTTACTTAATGAGATAGGCCTACATGAGTTCAGTGTTAAAAATAAGCGAGCACAGAGTGTGCATCGCAACTATACTATTGATATTTGTGCTCATTTGACAGAACTTGGTCGCTAGGTTCGTGACTGTTGACTAAACCAAAACATTCATTGCAAATTGTAATTCAATTTTGTGTTTCTTCTCCCTGACCTTATTCCCTACTGCTTACATTGAGAGCATACGCACTTACATACAAGTATACTAGTAGTGAAATGGTAACAGCGTTTCTATTTTTTTCCCTCCCTGTCCCTAAGCTAAGACACCATGCAAGCATGGGTACCTGCAACAGAGGTTGCTTCCCTTCACATTACCAAAAGTTTACCGGATACACAATTGCCAAGGGAATTCACGTGTTGATGCACGCAGAACATATCGATACTTTTATCACAGTTGGTTATTTTTTTATTTTTAGTATAGATTACATTCTATGAAATAATATTTAGAACTATATTATGGTTCTAGTACCAATTCTTTCAAAATTTCAGCTTGTTAGAATACATTCAGTAGACCCTCCTCTATCGGTCCCAGCACTCACCGCTGTTAGATGCACCTCTATCAGTCCCTGCACCGACAATTCACACATGAATCGAGGAGCGGCGAAAATAATTATAGGATTTCGACAAGAGTTCTTTTGAAAACATGCAGCTGACATTTTAGACAAGAAATTAATGAACTTTAATTAAAGATATAAATTATAAATAAACACACCTAAACTTCCATAAATAGTAATAAAATGGCACCTGTGTTATGCTATTTCGCCCCTATGATTACAACACTGACCTACTAAAGAACCCCAGCCCAGCCCCTATGTTTGTTTCCTAATTTCGAGCACGGCATGAGTTTATTTTTTTCGTTTGTTTCTGTAAGTGCAAAACTCAGAAAGGTTACATTTTTATGTACAGTAATAATAATAAAATACCATTGGCCCTCAGATAGTGGATTAAAATCTCGATATAGTTACTATGTATTTGATTATGTTGGTTTGCTTCTGGCTATTACAGACTCTGGCAGATTTTTTAACTTAATGTATAGTTTTGTTTTGACTCCAGGTTTGAGATTCATTTCTGCATTGTACAGATAGCTTGTATCATTTTTTGTTAAACAACCCAGGTTTTGCATTTATTACAATGTTATAAGATGCAACATTTCTAGGTGCGTCAAATATAGCAATTTCTTTGCTAAAAATTGCCTCCACAATACAAGGCCACATTTTTTAATTTTTAAAAGCAACCAAAGTAGTTGAGTGAACTTATGATACTACAGTGTACACAAATATTGCATTCAGTTACCAATGGCATGATCAATTTGCCAAGTGCACATGTCAATCATGGATTTTGACTGGTGATCTAGAATCATAAAAGGAAGTGTCTGTTTTCAGTTTGTGGTCTCCAAGCTTGACCTGTGTCATACAAAATAAAGCAAATCAGTTCCTGAAACTGAATGGGTAGACAATAAATACCATTATGTTTATTTATGAAAATGAAATAAATAATTAATTGCATTAGAGATGTACAATATATAGTCGACTGAGTTACATACATGATAAAGTGATGTAATTTACTCATTTCAATGATTGGTAGTTTTTTCCTGCCACCACTTTCTAATGCGATAACTTGCTACCTTTTAGCATGAGGTTTTTTTTCTGATATTACATATTTATGACATTGTAACCTGTAAATTCAAAATATTGCCATTAATATGTTATAATAACTTAAACCATGGTTGTTCATGGATATAAGTTAAAAGTAATGCAGTTATTTTTGTGCCCTTAGTGTGTTCATTGCTATTACATTCATAAAGTACCTAATGCTCTTTGTTTTAAATCCAAGTTACAATATCTTTTACATCAGTATAAGGACACATTCATGTTCACAACATGAACGTATAATTTTATGTCTGGGCCCCTACTCGTACTAGTTATCTTCAATCATGTCCAGTGCCTATTGTGTTTGATGTGCAGTACATATTTCTCTAGTGTGTTAACTATGTCATGCTAACACAAATACATGAAGGTACCAATAATTAATCTCTAGCTGAAATAACGGATACCGTATTGTTAATATATGAGTACAGCAATGTGTCACACAACTTGAGAAAACTTGCTGTGGTGTGAAAGCATAACAATTAAAAAATATAAGCATCTTGCTCCTTACCAGAGATATCCAGCAAGTTTTGAACACCTTAAAACAAGTGTGGTCTTTCTTTATTTGCTTTTGTGTAGATTAAGGGCAGAGGGAACGTTGGCATGTCCACATATCATACATTTGGAGGGGTAATGACTGTTTGTACCGAGGGGCGAGGGTAGTTGGGTCTCAATGCAGACAATGGAGAGCTGTGTGATCACTCGTTAGCAGATCCCGGTTAACCCACATTCCGGGTTAACAGGACAGGAATTAATTGTACACATAACACTTATAACAATCTGTGAAAGTAAATTTACATACATTGTTCCTGCTTTCAGAGTTTTAATTAATGGCATCAGTCATGGAAGTGTAGCCTACCGTGGATTTTGAAGTCACTGGATTTTAGTACCAGATAGAATTGCGTCCCATTTATAACTGACTTGTAAGGTTCTTCTGCAGTTCAAAGATAGATTGATCTTTGTGATTGATCATATAAAGTTTGTACCTAGTAACAAAACATGCATAACCACAGCTTGTTTCCTCAGTTATGTATGTAATTGTATCTACTGGATCTGCACATACTTAAGCCATACAATAAGACGTAATATTGTAACTTAGAAGCTCAAATCTAATAAAAAGCGTTATCTACTATTGTAGCACTAAAGTACACAATAATGTGTACATCAAATAATGTACTCTGTATTTTTTCCGCATGTCTTCCTTTACAAGACGTATTTTATCCCTCATATCGTAAAACCCAAATTTCAATCCGATCCTTTTACTTCCGCCTCTCCAGTTCTTGGCGAAAACTTTTTTGCTGAGCCAGACAAGGATAAGAGTTTTGTGGAAAGTTCGTGCTTTATCATCTGGGGCTCTGGGCTCAGCACTACCCCATATAGTTGGTGTTAGGGGGTGTCTCCGATGTTGGCTCTATCTTCTGAAGGAATCTGACTAACAGATGGACACATACTTTACAAATTCAACCTTGTTGGAATCTTTGAGAGGGGTCAACAACAACAACATGTGAACATCTATATTAAGACATTTTAGCAGGCAAGAAACCAGATGGTGATGGACCGGTCTACATCGTATATTTAAATATTAAAACATTGTAGGGTACGTTCCGAAACTAGCTGAATATGCCATTTCCGTGCTGGGCTGGGCGTTCCGAACTTCCTGCGCCAGCATATTCAGCATCATGAAAACACCAGCCGGTTCGAGCTAGGCCATCTGCCAGCATTCACAAATCATGGCGGCTTTTTCAAAATCCAATAATTTAAAAGCTCGTGAAATTGTCAGTAATTATAAAATTTTACCTTTATTTATACCACGCTTTGCAGGATTTTATTATCTTTCATGTCGTATTTGTTATTATTGGGAAACTATTAGAATATTGTTTTTTTAATTTCATTACAAATTTTTAGCGCGCATTTCCTCCATCTTTTCGCTTGTAGGCGTTCCGAAACACTTGACAAAATGTGACGCTGGGACCCCATCATTTTCAGGAGGTTTCGAAATGTACCCTTAGTGGGATACACAAGTATGGTTTTGGATCCCTTAAGACGACCTTAGTTCGACAAGCCTCCGCTAGGCTGAGAATCGTTTACCTTTAGAGTAAAGCTCGGTTTACACACTTTCCCAAAGTTTATCGAAGTTGCATCATGTTGATATAACTTCCAAAGACGGAAGTTGAAACTAGGCCTATTTCAAATTGTTAGCTCTTATCAGTGTTGTAAAGTAACTGAGTAAAAGTAATTAATTACTTTTTGAGTAACTGAGTTACTACTTTAATTACTTTTATTTCAATGTAACTGTAACTCAATTACTTTTATAAGTAATTATAGGCCTACTCAGTTTTCAGTTACTTTTTAGAGTTACTTTTCTTGGGCATGCTCGTTCTGTTGTGGTACAAAATTAAAAATACCGCTTTGTATCAACCTAAAAAACAAACAAAAAACAAATTTTTTTGTGTGTCATATGATGGAACTACATTTTTCTACGATTTCGTATTGCCCGCTAAGGCAATAAGGCGCTAAACTATAAGCCTGAATAAATATATAATTATCAAAAACAAACAGTTTTGCGTGCTATTATTTCCAGTAAAAAAATATTTTTTATTTGTAATGCTGTCAGTTATTGCATTTTTAAGAAATTTCATGATGTAACTTAAAAAGTAACTCAGTTACTTCATAAAGTAACTGTAACTCAGTTACTTTAGGGAAAAAGTAACTGTAACTGAATTACTTTCCCAAGCAAGTAACTGTAACTGAATTACTTTCTAAAAGTAACTTTTACAACACTGGCTCTTATCCATTCCTATCAGAAACGGGTCGCCCTAGTCAAGTGCTTTATAACGTACATCAGCAACCCATTTTGTCGGCATGCATCTCTTCTATCAATTAAAATACACGAAGCAATCATAAACACGCCACGGCATGGGTACTTTCACTTAGCTTTAAACTTCCCAGAAACCTCATCCCAATAATCGTAGAACTAAGAAATTCACATAGGTACTATCTGTTGTTTAAAACGATGCCCCTTTGCCCTGGTATGCCGAGTATAAAAATCCATACGATAATAGACGGAAGCACGGTCGGAAGGAATTAGGCTGACTTCCGGGCCGGGACGGGCTTTCGGGCCGACTTCCGGCCGGGCACTTTTCTCACAAATTCGCATCTCTATACTGCAAATCACACATTGGGCTCTGGTTGCTATAGTTTGCTGGTTGCTCAACTAGTTTGGGAAGCAAGCCACTTAACGACTCCTGTTTCATTTCCCTGCGAAATATCATCAATTAGTTTGATAACGTGTGAAAACTAGAACATTTTGTTTCGTTATCTTGGTACCTATACTATTGTTACATTTTATCGTTAATGTTTATAATATTATCTTGTTGGGGAAAAAAGTTTCCTGCGTTTTATATGTTTATATACTATCAATCTCTAGCATGCAAATCTAGCTATAGACACTGATTCCTGCTCAATGCTCATAACAGTTGACTCACAACGAAAATCAACTCTGAGATAAGGGAACGGGTGCCTATACTGATTGCAGTGAACTAGTCTTACTTGAAGTCATTGTCGTCTCTACTTCCAATACCAACTGACAGACACGCTGATAGTCATTACAACCAGGGCTTAGGACACCGCTAATTAAGTGCGTCCGGGTGGTGGGGGGGGGGGGGGGGGGGGGGGGGGGGACCTCTGAAAATTTTACTACAGTATTCGAGAAAACGTTTGGGAAAAAACAAAAAAATCACGCGTTGGATGAGAGTGGGATTAATTCTGGGACAAGGGACATATAAGTAGTCATCCAGTACGGATTTTGCAACACTTGTATTACTCTTGGCTGGAGCTAGATTAATTCTGGAACGCTTCTTACTGCTTATTCGAATAAAATATTTGAAATGGTATATTTTTTGTTCAAGGTAGGAACTGAGTTTGTTTGGGGTGTTAATAATAAATTAAGGAAGCCCACCACAAGAATTACGTAACAGCTCAGGGTGCAGTATTTATTCCATTTAGACATGTTTTATATTTTGTGATGTGCTCTACTACTTGTCCATCAATGTGCAGTTCCACCACATTTATATACATAGTATAATAATTTACAGTACTGATATCTTATATTGTGATATGGTCACTTAACTTTAAAATCACATGTGCAAACAATACATTTTACCATCGCATTCATGAATAGATAATAATCAATTATTAAAATAGCTAGCGTACATTATAGAGACAACTCGAGTATCCTGATCATTATCCTGATACTCATAACAAATTCAAAAAATTGTCTTTAAAAAAATTAACAACACACTGAACACATTTATATATTTTATCCACATACCTACACCATTAGATCGCGACCGTGCGAAGAGACTTCAGAACTGTTTGAGTAATGAACATTTCTCTTGAGCACGGTCAAATAGGCTTATTGCCATAAACCACATAATAACATTACATAACAAATTAAGAGTTGGTATTACGAGCGACAAATAGACATTCATTGGGTTGTTTTAAGGAGTATTATGTTGCGAATTTCGGGATAACAGTCAACAACAATTCGCACTTATTTGACAATAACTCCCCATTTAAGTCACATTGTATAAGTATTTTGAAGTATCTACAGCTCATAATAGCTATAAGAATACTGAGAATAGATTTACAAAACGTGGCTGGGATTATCATCTTTGTGTCTGTTAAACCCTGGCTGATAAGCATTCAACTTCAAGGGCGTATTCTTTAGAAAGTTGCTCGTAACACCAGTTCTAAGTAGATCTATCAAAGACCTATCCGCAAGTTTCAATAATATCTATATCATACTGAAATGTTCTACTGCAAGTTTTTCAACACTTGATTTATTGTTATTTAGTATATTTTCGCATGTTCCGAAAACCCCGTTCCGATGATTTTATATACTGGTAGGTACTATTATCTAGAATTCCAATTTCCAAATGTGCAGAATATAGTTTATTTTTATATGAGGACCGCCATGTTTCTTTTCTTTATATCGCTAACTTTATATTATTATGAAATTACTTTGATTGGAAACATCGATGTAGTAGGGTATTATAATATTCTAGGAAATGTTGTTGGTCGCCGGGTTTTTCACCAGTCGTATGTACTGTGAGTTGTCTGTGAGACTGGCTGTAATGTGTGAAGTCTTGTCAGCGATGGGGCCTGCTTCCCTCCCTCATACTCGGCCATAACCTCGCTGTATCTCTGCAATCACAAAGTTCATACGAGATATTGCAACAACTATAGTTATTGGCATTCAGACGATACGCATCAGTCTATAACGAAGCCAAGTTCACATGCTTGTGTGTGTGTGTGTGTGTGTGTGTGGATCTCGTGAACTAACCTTCGCAATATGTTATCTTCTTCTACTATGATACAATTTTAATTCAAACATTCGTTTCTCCCAGAAGTACAGATACAGTATATTATTGAAACAATTTATTTAAAACCAGAGGTAGATGAGAAGCAAACATTAGCCTAGGCGTGAATGTGATGAAGTAGGCTACATTTACATTTATAAGTCGTTATAATCTGTATGATATGTGATCATAACATTCGTGCTATATTATCCAAATATATGCACTACTTCAAAGTAACACGATTAATTATTTGTATCATTGTATTAAAAATGTAGTGTTTAAACTTAGAAATACATTTAAATACTTTACCATTGGGAAATTGAAATAAATAGAAATTGTTCTTGAGATCCGTAAGCATTGGAGGTACGTTTATAAAAGCAGACACTCTAATACTATGAAATGTGTGTTGACAATGTGTTAGAACCTACCATGAAGTTGCGTCGAATGAATTCTTCTTCGGTTCCCGGGGGTTCGGGTTCTGTTTCTTCCCCGTGTCGATAGTTCCTGTATCCGCCACCCCCGTTCTGCAGGAAGGGGTTTGTAGATCCGCCTAGCAAACAAACGAAATGTTTTACAGCATTTTGTAAGTTAGTTACTAAACGGCCATTTTGATGCAACAAAGGTATGATAATGGAGATTATATGAATGGGTGAACTTATAAATCGACGTCCAAACGGCAAACACTCATTAGTATCGTAATCAGCGATTCAATAGCCACATGGCGGACAAGGCTAAATATATTATTGTGATATCGACTTTTTGAATCTTGCATCGAACTTGTAAACTGCTTGCTGTAGCTGACTTCAAATGAACATTTATTAAATATGGGCAGAAATGCATCTATATAGTGCACTTTTATACCGAGTTGTATTCTATTCGGTTTAATTAAAAATTATGTTATTTCCTAGAAAATTGAGTGCTCTATTTTTATAAGTGTCGCGCTTAGTTCCAATAATAAATAATTGTTTTTAAATCATGATGACCCAGTAAGCCAAAAATGGAGGCATATATGAAAAGAAGAAAAAGAATTTTGATAGTGAGTTTCACAAACGTGTCCAAAAGATAAATAAAATAAACATTATTGAAACTTGGCAACATCTATAAAATATAGGAAATTACATAATTTGTATTTAGGTATCGCGAGGGTTTTGCCGACAACCAGCTGTAATTTTGTATTCATATTGTAAACAAATCTTTGTATAGGCCTACTTCATATAAATAAGTTTAAGAAAAAAGGCTCTTGTGGCAGACTTCTATCAACTTCTATGCAAGTCACGGCAACATAAGTGGTGACAATACTAAATGAGGTGTCATGTTGGCGAAACTGTCGACGCAAACCCGGCACCCCCACCAAATTCATGAATTTCTTTTTATGTCCGAAATAAATGTTGATTTCCTTAACATTCTGTAATTATATCTGTTCGATATAATATTCACTGTGAAGTAATAATCAACAGTAACACATTACACATGGAGGCTTTCTCGACCCCAGACTCTGGGCTATGAATGTGTTTCATTACCTCCTCCCTGCTGCCCCCCTCCAGGAATGTCCAGGTTTCCGCCGGAAGTCTGATAGGTGGCCCCGTAGCTCCCCTGGTCCTGCCCCGCTAGGTCATGCAGCCGGTTGCTGGAGAGAGCGCGAGGAATAGGGTTGCTGGGAACCCCGTGGGGAGCCAGGTGGGCGGTCTCTTCCGCCACCTAAAACACAGTGTTGCCATTATTATCATGTAGCCGGTTGCTGGAGAGAGCGCGAGGAATAGGGTTGCTGGGAACCCCGTGGGGAGCCAGGTGGGCAGTCTCTTCCACCACCTAAAACACAGTGTTGCCGTTATTATCATGCAGCCGGTTGCTGGAGAGAGCGCGAGGAAATTTGTAGGGTCAATTACGAAAATAATAGCTAGGTTTAAAGTTTAGCAATTAATTTCCTACAAATTTAAGTTACAAAAAATAAATATTAGTAACAAAGCAATACGCAAGTAAAAGTATATATTCTATAATGTCATCAACATCAACGTCGTTCATACAACAACATTTACATCAATACACAAGCTCTCTTCTCTTTCTATTACGTATATCTTCGAATTAAAAATGTCTAGTTTGTCCAAGACAAACCCTTCGTCGTTAAGTCGTCATTATACGTCATCCATGCGTTATTTCATTTGTAAGAGTAGGCCTACAACGATACGTAGTTAGGTCATATACCTGGTGGGATATCTGAGACAAACCCTTCGTCGTTAAGTCGTCATTACGTCATCCATGCGTTATTTGTAAGACTACAACTGAGTTGCGTCCGTAGTTAGGTCGTACCTGATGCGATCTCTGAGACAAACTCTTTGTCGTTAAGTCGTCGTTAAGTCGTCCATACGTTATTTGTAGCAGTCTACAACTGAGATCCGTAGTTAGGTCGTACACGTGGTGGGATCTCTGAGACAAACCCTTCGTCGTTAAGCCGTCGTTAAGTCATTCATGCGTTATTTCTAAGTGTCACTGAGTTGCGTAGTTAGGTCGTACCTGATGGGGGTCTTCAGCTTGTGGGACCTCTGAGACGAACCCTTCGTCTTTCCTGTAGAAGTTGATGAAGACGAAGGCAGCCAACACGAAGATACAGATGAATCCGTAGCCGCGGAAAGTTGCCGTAGTCCCTGGAAACAGAGAGAAATCAGATCGAGTATATTAAAACATCACTTTCAACCATTCATACACGAAACAGAGGCTGTTTTTGTATATGTAACGAATATGTCTAGTTGACAGAATTTACTTAGTAGTATACTGAATTACTGGGTTCGTGGTCCTGAATAAACGATTTCAAGCTCTCTGTCATAAGACAACAAATTGACGTCAGATGTGTCATATTTTTGTTTTTGTACTTTTCTCCAGAAAGAAAACTGAAGCACTTCTATTATTCGTCAGGTTAAACTTCACAATTTTTCCTTTTTTATACATAATAGTCTCTATATTTAATTCAAATTTAGGGACTCGGCTGTGTATTTAATGCTTTATATGTGAATTTTATTTTTAATACAAAATTGTGTAATCGAAATTGTGGTTTTTAGGGTACTTTCAAATGTGAATTAACAAATTATTCGTGTAATGCGTAGTGTGAGTTGACTTGTTACCGAAGTAGTTGACGAAGATCCCGCCGATGACCGCGCCACATCCGCGACCTAGCCCATGATGGATCCCCTGCAGAACTCCCTGGGCGGAGCTTCTCAGCTGCTGCGGAGTGTTGTGGGCGATGTACGAGCAGCACGCTGCCCACACAGCCGCGTGCGTGATACCTATATGGCAGAGGCAGAGCCGTCGTCATTCATTGGTGAATTCGAGAGAATTTAGATAGCTCGTACTCCAGCTACTTGGTTACCTTTTTAAATATCAATAATATAATAATATAATATCAATAAATATCAATATAATATAATCAATATATTATAATAATTAAACAATTTTTGGTAATTTTAACAAAAGAGTAATCTTAATAATAATATGGTGTTATGAAATGCTAAAAAATAAGATTTTTTTTACAACGGATACGCCTATGCCTAACGTGAATGTAAAGTGAGTATACTCACTTTACATTCACGTTAGGCCTGTGGGTTAATTTGTTTATATTAGATAAGCGCACATTTGTTTTGTGTGACGAAGTTTAGAAAGAAATTCGGAGGAAAAAATATGATAAGAAATATGAAAAGATAATAGAAAAATAATATGTAGGCATATACTTAAAACAGTTGAATACATAATTTTCGCAAACTTCATCCTATAAACAAACGTGGGAGGTATGGGAGACCGTATGACAGGTAGAGTGCGCTGTGAGCGATGACGTTCAGTTTACCTATTATATCTAGCTTAACCTCAGTTAAGTGCTACAAATGTTACATTTCTAATACATTATTTACAGTTATTTTGATTAAAGCCATATTTAAGCACTTAAAAGTTAATTATAAATACGTTTTATGTAACTAAAATAACAATCAGCTGAAGAATCCAAAAAACAAGTGAAACCTGGTACAATTGGGTACAATGGTTGATGGAATAACACAGTCTACCACACTCTTCGCGCGCGGGTAAGGTTAAGCCGTCCCACAGCCATCTGTATTTACACGACATCATTATTGCATGCGTCATGTGAGGGGCATACTGACATTTGTGTGAACAGGAACGCTCGCAGCGCTGCTGTCATACGGTCTCCCATTAGCCGTCTCATTTTCATCTCGGTCAATGCCTTTATTGTATAATGGTGCCTGACTCAATTTAATATGTGTATTTAATATATTCACACCTTCATAAAATAAAAATGCATAATAACATATTATCCCTTTAAATTTTTAAATATTTCAACCCGCGTTAATAAACGCATAAATTATTATAAAATTGTCTTTCAGAATATATCGACCCGGCACCTCCACCAACCACTCATATTGTTATTAATTCCAGTGTTCAAGGACGCGGTCCTGCTCAACAACTAGGTCATGATATCGTAAAACCAAACAAAGATATTTAAAACACAACAATGATGTTTCATCATTCGTAAACTAGCGAGTTTTATTGATCAGCTCCAATATTAACATATCTCTTCCAGTCCACATTCCTCTTTTGCTCGATTCTGAATAGAAGTTGTTAAAATGTTATTTATGGCCCTCCAATCAACATCAAATAAGGCTGAAAGTACTCACCTTGCATGAACTCGAACGGTAGGACCCACCACGGATTCTTCAGCCAGGATATGTAGAGAAAACGTATAATATTCCCAACAAGCCCCAGACACAGCACCTGAAATGTCACATCAATGTCACATCGACTCACATTCACACAATTGTTGTATTTAGATTAGTTTTATAGATGTTTGTACTCACCTTGACATGTCCGACTTGTCTAATAAGGCGAAAACTAAAGAAATATGCGAATATCTCAGATATGTGGTTTATCACAGAAGCAACGCCAAACAGCGTAGGGGATCCACCATAATCCTGTAACACAGAGCCACGCGCAGTTATATTATTTTTAATATTTATTGATAATAATTTAATTATAAATAATAATTTTTAAACAAAAAATAATAAAAATTGTTTATTACTTCTTCTTCTTCTTATTATTTTCTTTTAAAATCAATGTGTTCTATACCTGAAGATGCCAGAATAGGAAGGTGAAGATGAGTCCAATTCCAAATCCCATGAACCACGAGACAAACAGGAACGACATACACTTGACGTTCTTGAACTGCTTTAGGACCGTCACCCATTCCGGCATCTCTCGCGTCGTCTGGGCAAACATCTTCGTCTGAAATCACGATCATAACACAATAAGAATCCCTCGGAATGAAGACTATCCGGGCATTTGTGACGGAACTTTCATCCTAGGAAAAATATATTAAAAGGTGAAAAACGTTTCTTAAAGTTTTTTTTACAAATTTCAGAATTTTACGTCATTTACAATTATACTAGCATACTAGTTATACTAGTCATTTGCATATACTGGTGCAATCGCACATATTTTCTGAGATTTATAGCCAATGCATTGATAAATAGATATATAATGGTAGTATAAAGTAATTTCAAAAATTGCAATCATTATGGTTTATATTTTGGAAACCAATTAATTATTAATTCTTTAATTGGCTTTCAAAATTTTAAAATTGAAACCGTGTGGGAAGATACACAAGACAAATACTAGCAGCACAGATCAGTTGTCTGTGCTAGCAGGGTCTACAGATCGAAACAAAACGATAATGCAATAATATCGTTTTATTGCCTTTCATCCAAAAGTAATTGATATTGCATTTGTTATCGTTATCTGTAGGCCCCGCCCTGACAACATCTGTCTTGTGCCTCTTCCCAGAATTTCGATTGTAAAAGTTATTCTAAAGATACGAACTTAAAAGAAATTTAGTAGCTAATAACTTGTTTTCTTTTCACCATGGCAACCACCAATTGCAGAAGCCTTAAAATTAATCCACCCGATAGCTGAGCTGTTCATAATAATGCATAATAATGCAAACATTTGAAAGTTTTTCAATCCAATGTTTAGTTCTTACGAAGCTGAATGTTGGTTAGTAACCACATTCTAATATTGTGTAGCGTCCTCAAAATATCGCGGTTTTAATAATGAGACTCCCCTCAGTTTGGTACCCACCTTGCCCACCAGGGTCGCATTAGCGGGTGGCGCTGCGCTCGACTGCGCCAACTGCGGCAAGTCCAACTGCTGTGCCAGCTGCTGTTGCATCGCCTCCTCGTGAGTCAACTGTACCGGCTTGTCCGATACCGGCTCTACCGACTCGCTCGGTATGTCATACCGGAAGCTTATCTGCGTGGCCGTGATGAGGGCGGCGCCCATGAGGACAGAGAAGGTAGCGAAGCAGATGGTGTAGTTCTTCTCGCGCGCGTCGGGCCCGCACGGATGATCAGGGAAGGCCGTGGAATGATCGAGAGCGATGCCGACGAAGAACATGGCGAGACCCCAACCGAGGGAGCCGAACATACGTTGGTGTCCATATCTGTCGGCGTCTTCACCCAAGAGTGTGATCACAGCCGAGTCTGCGAGAGTGATTGCAGGAGCGCTGAAGAACTCGCCGATTACCACAAGCAAGAGGAGGAGGAAAAATGCTTTTTGAATATCCTGAAACCAAGAAAAACATATTTATTTCATGTCTATCCTATTCAGTTATAAAGCTGATTTTAAAAGGGGGACAATGAACTTAACAATTTATTATAATTTATAAAACAATATGTAAAACAAAAAAAAACAAAAAAATAACACACCAACAAAACTAGCTATTCTAGAAAAGAGACGAAGCAGAGTTTATTAAACACCTGTTTGTCTGAGTCACGAACATTTGTCATTAATCATCGATTGTAGGATCACATGTCCAGTAAAGAGGTAGCAGTTTACATTTGAAGTTTTTATTTGTAGTTACCATACACTGCTAAATTGCCATGTAGTGTCACGTGTGATAGATGTTTACATTACTTCTGTCCCCCGCCCTCATACCCTGTTCGACGTACCTGAGTGCGGTACACGATGGAGCTAAACAGCGGAGACACCCAGCTCTCGTGCTCGGAGGGGTTGTAGTTGGAGGCGAACCTCACGTCGAGCGGTGATTGGCCCGCGTACACATGAGGACGCGCCGCTCTAGTGACCCTGGAAACGACCTCTCTCGCAGCTGTCTCGCGGTCAACGTCAGCGTCCTCCAACAGGAAGAGAGTGTTGGGCACCTCGCGCTTCAGGATGCGGGGCACTTCCGGTGTGCGCAGGATGTACTCCGTCACGTTCTTGCGCAGGATGCAGGACGCGGCCGGCGGCTGGATGAAGCCGAGGGGTAGCGTGAAGACGATCCACGCGGACAGGGAGAGCAGGAGCAGGATCTTCCCCTTCTGCCACCTGCACAACAAGAGCAAGGTCAGTATGCTCGTAACCAATCAGCGATCGGTATTGGAAATTATGGGTCGTTGGTTGGCCACGAATAACTCGTAAATGACGAAAGCATGTTAGGCTGTTAAAGGACAAGTATATATTTTATGCATCTCTGTTTTGTATAAAATGGGGTTTCAACATTACCATTGTTGTTTTAAAATAAATAGGCTACACATACAAATAAGATTAATTCGCGCCCTCAGTTACGAGATGTGGTTTTCTACGTCGTGTGCATTGATTAAACTGTTTAATCAATGGTCGTGTGTATGTTGTTTATTATCTTTCATTAAAGCACCGCTCTGGCCAATATTAAACGGAACAAAAATATAATTATGGCGTTTAAAATAATATCACATTTTTGCTGTAGGTACTGTCAGGGGCGGCTCGTGGACGATATTTGTGGAGGTGCACATATTCAAATCATAACTAGAACACGCAACGAGGTGGCGCGGAATAGCTGGAGTCTGGGGCTTAGCCCCAGCCGCCGGAGGTTTACAGCTGTAGGCTGACAATTTTTGATACCTGCGTTATGTTTGATCTCCTAAACGCGATATCTTACCCTCAAAACGTTCAAAGAGAATGCCAGTGGTATACTTCAATTCAGGTTGTCACAGATAAGATTACCTCGATGATACATTAAGTTGTAATAAGTAAAAACTTACAATACTATATAAAATTGTAAAATTACATACCCAAACATTTTTTCGTCCACTCCTTCGACACGCACCTCGCCCACTTTATACTATATGTGCGTTTAGCTGTAACCGCCAATTGAACCAAATCTAATTTTGGGGTTGGCCGGGCTCGTCTTTTTATTTGTAATATTGTTCCTCTAATGTTTATCTTGAAAAACTGTTTTTGATTAGATCACTCTTATGATTGACGTCATTATTTAAAACTACACATTGATTGATTGATTGAACAAACTTACTTATCCAAATGATAGCTGGCTACTGACTAGTGTCCGCATGTCGCGCGGGGGCGATGGACCGACCGCAGGTAGCCTACCCTCCTCCTAGGGTTGGTTGCAAACTACCCTGTTCGTCCGCACGTGCGCCAATGTGGCTATTAGAACCGTGTTAGTTCAAAAAAAAAAATGTCAGGTTAGTTTTAACGTCTTAAACATGGGCCTTACGAAGAGTTGTGTTCGCACACGGGATGGTGTGCGCGTAGAGGGTTTGAATGGGCAACAGATACCTCGGGGCGGGAACGGACATTTACTGCAGAATGACTCCTGCCGAATATACATGCTCTGGCCCGGCCATAATAAAACATTAGTTGGAAATTGAAATTGAAAATTAAGATTAGATTTTAAATTTATTTTTTGTTTATTTATCGCAAATATTTTGGGGGTGCGCGTGCGTATGTGCGCATATGCACGAGCCGCCCCTGGGTACTGTTATTGTCATATTGTGCGCGACTTGTTTAAAGTTTGGGACGTATGCGAACCCTATTGTGGTCTCCCAACACTACTTACTATAGATGTCTTCATACCTTTTATTACATACTACACAATCATACCACATACTACATAATCAATTGATCGCGAAGTCGAACAAGTCATAAAGGTTGATCTCGATTCTGAAGGTGCGGTAACCCCTACCAATAATACATGAGTCCTGCTCTCCAGTGAATGCATGGTAGGTACAAATAAAATATAAACTTACCCATCATTTTGGACAAACACCGATTTAGTATTTTCCGGGATGTGGAATTATGATTACTTTTTTAGATTACTACACGAATAGCCGATCTTGTTCAGTGCATCAAACAGAATGGTTTGTGATATGCAATAGAAATTTAGCTTTAACTAATAATAATAATTGTGAAGCTGCCTGGTTGCTGTTGTACTTCGACATGTGAACTTCTGCACTATTTGTTATGATGCTACTCCTGCAGATAAACTAGTGTCTTATAGTCTTATTTTCTTATGCCACCTTGGGAAGTGTGTTCGAATCCCGCGTAAGGCTTAGGCTAAGGCTTAGGCTAAGGCGTAAGGCTAAGGCGTAAGGCTAAGGTTTTCTTCATCTATCACCCCTCATCGTCGTCAATAGAGTGTATCTATCTTAGTGATAATCTAACGAATTGTTATAATAATTAAAACAATTCATCAGATTATCACTAAGCCAGGACCTTCATGTAATTACTACAACTATTATTCGAGTAATGAATAATAACTATACATTAGTCTCAATCTAAAGTCTCCCGTCGGACGGACTGGTCGCTTTACGAGCGCCCTGAATAGCGATCGAGCTATCAAGCACAATGAGTAAACCACGCTGGGTCGCTGGTACGTCGTCGCTTCTTGACCAATCAGAGCGCAAGGAAGAGGAAGATATATTGAACTGTGTACACTTTTGTAGATGTATAATAACTATAGGCTTTCTACAAAAAAATATAGTTGGTTCGTACTTAGTACTTTTTGTAGATGAAGCTATTTAGAGGAAGTGTGTAAATACTAGATACTTGGACAGACTTAGGCCAACTCCTGTTTTTTTTTGGGAGAGTATACATTTCCTTAAAATACTTTTGTAAGTTATTAACAAATTAAGTACATTTTACTAGTGAATTTAGAGAGAGGATTGATTTTTGTATGCACCGGACCACCGGTACAGGAAATAGTGTTTAAGAATATAAAAATAAATATCGAACCGCAATCCGTGAATAAACAACATGGTAGCTACGTCATCAACGCTGTTTTGATAATCAATATCAATGACGTGCGATCTACGTTCATTCACTCATTTGTAAAGCGGCCCACGCACACTCACAGTCAGTCTTGCCAAATATTTGAATTCCGTGACATTTTGTGTGGCTCGTTGATCAAGTAGGTTTACTCCTGCTCCCATTGTTGAAAGTCCAGGGTTCAATTCCCGCTTCGGTCTGGGGATAGACTTTAGTGTATCTATGGTACTGGCACAGATAGCTTGGGACTGGTGTACATGTAAACTGCGACTGTGGAGCCGTCATAGCAACGAAGCACATAATAAAATAATGGTAAAATATCGCCCACTGAAAATCAGTTATTGTAACTGAGTATAAAGATAATAAAATAGTTATGTATTCTATTCTACCAAATTTACGTTTGGCACTAGATGCACGAAGCATCACTGACGGTGAATATTATATGTATATATTGTATATTGTATAGAAGTATCCTACAAATATAATTTATATTCATGATATTATTCAGAATTCTACGGGTCGATAAAAATATTCGCTTCATGAGATTTCGAACCCTCACAAAAAGTTGTCCGAGCGTAGAAAAGTAAGACCAGGAAATAAAGTCGATCAATGAAAGTGAAGCACAACTTTGCGAACGTTGCACGAGCTAGCGAACAAGTCTCACGTACGCCTATAATACAATCGATCATGATAAGCGTCTGTGGGGGCGCGAGTCAAGCGACCCTAGAGACGGGGGCAAATAGGGGCAAGCACACTCGAAACCCGACCTTTTGAATCTGTCTGTTATGCTGGTTGCCAACCAAAGACACCGGCGACAAGTATGGAAACAGAGCGCAGAAGTTCTTTCTAAATTTCACACTCACTCTAAACAAATGTTTAAATATTTGATACAAATTAGTAAAAAGTTGGTTGCAGGATTGAAGTTTCCATTATAAATAAATTACGTTTTTGGAATTATAAAATTAGTATAACGTGCATATATTGTATTGATACTGCCAAATATTGTGTGGATGAAAGATTGTATAACGCAACTCATCACAACGAATATGGAAAAGCTAATGAACACGATCTACAGAACATGTCGATGATTCATCATTAATTTATAATTTCTTTCATTTTGTTTGTATGGGGTTTGTTGAGAAACAATTCAACAACAAGAAATTCCATAAATAGTGTTAACAAAGTTCATGCATGCAGTTATAAAGGGTTGAATTTATACCTCATATTCTCCCATCAACTGTTTGGTGTTTAGACAATGTATTTTCTGTAGTTAGAGCAAGTGCGAGCCATCACTTCGTTGTGCGCATAAGGGTTTTCAAAACATATGGCTAACAAAGCCCTCTGTAATTTGAGCCAACATTTCTTATATACCCTCTTTCTTAACGTAAACAATCCGAGAAGAAAATATCCCAAGTTTGCGCTAGAAAGTAAATAATTTAAGTAAGTAATAAGTAGTAAATAAGTAAATAATTTACCCTCCTGCGTTGCCGTGTGTTTCAGTTACAACTAAAATAACAGCACTGCCTGCACAGAATACATCAAACTAAGATAATTCTTTGTATCAAGGCAGCGAGTTTTTTTTACGCATAATTCAAGAATTTAGATAGCGCTATTATATTTTTTGACTCTCTGTGAGTCGTTTGCAACTTTGCCTGTTTAGGTCGGCCTTTCATATTTTTCTGGTTGTTTTAAATCAGGGTCTGGTCGCAGAGATTATGAACAAAGTACCAGCCTGTCTCCAAAGTGGGTTTGCTCTAAAGGTCTGTCCAGGGAAAAACAGTGGACAGCTTCTGCCAATGAAGCTAGAGATTTTTTCGGGCAACGTCCACACCTCACAGCTCATATTTACTACGGAGAACTGACATCGATAGTAGAAGAAGATATCCCCATGGCTCACCTGTCAGCCAGGCTGCCCCAGAACGGAGCGGACAGGAACTCGACAAAGGGTCTGGAGCCGATGAGAAGACCGCACTGACCCGGATTCATGCCCATCTGCTTGAAGTAGACGCCCATCAGAGGGAACAGAGAGCCGAACGCAGAGTAAAAGAAGAAGTAGAAGGTTTTTACAGTGAGTAGTTCCTGGTCAACGGAGCCGCAGAGTAACTCGATGAAGTCGGAGCGGCCGCGAATCTTGTGGGTCGCTTCTTTGGGCTGGGGGTACAAGTTGGGGTCGACCTCTCCCTGAGCGTCCGGGTCCACCAACGGACGCACCCCCTGCATGGGGATGTTGTATTGCTGTTGCTGACCTCCGTAGCCATCATCTTCATTCACCATCCGGTCCATGGCGACAAACTTGTGCTGTTAACACCAGTCCTCGGAAAACTCAACGGAGGCCTGAATCAATACTGCGCTCCTTGTAGCCTACATTCAGGGGCAGCGAGTGCGCACGCGTCGTATTGTGCGAATCAATATGGACGCACTCGCTGTCGCCGAAGTCTCCCACGCAGATCAGATCTCTTTGGATTCACTGATGCCATTACGGCATTCGAATTAAACATAATTTTTCAAAGACAATAGGGTTCCCATTTGGCAACGATTGCGACGATTGCGCCAGCAATTGCGACGAACATAAGGTGTGACAAATACGAGTAAGAGGAGGAGAAAATAATCTAAGGATATATTTTCGAGATAACAGACTAAATGTGAAATTATCTCTAGTATAAACACACAATAAACATAATAAGTCGAATCGGATCATTTTATTAAAGGTTCTGATTAGGGGTTGACATCGTGAAAAAAGCTATTGGAACGAATAGGTGTTATAAAAACTAGTGACATTAAGCTACAGTCCAGGAAAGATAACTTTTTACCCGGACAAAATTCGGAACCAACTGAAAATTAGCACAGGTGTTCAGTAGACTTTCCTGAAAACTTTTTGAGAAATCCCCCAAAATCCCCCATGGGCGTCTTTAGCTATGGTGCAAAAAGAGCATAAGTGACAAAAATATTGTATTTCAACTTTCATACTTGAAGTACAGTACTGAAAATTTGCACACATGCTCAGTTGATGTTCTTGAAAAGTCTCTTAAGGGTCAATGGTCGTTTGGTTCCTGGGCTAAACCAACATTCTTGAGGGCACACTTTTATTTTCATTTTTCCTAACGTTTTACGATGTTGTCCACAACAAACACAATCAAGCCTTTATATCCCAAACTAGAGCCACACGAGACAGCCAGCACACAAATAAAACCCCAGCCGAGCAGATTAAACTTGAGTGGGAAATCTCAATCTGCGCTATAATAATATTTGAGGCTGTACCATGCCAGTTTTTCTCATTCTATGAAATATCAATGAAAGCATGCAAAAAGTGAACTTTAAAAAATGTTCAAAACATAAAACAAATGTGTACAAGCTCTTCCCTAAAAAAAGTTTTAAATTTATGCTTGGCGTTTACCTTGTCTGCACGATTAAGTTCGATGAAAGCTTTATCGTCAACAGATGAAAAGTTCTAATTTACGATATTTGTTATTTTATACCCACAACGGGTACAACAATTTTATACCAACAAATTTTATACCCACAAATTAGGTTTCTTTATTTGATTGTGAATAATTTTCTAAAAGACGAGAGTTGTATTCTGAATGCTAGATTCAACGTGTGTTCCACCTGTGGTTCCACTAAACCAACCCCCTTCTCCCCAAATCATCCCAGTAATTCTCATGCAACTCACGTACTCCAGAATTCACCCCCCTCCCATCCCCCACCCCCCACCACTCTCTGACACTTCCCAAACATCCCTCCCTTGTTTCGTAGTCAATGGGCAGTCTGTGAAGTAAATACATATCACAAGGCACTCTAGGGAGCAACGGAAATTTGTATAGTACAAAACGCAGTCAAATTAAATCAACAAATTAACAAAAATGTACGTTACCACTTACCAACTTGTATAAATGGTACACGCAACACGTTTGACATTTTCGCCGTCCACGCACATTCATTTGGTGCGGCAGAACTTGGAAAGCAGAGCAAAACACATCGTAATCAAAGCTATATTCAGTACTGCGGAGTGCGGAGGTGGAACAGGCTGGCATGCTTATTGTAATATATTGTTCTTCATGACAAATAACACTAATACGACATTCTTGCCATCCCTTTGAGTTGCCAATCTCGAGCTGGCCATTCTTCTACCGTGAAAATTCGAATATCATTCATAAGAATAGTCTTCCGCAGCTGAAGTCACTTCACATTGCCGATGCACCGAATAACTTAGGAATAAAAAAAAAAAAAGTTTTTGATACAGGAGTACATTTTTCAGTTCATTTATTCATATTCTTTTTTAGCGGTAACAAGAACGGTACACAAATCCTAAATCCAAAAAATTACCTACAGGACGTGAACTGGAAGCTTAGCCAGACCAGACCAGACCCCACCCCCCGGTTACACCCAACTGGATAGTAACATCACAGGTAACAGCAGTAACAGCGTTCTTTCGTCTTTACCCTTGGAAATATCCTGGTGGCGCCCCGCCCTACCCTCTCAACTAAAATATCCCCCCCCCCCTGCCAGAAAATAGGTTCGTTTGTGTTACTATATGCAGATTGATCTGTCCAAATAAATTATGATCTAAAGAGGCAAAACCACAATGTTTCAAAACTTATAACCATTGACTCTATTAAATGTCTCATTTATGTGCGTTAATGTATTATTTTACATGGATGGACCACAACGTATATTTAATTAAACATCAAAGCTAGTTTTGAAGTGGGATACAAAATGGTATGTTGGATTATTGTTGTTTTATAACTTCCGCTCTTGGCCTCTCCGGACCGGTGGCAGATGGTAGTTCCTCTTTTGCTTCCTTCCTTCCTCTCTCCCTCCACCTTCTTCTTGTTTCGTCTCCTTCCACCTCCTCCTTCGGCCTGAGTTTCAGGTGACCCACAAATACCCTGGTCGTTCCCTACCCCACTTGATACCCATTTAGTCCATACCAGTCCACTGTCCACCTGTTCAGAAAGGAGAACTTCCCTCCGTCCGTCCTCCAGCATTTCCTCTCAAGTTTCCATGGATGATCCCCCCCCCCCTTTCTCTGTACCATTGATATCTGTACCAAACTGTGCTACACTGTTCAGCTCCCCCCATTCCTCAAAACTTCTTGTCACCCTGTATCTTTCCTGGTGTATCCCTCCTCCTCTCCTTCTGTCGTCCATTTCTGTCACCGTCACCATCTCCCCATTACCACCACCTTTTTAATTTAAGGCATGTCAAGGTCAGGCACTCAACAGACTTTTCCCAGTTCATAGAACAAATCTATTTAACAATTCGTTTGCAGTCAACGCTATTAGAGCTTGGAACGCACTCCCTACAGAGTTGCACACATCAAAGACAGAATATTTTCAAGAATAAAGTTAGAAGTTAAATGGACTGTCGGTTTACACACTTACTTTAGATTTAATACTGTATTTAGGGTGTTTTAGACATAAATAAACTCAAATGCATGTGCAGGAATTACATATGAAGTGAATCAGAATGAATCAGGATGTAAATGGCGCTTTTATAGTTACGACTTTAGATTTTTTTAAATTTATTTTAAAATTTTTAAATAAACAAAATAATAAAATTTAAATAAAAAAATAAAAAAATCTGAAATCGTAACTATAAATTCGTTATTTCCATTCATACACCTATTTATGTATGAATTCGAATGTGTTGTATTGTAATACCACAGTAATACGGTTAGAATGGAGATGGCCCCACTGGCCTTATTACCGCTCTTTTTTGAATCCCTTGCGACAACGAGTTCGACTATTCTCCGCTAGGCGCAGAGCAAGGTCCACTTGATCTCCGCCTAGCGGAGGCTCGTCGAACTCCCAAGTTAGGTCATCGCAGTCCGTTCCACAATGTTAAAAATCACATGTTAATCAAATGGGAGAAACGTGAAAGAAAACAAATGAAGTGATCTGTCAAATAGAATTACCTCCTAAAAAGGAAACAATCATCATATTTTATAATCTTGAATCATTGTTATCTATCAAAATGTCTCTTTTACGTGTTTTAAGTATAGTGTTACATGATCTACAACGGATATTTAATTATTATAACAGTTTTTTTAGTGGGATACAACATGGCGATTTTGGTTCCCTTGCGACGACCTAACTTGGGAGTTCGACGAGCCTCCGCTAGGCGGAGATCAAGAGGACCTTGGGCGCAGAGGACATACAAGTTTACAAGGCTGTGGTGAAAATTTACCAACATCGTTCAGTTCCGCGTTGAAAATATTGTGCAGTGTCCAAACGTTGTGTTATTTTACTTCAATATACTGTTATTTTACAGGTTTCTAGAAGTTGAATACCAAGGTAATTTTACAAATAAACATTTGTGTATGTTAAGTAAGGCATATACTTTATATAAATACGTTTTGGTTTACCTACAAGATTAATATATTTTGAGGTTAGGGTGGACAAATTTCTTACTGTAGGTTAGGCCTAGGCGTAGGCCCAAGATTAAGCCATTGGGTTTGTAAGCCTAGAACGTAACTTAGTCAAGCCAAACCCAATGGCCAAGCTTCGCAAGCCATTGGTTGAATTCAAATCCTATAGGCCTAGGCTAGTCTAGCTAGGCCCTAGGCCTAGGCCTAAGCCAAAGATAGTAAGATATACCCTGTCGGCCTAGGCCTAGGCTAGACCCTACCCCATTAACCTAGCCCTAGGCCTAGGGCTGCATTATAATAATAAATAGTAAAATACAGGGCTAGGCCTAGGTAACTATTTCAAACTTATCCAATATCCATAAACTTAAAACAATGTTTTCGGCCCGAAAACAATTTTTATGGAATGGCCTAACCGAAGGTAGGCTAGGCCACCTTCGGTTCCGGTTACGTCAAGGAACGTTCATTTGTTTGATGTACCCAGGTTTTATTCCATTAGGTCCTGAAGCCCAATTACGATTTGACGGGACTCTGTGTTTTTGCTGATTTCTTCACTTTCTGGAAGCGATGGTTAAGTTACAAATTGGCTTCTTTGCGGGGTGACAACCTTTTAAAAAGTAGGCTTAATACGTTCTGCCTGACTGGCCTGGCATCCCACGAAAGTGATTTTGCCCGAAAGTGACTTTGCCCAGCTGCCTGACATCCCACGAAAGTTAGGAAGATTATTGGTCTGGTTGATATTTAGGTCGCGGAGGTTGGTAGCACTAGCCTGACGTCATATATTGAGGTGGTGTAATAGCGGCCGTTTTTAACCAATTTCTCGCCCGGGTCGCATTTCATTACGTTTACCACCACTTAAATGCTTCCAAACTCTTCAAATACAAGCTAAATACCTTATTTAGGGAACACACTGAATGACATTCATTGTACTACAAACAACTGTTTAGGCCACTTTTTTGCTTGCAGATAAGTTTGAAATTTTTAACCAGTGCAAGCCTAGGGTTTGGGTTTATCCCATCCATACCATATATATTTAATATGAACCCAAAGGCCTGTCTCTAGATTCAGAGGTCTAAAACTGATGCACAATTGCTTTGGAAGTGGCTCGGGGAACAGCAACGGGAAAGCTATGGCTATGGACCTATCCGAATATTATTTAGGTGGTAGGCTAATTCGTGGTCTTGTTTTCGCTCCAGTTTTTCCAGCAATAACAGAACTTCAAAGTGTAAGTTCAATGTGTAGGCCTATAGGCCAACCACACTCTGCAAATGATTGGAACCAAGGCGCCTTCATCAATACACATTGGACTTTCATGATACGTACCGGTAGTCATTGAAACTTAAATTTTTTATTTCAGCACTGAACAAAGTACCAATTCAATAACTACAATGACGTCTTTGTCGAAAAAGGATGTTGAAGATATTAAACCAATTGTTGACAAAACAGTTCAGAAGTTTTTAGGATTCAGTGAGCCATCCCTTGTAACAGCTGCTATAAATTGTCTGATCTCGGGATATGACAGGAGGAAAACAACAAGTAAGTCACTGTGATATGTGGCCTCCACCTATCACTATTGTGATTTGTGTATGTCCAGCCTGGTCATAATTAATTATATAGGTACAGGATTGGTCTACTAGTGAGTAAATAGGCTATAGGCCAAGCCTAGCCTAATAGTTTGCTATCAGCATGTACAAAGGCAGGGATAGATTTAAAGAAAAGGGCCTAATCACCATTTCTCCTCTGAGACCCACATGATTAGAATATATTTAGTTCTTACCTACTTAGAAGTAGATAATTGACGAGTGGTGATTTACCCGCCCACTGACGTCACGAACGAACGTGGCGCCCATAGTTGGGACAAATCCGCTAACTGTTACGCTTTCACGCGCTTAATGTACAACACTTATCTCGTTCTAGCTGTTATAATATTTTATTTTCAGGTATAACCTATAGGAAATCGTAATTAGTTCACATACCAGTGGTCAATATAAAGGTTATTTTAAAATTGTAGACCCAGTTGTTAACTTGTTATAACAATTCGCGCATCAAGAGGATAAAATGAGCAACTCGTGTTTTGTTTTTTCAACTTCAATTGGCGAAAAACTAATGATCGGATTTTGACGAGAGTTTTTTTAGCATGTGTTCCAATAATGTGAGACAATAAGCAAATAAACTTTCTAGATAGAAATTGCTCAGAACGAAAATTTATAGCATGCAATAATATGCAGGGTGTGCGGTTGGGCCTCAAAAGTAGCGGTTTTGACCGTGAAACTAAGCACCTTGCATATTAGTGCATGCTATGATTTTTCATTCAGGGCATTTTCTATTTAGAAAGTTTATTTGCTTATTGTCTCACATTATTGGTACGTATTCTTAAGAAACTCTTGTCCAAATCCGATCATTAGTTTTTCGCCAGTTGAAGTTGAAAAAACAAAACACACTTGCTCATTTTATCATCTTCAGTGCGTGAATTGTTATAACAAGTTAACTACTTCGTCTATAATTTTGAAATATAACCTTTCACGACCACTAGTGTGTGAACGAAATATCTTTTCCAGGTTATATCTTAAAAATGAATATTATACCCGCTAGAACGAGATAAGTGTGGATGTGTTTACTTTTCCCAACTGCTAGTCACGTGACACAGTACTCGGCGCAAGCTCCGCCTATCACCACTCGTCAATTATGGTACTTTGCATTATGGTTATCTTGCATTAGTTAGTATTCACAATGATGACAAATGGGATGTTTGAGAAGATTTCCTTACATTGTCGGGCTCGGTTAGAAATCGCAAGTTTTTCCACCCCAAATGTCTTTGGTCCCATTCAGTGACGCACTCCATCACAGTCAGGGGAAACTTAATTGCTATTGTAAATTTGTAACTCACTTCTTCCATCTGTGGGTCAAGCTTAAAAACTTTTGATCAATGTTTGCCTTTTATTTCCCAGTTTTCTGAGTAAGGCCAGGATTTCTTTGTTGATAAGTGTGTGCTTACCCCTCCCTGTATGGCTTGTAAGAAAAGTAGCTACCGTATATAAGTTGTTTCTTCATCACCTAGCTAAGTAAGGGTTGCTAACAAGATTTATTTTCCAATAGATAAGCTAGCATCACTTCTGGATGAAAAGAAAGCTTCGCGACTCACAGACCGAATATTCGACCTTACGGATGAAATCAAATCAATTCAAAAATCATCAAGGAAGCGACATCATGACAATGAAAATAAACAAGAGGAGAAAGAACCGTCAAAGAAGGCCAAGATCAAGGCCACTGTTGCTGCTGATGTTGATGCCATCCTTCTTCTCGAGCAGCAGCCAACTAGCAACACACCCAGTCCAGGCCAACTCACGGCAATCCAGATTAAAGACATGATGGCCAATGCTCAGAAGATGATCGAAGAGCGAAAACGTGCGCTAAATGCTCTGCGCTCGGACGAACCGGCTCCGGTAATCACAATACCACGACCCCAAGAGCAACCGCCGCCGCCAAAGCCGGTCCAAAATTTAGGCATGTTTGGAATTCCACAAGCAATTCCAGGCCTTCTACAACGAGGTGATGCGGATAAGGCCAGGAAAATCTCTCAACTGCAGGTAGGGCATACTCTTTTGAAACTATCACATTGCATACACACTCATAATGAACTAAATAAATAAACAGTAACTAAGAAACAACCCTAAATTGTAGTTTAAAACATTTCATCAGTTATTATGTCTGCACAAGTGTGGTTGTATGTGTTTCAGGCTCAAATCCAATCGAAGCTCTCGAGCGGAGTTCTAAACTTCCCTCCGGTACGATCGGCAGCGGCATCGCAGGACAAACCCACCCCTCTTATCCTTGATGACGAGGGGCGTACTGTTGACGTTACCGGCAAGGAGGTGCAGCTTACACATCTTGTACCCACACTCAAGGTATTTTGCAGATTTACCAAATTGCTCTATTGTATCAGTGCATTAGTTTATGTGATTGAATTTTATAATTTCTTTGTAAGAGAAAATTGGCTTGAGCCTAGGTCTAGATTAGGCATGCACTCATTTCTGATCAAAATCTTTTGATATTTTGAATTTTCTTAGTTTGCCAATATAAACTTAATAGGCTAGTCAATAGTCATCCAACATCGTATGGTTAGTGTTACCTGGGACGACCAAATTTCTGTAGTGATTTTTTACTTTTCATTTAGGTAATGCAATTTAGTATGTATTTAGTAGGGTTAGATAATTATATGACTTATTTTCCACTATGCTTTAATTAAATTGAAGCTATGTACCGGTACTGTATATTAAATGGCAGTTGGTGGTGCCAGTGAGCCAACTGGGACTAGTTCAACAAAAATGGAAAGCCTCTACTAAAAATTGATATGAACAACAAATGATCCATATATATGTATTTATTTCTTATTTCGTAAAATGATTAATGATTAGTGATTACCATACTAAGATAGGTAAGTTGCTTGGTAAAAGTGCATCTGCCCTTGCAGGATGTAGTGCTCTTCTGATTTTTCTTTCAACTGTTGCTTTTGCTGTGTAGTGGCTTGAGAATCTGTGGTTCGGTTCAGCTGCTCCTCTAAATGAGTATTCAATGTTTGCATCAGCTTTGAAGTTTAACAGAATGTGTAAAACTGTGTAGGTGTGTAGGTTTTTATGTGTGATGAGTCCACTTGTACTTAGTGAACAAGGAGTTCAGTTTATTAGGTAGGCCTAGGCCTATCATTTGTAATTAACAAGAGATTGATAACTAATTTAATACATATGTATCGGTACTTTTGTTTCTTCTCAGGCAAACATTCGAGCAAAGAAGCGTGAAGAGTTTCGTCAGCAGCTGCAGGAAAAAGTGGTAGAAGATTTGTCAGACACTCACTTCTTTGATTCTCGCATTGGTCTCAAGTCCTCGATCCGGAACAAACGAACTCTACGGTTCCATGAACCAGGCAAGTTTCAGCAGTTGGCCGACAGAATGAGAATGAAGGTAGGTTCCGATCCACTTATCGCTTGATGTCTCTGTCAGGATAAAGGTACCCTATGGGTATTAAGTATTAATCACGTCAATATTGTCTAGTATTCTCAAGAAATTACAAAAAACAAACATTTTTTCATTTTTTTATTTATTTATTCAATATTTCACATACAGCGTATTCTGCCATTTGGCATGAAATAATAAAATTTTGTATGAGTTTTAGTATTGAGACTACCCTTACTAATTACAAGCAGTGTCCAGTGGTAGTTCCGTGTAGGTATCGCAAAGGAGATGACCGGAAGACAAAGAAGCTGCATAAGGCACGTCATTGGTGTGTTCCAGGCCCAACTGGAGAAGCTGCAGAGCGAGATCTCTCAGATCGCGAGGAAGACTGGCATCTCGTCGGCAACCAAGCTCGCTCTGATCGCCCCCAAGGCTGAACAACGCGACGAGGAGATTCCGGACGTTGAGTGGTGGGACTCGGTCATATTGGCAGACCTGTTGTGAGTACCTAGTTTGTAATTTCTGGAATGAATATATCATTAGGGCTGTGCGAGACTCGATATTTCGAGCGAGCGTCGAGCAGAAATGTCTGCTCGACGCTCGCTCGAGTTGTTCCCAGACGATCTTGGATATTTGAGTCTCGAAAAATTCGGGTCTCGGGAATTTCGAGTCTCAAGATTGAAATCGAGCTACTAACTTTTGAGTAAACCGTAATTGTTTTGTTATTACTTATTATTTTCGAAAAAGAAAAGACCGAATCAATTTTATCAATCAACATTGACGTGCCACTGATAGGCCTAGGCGTCTACATCCTCAAACCTGCTTAGGCCTAACCCTACTTCACCGCCAACTTCGGTAATTTGTAGGCCCAATTTTGACCGCAGTTTTATGTAGAGCAAGTAGGCCTACTACACATCTCCTGCTCAGAGCATAGGCCTAATAGAAATCAACAATCCACTACTTAATGGTAGTACGATTGTGGTTTGAGATTACGCAGCTACGATTAGCGGTGGCACAACAAAGATTCTGACACGTGGTTTAGTTCACTTCCGATAGAGAGCATTGAACAAAATAACGCTTGAGAATCTCCCACGAACCAAGGTATAGCAGCACTGTCGCTCAGCACTATGACCATCAATTCGGCAAAAAATACAAATCTCGCTTTAAAACTTTGTCTGCAGACGAAAACTATATTCTAAAATCAAGACTTGTGGAATTGAATATTAAATTAAGAATTAGGCCTATGCGATTAACTTGTTATGTTGTCATTGATATTGATATTGCTCATCAATATTTACGAGGTCAAATAAGTTATCATCGCCTGTGCGTAAATTTTCAACGTTGGTGTGAGTGTGTGCTTCCGTGTGCGACGAAACATCAATCGAATTCGAAATGTTATGGAAACGTCAACGTGATGACGGTGATGGCATCGAGCACTCAAGAAACTAAGTAGGTAATAGGGCTATCAACAAAATCATTACGTGCATACAGCATTCATCCTACCTTTAATATATTAGGCCTTTTTTGACAAACTGGCGTGGTCGATGACAATAGTGCTTCAACTTTTGAGGTTAAACTTTAGTGTAAACCATCTTCCAAGTGTAGGCCTACCAATTTAGGCCTACATTGTTTTGTGGAAATAAAGAATTTATTCATTTAACTGTGTGTTCACTTAGTTCTAATTCTTGAGGCCTAGGCTAGGCCTAGTAGAGCCAACGTGTTTGAGAATAGGCCAGAGGCCAAACCTGTAATTAGGCCTACACATCATTATTTGGTGCCTCCCCCTAGGTAGGCCACCACTACATTGATGCTGCAACTTTGAAATTAAATTATTTCCTTGACTCTTGCCTAAGGGTATGCTTCTATGTCGGGGCCTATGCTCTATGCACATTACGTACTTTGTTTTGTGGAAATAAAGCATTTTATCATTTTGTCTAAAAATATGCCGGGTTCACACAACGTCGCAAGGATTATGACATAGGCTATATTAAACAAACTTAACCACATCATATTTCTGATCTCGCTCGAACTCAAGACTTGCTCGATTTTTAATCTCGCGTCTCGCTTGATCTCAAGTCTTGCTCGATCTTGAAACTCGCTCGAAATTCAACCAGAACTTCTTATTTCTGCTCGATCTCGCTCGATTTCAAAAATCGCTGCTCGCACAGCCCTAAATATCATGCTACCCGGAGACTTGGAGTCAGTTAGCCAATGTTGACTTGCTCATGTATCACAAAACAAATGTGGGGAGGAATTTAATACAGGAATGATTATTGTAAATTTATTTCATGAATCAACATTTCCTATATTCATCAAACAGTGGCCTACTTTACATTAGGTACAGTAATCTACCATCTGTTCAAAATCTTTATTCAAATGATCTATAATTCAAACTAGTGATTAAAGTACCTACAGAAGATTTAGGTACATATGGCGTAATGAAAGTTGTTTTTTATTCAAAATTTTGTGATTCAAACTTCAATAAAAGAAACACAAAGACAGTAGTCATTGTCCAATACTTATGATTATTCTGAATAGTAGTACGATATTTTGTTGTTGCTTCTAGACAAAACGTTGAAGATGGAAATATCCCTCTGAGGGCAAACTAGTGATTAAAGTCCCTACAGAAGATTTAGGTACATATGGCTTAATGAAAGTTGTTTTTTATTCAAAATTTTGTGATTCAAACTACAATAAAAGAAACACAAAGACAGTAGTCATTGCCCAATACTTATGATTATTCTGAATAGTAGTACGATATTTTGTTGTTGCTTCTAGACAAAACGTTGAAGATGGAAATGTCCCTCTGAAGGCGTCAACTCTCACTAACCTAGTCGAGCATCCAACGCAGATGAGGCCGCCCAGTAAGTAGGCCTACACTCTCTCGCTCACTTTCGCAGAAAACATAGTCTCATAAAGGTCTCTCTATAGCTTCATTAAGATGATTGCTGGGACAGAAAGCACAAACATCTATGCATATTAAACATGCCTGTTTAATTGCAATTGATTTTTAAAGTAAAAAAAAAAGTAGGCTGTGTTACAGTGTCTTACTCTTTGTCTTGACAGCGGACCCTCTGAAACCCATCTACATGCCAGTGTTCTTGACAAAGAAAGAGCGCAAGAAACTGCGTCGTCAGAACCGGAGGGAGGCGTGGAAAGAAGAACAGGAGAAGATCCGTCTGGGGTTGGAGCCGGCCCCCGAACCGAAGCTCCGCATCTCCAATCTGATGCGTGTGCTCGGCACTGAGGCTGTGCAAGTATGTAGCATCTAAATTACTGTGTGTTCAATGGCCAGTCAGCATATTGAGATAATGTGGTGTTATTATAGAGGCTGGGTCTCGCACTTTCACAACCTGGATTAACTTGACTCCACCGCAGGTGTGATCAATCTGTCATTATAGGTTGTACGTGCACTGAACATTTCTTAAATAATTTCATAATTTATTCCTAATGCATGATAAGGTAGTAATTGTAGGCTTAATAAAATTAATTTTTGATACTTAGTGTGTGCAACCCTTGGTTTTGAAAGTTAAGTAAGAAGGTGTAGGAAAACAACGGATTTCACACAAAACTGAGCTTAATATTTCTTAATTTAGGTTTCACTAAAATCACATCTAGTACAGTAGTGATTGCCATACAGATTAAAGTTCAGGTTTACTTCATCTTTCATATTATATATTTCTACACTCACTAGGACATTATGTTCACCGCCATGTCCCGTCTCTTTGCAGGATCCCACCAAGATCGAAGCTCACGTCCGTGAGCAGATGGCCAAGAGACAGAAGGCTCACGAGGAAGCAAACGCTGCTCGCCGTCTCACTACCGAACAGCGTCGTGACAAGAAAGTGCGCAAAATCCAGGAAGATACTACGTTAGGTGTCAATGTAGCTGTTTATAGGTGAGTCTCCTTATGAACATGTAGGGATAACATCGCATACAGGCTAGTTGGTTACTAATCAACTAATTCTATACTCAAATCCATTTTTGAAGAATCAATTTCTTATCATACAAGTTATAATAAAAAAACATAAAAAATGGCATTAAATTGTAATTTTTAGGGATATGTTAGTAGCCTACGTACCTACTTGAAAGTCTGTGAAGGCTATCACATGACATTTTCGATAGTCGATTCAGAAACAAATTAACTGTAGGCTGTAGGCTTCTACAGTATAATGAAAACCAGTTGGTGCAGACAATAGCCACAATACTAAAGTTTCAGCAGAATATTGACCAACCTATTTCTCTTTATTAATTCCGAGTGTTCAATACTTATCTTGCAGGGTAAATGAGTTGACAAATGCATCAAAAAAGTATAAAGTGGAAACCAATGCCAAGCAGCTGTTCATGACTGGATGTGTGGCGCTGTTCCGAGACTGCAATGTAGTGGTTGTAGAAGGCGGTGTTAAACAGCAGAAGAAGTACAAAAGGCAAGTTCTGGTTTACTTAATCGCGCAGTTCAATTACACTTTCTATGTTTCATCCTCGTGTTTTGTACGCGATAGGTGTCTTGGTGTATTCACATCCATGTTTGTATCTTTTCAGGTTAATGCTCAATAGAATAAAGTGGGAAGAAGACATGGTGAAAGGGGGTGACGGTAAGGACCAACCCAATAAATGTGTTCTCGTATGGGAAGGCACCACCAAACAAAGAAACTTTGGGGAGATTAAGTTTAAAGTATGTCCAACAGAAAAGTTAGCTCGTGAACTATTTAAGAAGCACACTGTTGAACAGTATTGGGACTTAGCATACAGTGGAGCCGTGCTTGAAGCAACCGATGATTTGTAATAATGTAGCAACTTTAAACAACATTCTGTTCCTTCTGGTTTTGAATTATGTAATTTTTTATAGGTAGACTATATTTTATTCTTTATAATGTGTATACATATGAATTGCCATTGCCCGTTCCCGTTGGACATATAAACCAAGTACATACTACTCGAGAGTAATTTCAGTTTTTTCGCCTTTCTACCCAGTCATCAACTCATCATCATTGTGTGCAGCTGCCAACTATTGCTATGTACACTTGATATCCATGTAGAATTTATGTTCATGGTTCTTCATAAACTGTCAGCAGGTAGCCTACTATCCACTAACTACTATAGGGCCTATTGCTACTAGGGATGGCCAAACTATCGATTTTATCACTCCATATTGGAAAATATTTTGATACCCAATATTTATTTTTTTGATAATTTCATTCATATAAAATATAAATATATTATTTCAATAACAAAATATCGGTTTTGTGTGCTAGCAGGAGATTCGTGCAGTAACAATTTATTTTTATTTACGATTCAACTTCACTTTCGGATCTGTTCCCATACAGAAATTTGAATGTAGTTTTACGTGCCGATATTATAGCGGCTGCTAACTTGGAGCCAGCAGCGGTCCCCACCTCCCGTCAGCCACCGATCAACAGTGTCCTCAACAGCCGATGTTGGTCCCTCTCGCTCTCTTGCTCACAGCTTCGATGCTGTCGGTCACCTTCCTTCTCGTCAAGTGTCATTGCAGTGTTCATATAACACTGATCACCTCATAACCTGATAAATCAAGAACTATTGCCTTGATTTATTGAACAATACTATTGAAACAATATTATGGTCAAACAATTTATTTCTTGTGAGGTGATTACTGTAGAGCGAGTGGCAGGATGGGAACGGCCTATATCACCGTCAACGTCAACCAACTATTAACTCTTGTCAGAACGCCTTGATGCAGCGATAACTAATATGATTACAGGTAACACAAATCTCAGGAAACCATGAGGCATGATTGCATGAACCTCTCTCAAATGATGTTCAGGTGATGGCCTGATGTTGGCCTTAATTTGTACTTTGAAAAAATCTGTATTATCGATTAATAACAATAATTGACGTTCGATTATAGATGACCATCCGTAATTCCGACACATAGTCTTGGTTAGTGGTTAGTGCATTCAGTTTTAAATTTAAATTATATTTTGTATATTTTAGCAGCATGATTAGTGACCTTAATGACAATGTCTTAATAAGTTAATAGGTTTCACTCTCCTTTTACATATTTCTTACCCATACTTACTTTATGGCACTAAAGACAGACTATGGATTCTAGTGGTACCAAGATTCGATTTGATTACATATTTGAGTTTAACAACGTTCTCGACAACTATGATCAATGATCATATGACGTCGGGAGGTGTTTGGTGGCAAGGGGCAAGCAGTAGGGAAGGTAGGAAGAGGGAGAGGGGAGGACGTGTCTGACTTCTCCCCCTCGACCTGTCTGGCTAAGGTGGCCCTACCAGAAGCATATGCTTCCGCCGGCATAGCTCTCGGGATCAGCATCAGCAAAGCACACAAACCTGTTCACCACTATAATGTAGCAGTCCCTGGGTAGGTGGGGACAAAATTAACTCGTGATCAGGGGCGGACTGGGAAAAAATTCCAGGCCGGGCAAACTTTTGGTCAGGCCAGGCACGGGGTTTTGGGGGGCTGTGGCCCCCCAACAACAGCACCGCAGGCGAAATTTTTTCAAATCAGGTTTTTAGAAGGCATTTGGTGCGTTTTAGAAAAAACATAGCAGGCTGAGTGCACTACCGAAATACTATAGTTTTCGTCGGTTAAAAGTAGAAAAAACACCAGCAAGAAGATTGGAACACTGTCCAACGACTGATGAGAATGACATCAAGTTACACCGAAATCCAACGATTCTACTATGTAATTTAAACCTTGCAATATCGTAACGGAAGAGGGGTGGGGGGGGGGAGGGACTCGGATTTAAAGAAATTTAAATTTCAAACTTGCACATGTAAGCCCATTGATTTTCGAGTATATTATTGACAATGGAAAGCGAAAGTTTATCGTGAAATCTATATCTTCTTAACAGTAACATAGTGTTTTACATAATTGGTAAAGAATATAAAATTGTCAGCAAAAATTTACATTGTTCTGTGGGAGGGACTGCAGCGCTGAGGCGTGCGCAAAGGTTGATCAATGGGGGGGGGGCAAAAAAATTCCCGGCCAAAGTACTTCCCGGCGGCGCCCCACACCTTCCAAGTGTGGGGGGGATATCCACTACAAAAAAGCGCCGCAGGCGATTTTTTAAAAACAGGCGCCTTTTAATGTGTTTTAAAGCGTTTTAGGAGGAGTAAAGGTTGTCTGTTGAATGGTTTAATTTTTTCAGTGATATCATTGTTACAAAGTGATGGTATAGTGGTCAGTCAGTCACAAAGCCAAAATTTTGGTGTTAGGGCAACAGGTGATGTTGACTCCGGTCAGCTCATTCCAAAGTCAAACCAATCTAGGCCTAGGACTTCAGATAAAATCAGAACCATTATGTCATATACGACATCATTTTTGTCGCCTCTTACGACAGGCACTGTCCCTGGACCTATTCTCTCCCGGGCCAAACGGGCAAGGCAGTTGGAGAAACAGTAAAAATTGGAGGAATATATTTATAGACATTTCTACTGTGTTGTGACTTGCGAGCAAAGCGCCACTAAATATGATTTTCCAATCTAATGCCTCATTCTGCAAAAAAAAAAACCTATCCTAATGGGGGGGAAACTGCCCCCCTTGCCCCCTACTGCGCACGCCTATGCCGGGCAGCGCACACCACTATCTGATTGTTATTAGTAGATTAGTGTTTTCTTCACTCATAAGGTACACGGTGGGCAGCGCGGCAACTGGCGCCAGGCAGTTTAGTTTATGCCTGTTCCAGTCAGACCAGGCCAAATTTTGGCCAAAACAGGCAGGCCACCGGGCATTTGCCCGGTTGCCCGGTGGGCCTGTCCGCCCCTGCTCGTGATGGGTGATGTTTGATTGTCAGTTGTTGAATATTTGAGTTGTTGGCCCTAAAATGGTGCAGACAATGGTACAGCTTAGCAGTGGTATCTCTTCAGAAGAAACTGTATCGATACTTTTCCTGTTTTCAAGTTTTTTTTACATTTCATGCATACTTTGTTATCTTAGTTATTATTGTTGACCAATTGTTAACAATAAGATACTGAATTTTCCCCCATTTGAATTGTGTTCTTATGGCACAAAGTGTGAGAAATCATTGTTTTATGTCCGTGTTTGAGTCTCTAACCTCAAAACGTTGTGATTGTGCAGCACTAAGTATGAGCAAGATATGTAGTTAACCTTAAAAAGGGGTACTAAATAACTAAATATTAAATTGTTTCAATAGCTATCTCAGACAATTACAATAGCATCACAAATTGTCTCATTTTATCAAAACGCAAATCAATTTTACATCATGTTTTAAACTTTTAATATAATGTTTTTGTAATATCCAAACCTGTCTTATAACCCAAATTATTGTTATTAAGTTTTGTGTTGGATACAAGCAAAAAATGATCAATTCTCACACTTTTCAGGCCCTGTTGAACTATCCTACATTCTATAATGCCTTTGCATTGGCATCATACCACTCCGTTAACATTTTATTATGTGTTCACGCCACTTTTTTCCACTTTAAATTGTGAAGTAAAAATGTGCAAGAACGGACCAGGTAAGTTTTCAAATTGTTCTTTAAAACAGAATAAACAACAGAGTGGCATCCGCTTATGATTCTTTCCATGTTAGTCTTAATTTGTGCATTGGTGTCTGGTACGGAGAAACCTGATACCTGCTCCTTCTGCTGGTGTTCCTCAGTTTGGCTCATCCTTGTTATGATGACTATTGTAACTAAGACTTTGACTTGTCTACAGTTGTACATTATAAAAACTGTAGTTCAACCACAACATTTAGTAGTGTTGGCAAACCACAAAACATTTTTTGTATCAAGTTTTTCCTTTTCTTCATATCTATAATGCCGACCTTACACAACTCAATACTTTCGTCAAACTAATTGAATTCAAGAACAAAAGCGAATCAAAAACAGCAACAATATAGCTTCTATTAATTGATGCTTTTTTGTCCTTGAATCAGTGGTGGCTCGTGGTATAAAATAATAGGGAGGCCAGGACAATTCAAGAAAGATCGAATATGGAAGCAATGGAAATTAGCGGCAGTTCAGGGGGGTCTGGGGGGCGAGCCCCCCAGTTTGCCCCGCAGGTCGATTTTTTTTAACTGCATTTTTCTACGTTGTTTTAGGTGTTATAATGTGGTTGTGGATGTGGATTTAAGTTGCCCGATTTAAGTTGACGACACTTGCCATTAACCATAACAATCTCCATACCATAACGAACCAAACTCGCCTGTTCCTCTCCATCCCTTTGCAGTTATGGCAAAGCTGGTTTCAGTCTTCCGTCTTGTTTTAAATCTTTATTTACTCATCCTCGAAGCATGTCTCGTTAATGGTCGCACTAATAACTCGTCAACTATATTTGACTTCATTGAATCAAGCAACAACACAGGAAGAACAACAGCAGAAAAACAAACGACAATCCCCTGCAAACTACAAACTGCTGAGTATGATATATTATGGAAAGCGGTCGACTCGGTTACCTTCGTGAAAAATCCGAAAATAAACGAAGCGGCCGGCCTCCTCTGGCATCTTATTGCACGTGCAGCAACTTAGGCGGGGAGGGCGGGAGTATGCCTACTGCATTCCCCCACACACCGCTCAGGTACCAATAAGCTGAACGACTGAGAGGCCCGGACTCACGAAGTTCCTCGCGTTTCTACTGGTTCAACGCGGCTAGCAGCCACATTCTGAAGAGGCGCGAAACTTTAAAACGTTGAACAATTTTTGTTTGAAAAATTTTACGATAAATATGTATATCATGTAAGATGAACATTAAAATACATAGAACCATTTTAAACAAGATCACAGACAAGATTAATCCTCCTCCCTCCGGAAATGTTTGAGGAGGCCCGGCCTCCCTTGCCTCCTCCCACCAGCCGCCACTGCCTTGAATTCAATAAGTTTGACGAAAGTATTGAACCGTGTAATGTGGGCATTTAACCCATCAATTAATAGAAGCTATATTGTTGCAGTTTTTACCAAACTGTTTTTGATTTGCTTTTGTTCTTGAATTCAATAAGTTAGTCGTGTAATGCCGGCAAATGGACTATAGTCCATTTAATAAAAGACAAAGGAATTTGGTGAGAACCTCAGTTGATACTTGCTAAAGAGGTTTTGCTTTGTGACCAGCATAACAAATATGGCTGATTATAAATAAGATAATATGAAATAAATATGATATGATTGTCGGGTTGTCACGAGGGTAAGGGGTGGTCACACAGCATGGGGGGGGGGGAGTGTCAAACTAAGAAAATCTGGTCTACCATCCCGCTTCTAAAGGAAAGGAGCATGCTTGACACATGAACACTACCTGTGAAGAAGTATAGACATCGGTTTTTGCTGACTAGCAATTTCTCGAGACTGGCTAGTGTCCCATTTCAAATTAGTATTGTTCAGAGGCACATCCCCCCCCCCTTCCCCTCCCCCTCTCAACAACACAACATTGTTTCAGGCTACTCGAGGATGTACCTGAAAAACAAGCAGAAAGTAAAGGGATCGGTAGTTGGTATGAAATATAAGTATAACTGTAGGATTTCGGCATGAAAGCCTGGTTGTCCGCTCTGAATCCCATAAGTTGTCTTATGGTAGTCATATTTAATAATGACGGCCCAGGTGTTTGATAAGTATTATTATTGTTTAACGACGTACTCGTCAGCTAGGTCGATCATGTGACGTCGGCCGAATCAAACGTGCGGGGTTCACTATAGGGGGAAACATACTACATTTGGGGGGGGGGGGGGTTGTTAAGCGTGTAGACGCGAAATGAGGAGAGGGACAGAAAAGAAAAATTGTAAAAGTGACCAAGAGCAAAGATATGTTTGAAAGGGCATCGGTTACTAGTTACCACCAAGGAGGGTTTACCCACGAGGAGAGCTCGACCGGCTGTTTGACGAACGTTGCGGGGGGGGGGGGGGCACGTCGCCTTCAAGAGCCACCTCGCACGGGCGCCAGTGAGCTGAGCTTCACTTTCTCCCGCACACGACCATACCGCAGCACTTTCACCCAGCCGAAGTGGCAGAAGCGGTCCGGCTACAGACTTGAGTGAGACATGACATACTACTTCCGTATCGCTCTTCACTTTCGTCGATCGTTATCTGCTCATTGTTGCATTTTCAACGTACCCAAACCAAAGTGGCGTTGTTGTCAAAGTGCAAATGAGATTAAAATGCAATTAGTTGCTACTTGTAAATGTAATTTGGTGCAGGCCCATTTTATCCCCTTAAATTTGTACTGTTTTTATAAACAATTGCTTAGTATCGCCCATCGAACCAAATCCAAAATATGCCAATGTGCGAGATTCGTCCCATAAGTTAACGGATTGTCCTGTGATCTGTGGTCCCATGGTTCCATGCGGCTCGGACCGAGCGTGTTTTTGTTTTTATCTGCCAGTACGCGTGATGAAAGTATAATTGAAATATAATATGAACGACTACGGGTGTATCGAGGGAGGTGCATCACTTTTACCATGCAGCCAAAACGAAAGCTGACCAGTGGTGGCGTCTTCTTTGTGGTTGAGTTCTCAGCTGGCTGGTCAACAGCTGATACCATCGCTTTCATGCGTACACTACAGTCACAAGGCTCGCACAGTGTGGCACTGCGTATATTTAATGAGTAACATCGCTAATAAGTATCTAATTATAATTTCCGTTTGAATCCTCTGTGAAATATATGCAATCATCTCTGCCATGTTTACGCTCTGACAATTCTGTCTCTGCGCAAAAAGTTACGTTTTTAGCTCCGAAATAAAGAGAAAATCGCCGTCACTATTGTCAATCGTTTTATTCACAAAAAGATTTGCATTTACGACGAAACTACTTTTACGATGATTTCTTAAAACAAGCTGGCGGGGTATTTTGTTTTATTTTGCCAGAGGAAGATAAACCATAGAATTGATAATGCGAGATAAGGTAATCCACATCCACTTACGTTGCGTTTCACCCACTTGGCCCTTATAGGCTAAAGAGGGTATGGGTATGGGCATGCCCATAACCCTACACTGGCCATCCTATCCTTCCATGGGACAGGAAAACAACAATAAAATTATTATTATTACTTGGCCCTGGTAAGAAGTTAATTTAGTTAGTATCAATCACTATGTAGGGTTGTAGGATAGAATATATTGTCAGTCACGATCCAATAACACGAAGGGGTGATGGTGGGTTTACACACCGGAATAAGGTTTAAGGTTTAACATTTAATATTTTGTTCTAAGGAAAGTATTTTCCAAACTGATTTACTAGGATCGCTACCATTGGCCGGATTTATAAAAGCTCGTCTCTCATTGGCTGGGCTAAGAATTTTTGGGATAAGGGCTAATGGTGGGTTTACACACCGGAATAAGGTTTAAGGTTTAACAATTAATATTTTGTTCTAAGGAAAGTATTTTCCAAACTGATTTACTAGGATCGCTACCATTGGCCGGATTTATAAAAGCTCGTCTCTCATTGGCTGGGCTAAGAATTTTTGGGATAAGGGCTAACAAGTTGGAATAGTTTCAACTTTCGTCCTAGCCCTTAAATCTTAGGAAGTTATGTGAACGCCATGATGCTACTAGCTTGATTCAACTATTACGGTGTGTAAACCGGGCTTCAACAAAATCTTCGTTACTAAAGTCGTTGAGTGAGACATTTGGGGAGTAATATTATATATTCCTCACTCAACGCTAAAGTCGTTCCACAGCAACCATGTGGACGCTGACGTCATAGATGACTGAAGCATTGGCCAAATGTGTGTATGTATTTGAAAGAGCCACCCGCTGATTGGTTCCGCTCCGCATCCGTCTATGACGTCAGAATTCACAAGGTTGCTGTGGCACCGCGCTTTATAATTCATGAATCATGTATAGGCCGGACGCCGTAACAAAGAAGGTGTTGTCGTCACGGATGATGTAATAGCAAGTGACCTCACACCTTGTAATACCAACTTAAATGTAGACTACTACTCATTGCCTTACCAGAAGTAAACATGTATTGTTATTTCATAGGTTGGTGGACATGGGCCCTGGATTAAATGCTATTTTTCTCCCTCTTGGTATGTGTTTGCGGTTTAATTATGCAGGAATAAACTTTAGTTTTTTAGTATCTAATTTATTATATTTACTTATAAATTAACAACTACTTTATTATGTTTGGGAAAATTTAAAGTAGTTCCGTCCCATCATGCTAGGCATGAAGGTATGAAGAAGGAACAGCTACGGACGACCTACCTTTGTCAATTGCTTTGTCTGTCTGCATATTGTCGTACCCTAAAGGCACAGGGAACGCATATGACTACTCTGAAAGATCCCGAGTAATGTTTTCAGTGTCAATGTTTCTTGATATCGGTAATACATTTTCATAAATAATATTACAGGGTAAATCAGCCGAACACAGGCGTCACATACAGAAAAAACGCCGCCATGTTTCCCCCACGTGAACTCAACTCCTGTCAAACACGAAACGGCAATAAAGACAACAGACCATCAAATGACAAAGACATACATCAGTATCCTAGCAACACACAGAAGTCAAAGCTTTCTTGATGGTAGTATTTTTAAGTCACGGCCTACCAAAGCTAGTATTTTTTAACACCGCCTTGCCGATCAGTGTATTTTCTCTCTGACAGGTATAGTGCGCGGATGGGCACTGCGTAAACGTCCACATATCACTACGCCGGCCAGAGTAATTAGTTGTGACGACACAACCTTCTTTGTTACGGCGTCCGGCCTATAGATATTAGTACATGCATCGTAACGAAGTGATAATTAAATTTGGTGTACTTTTACATCCAGTGAAAGTTACAAATCGGTTGATGTCATCGGCCCTCTTAGGTTTTTTTGGACTCCGTATTCTGTTGTTCTGTTGTTGACATATCCATAATGATAAAGCTGCTTAGCGAAGTGGTAATTAATTGTGCTTACTACCCCTTGACCCTTTGGCATAACTTGTTATGTTGTTGGTGTATGCATTGCATACTGATGTGAAATTATCAATGCATGAAGGTATTTTAATGATACGTTAAATGTAAAAATGAAAAGTGTGGAATTGAAACTAATTATGCAGAAGCAAAACAGGTAGGTAAAAAATGTATCGTGCAGTACAGTAGTGAAATCGAATTTGAACTGCACGTGAAAGTGACGAACGGTACCTGCAAACAGAAAATTACGAAATTGTGATCTATTTAAGAATTGATGGACCCATAGCCAATAAATAAATAAAATCATTTCAGTTTTCGCATTTTGTTAAACAATATATTTAGTGTTATTTACAGAGTAAAGTCTAGAGACTAAATTAACCTTGGTATTATTATTTCATTAGTTTGACATTGACTATTGATCTGTTACAAAATCAAGTAGGGGAATTGTCAGGTAGTGTAATTTTAATCGATGCTTATAAAATCATGGTTGTAGTTTACTTTTATATCGCAGCATGTATTCAAATCATTTCTAAAAATAATTTAACACAGGTGCGGCTTTGTACAATCTCCGAGCAAGTATAGACGAGACGCGTTTCTAATTCGTTGCTTTGTTTCGTTGAAAGTAGTCCACACTGATATAAACTAAAGAAGTGCGGCCGTCATTGACAAGAATAGTTCGCACCCGTCACCGCATGGTACAACCTGAAAACACTCACTTCTACTGGCGCTATAATAGTTGGGACTAACGTATAATTACGCGATAGTTTCTCAATCGAAAACAGTGGATGAGAATGTGAGAAATAAATCGTCTCACGTATAAGCTTAGACAATAAGACAAATAGAAACAAATTAACTAAATTACTAGTTGATAGGCCGATTATCACACTGAATGACTACATTACTAAGTCCATCGGCAAAACATGCGAGGAAAATCACTATTTGTTCAGTTCGGAATGTAAGGACAACTGTACATGATTTGGTCACCATAACTTTTGTTTGCTTCGAGATCATTGCTGTCGCAATCCGGAAGTTGACCAGTAGACAAAGATCTCAGTCGTAAAGAGCTTCCTCCAACGTGCTTTGCATCAGTGTGGCTCATAGAAATGTTCTCCTCCGAGGAAGCTTTAGTTTGCAGCAGGAGTCTCGACTTGAGTTGCATGAGTGGTCGCTGTGAGTGACGTAGGAGGTTCGCCGGGCGTCGGTCGCAGCGTCGTTGGTCGTCGCGCGTGAAGGTCGTTGTCAGCAGGTTGTGCAGCTTGTCAGCGAGCAGACAACGACCGCGCGGGCCCAGGGGGACGCGACACACGGGACAACGCACTGCGCGTGCGCGGCATCTTGCGCACAGCACGTGACCGTTGTAGCACTGCGCGGCGGGCGGAGGCGCCGTCTCCAGACATACGGGACATTCGAGGAGCTGGAGGACAGCTTGCAGACACGAGGACAGGCGCTGGAGACTGACAGGCGTCGCGGCGGCCCCGTACACCTGTAACAGACGCAGGACAGCTTGCATTCTCGCGGTACTGGATGGAGTACTTGCAAGCCAGCACGATAACAATGAAACAAATCATTGCTTGGGATTCCGTCTAACAAGCTATATAAGGCACCCATAAAAGCTCCCTCACCACCCCTTCAACTTTATAAAGGTTTTGGTTTAGTAGTAACATCAACCCACAAAAAAACTTCTGAATAATATTGATGATTAATCTAAAGTCGTTTTAAAAAAAACATTTTATTTTCACTCGCAAAGGGGTTTACAACTGTTATTTTTCTACAATCGCCCTCCCTCACGACTGAACTCTATCCGCCACTGTGAGGCTATCGTATCGTGTATTATGTCTGCACCAATGTCAGAGTCATTATCGTAGGTGATCGTGATGTGAGCCTTAGCCGTGAGTCAGTCAGTATATGTTAGCAAGTGAAGTGAAGGGAACCTCCGACAACTATGACCTTCACTCCCGCTGGCCGTAACACACGCATTGAACTTGAAACTCTCATAATATATACGGCGAGGTAATCGCGATATGCATTACATAAAATAGAAAAAACAATTTAACGAGGTTGTAAACGTAATGTAAGAAAACTGTCTGTGTGGCGAATTTACTGAAAGACTCGATGGCGATGGCGGTATCATGGAGATAGGCCTACTTGGTCTCAAATCAATCTTACCACTGGAACATGATAATAATGATTTGTGTCACATATGGTCAATTATGTGGTATATGAACATTTAAAATCGTCACAATGACGTCCATGACAATGCCGGGATTCGAACCTGGATGAGCAGCAACCACGACTATAACACAGTTGTAGGTTACTACCAAATATAGGGAGAAATATAGAGAGAAATATAGAAATATATATTTCTCACTCAACGCTACCACAGACTCAGTGTTCCTCTACACGTCAAATGTGTCCTGTTGTAAGGTTATCTAAATGTGTCTCTCCTGTGACACCAATCTATACTGTAAGTGTAACACAGTTGCAGCATGTAAAAAAACAAAAACATCAATTCCGTGAAAGATGAAGTGACAAAACTAAGTTGTCATGTTGGGAACAACTGGTATGACCTCACATCTGTGACGTCACGGTTGTGACGAGAGCATCACCAAAGTTGCTGCGACACCAAACGCCTCCCGTTTTGACCGAGGCAAACTCAAGCAGCAAGCCTTACGTATATCCTATATGTAGGGATGGTTGAAAATGGTGTTATCTTTTTCCAAATTTCGTTTTAATAAATCCAAATTATGGTGTTTTGTGGTGTTATTTTTGTTTTAATACAAGTCGTATGTACATGCGCTAAAACGGAGTTATGTAAGTAATGCATTTTTGACTTGTTGAAATCTGCTATATTATTATTTTGGAGTAGGTTATTTATGTCTAATATCTACCTTATTTGTAGGTCTACATTATGTTACCTACTCAAGAAAGAGTTGATTATGCTAAGATGAATGTAAAAAATGTCAACTTATTGACATCAACATCAAAACTTTAAAAGTTATGTAAAACAATGTTAATATTAGGCCTAGCCATATCATTATCACTCAGTGAAACAAATCATAGTTGTTTCTTAGAGAATATGCTGCCCCGTCAAATATTAACAAAATCGCTTATTTTGACTTACTGTACCCATACCTGCTGTTGACGTCAACATGCATTTAGCGCTACGACTACGTAGGTTCTTGCTTGTGGCTCGCTCGTCGCCGCGCGGTCAGCTGTTTAGCCGACCGCACTCACTGCTACTTTCGGCATGATTTTAGGAAAATAAGATTGTACGGCCCTTTCTTACCAAGAAACGAACAAGAACTGAAAGACGAAGACGTCTGTCGAGTGTCAATGACCGAGAAAAGTAGGTCAGAGGGCGGGTGGGAGGGGTAAAGAATGGTCAGCGCCGGGGTTGCAAAAAAAATTTGTGAAACATTCCTGTGGCAGGCGAAGGAAGGGATAGAAATTCGTGGGAATTTATTTTCGCCGTTTTATTTTTCATTCAAGGAGTAGGCCTAATTCACGGAAATAATTGGAAATTGACAAAAATACAAAATGTGGCATTATTTTGGGTGGTGAAGTATTAAATATGGTCTTATTTCGCGAATAAGGGCATAATTCGTTTTATTGCCATTTTATGGTTTTATTTCGCGATTTGATTTGGACTCCTGACTAGTCATAACATGAAGAAAACGAAAAAAAAATGTGTTAAAATTGATTGTTACACTTTTCGTTTTATCGCGCATCGCGAAAAACAACCATCCCTACCTATATGTTGCAGATTTCACAATGTTCACCAACTTGGTCCTGCTAACTACTGTAAGTTAGGGTGTCTATTAACAATAATTATGAATATTTTCTCCATACATATAAAGTAACAGTTTTCCTTGTATTTTGATTTGTTGTTTTTGTATTGTGTGAGTGTGTGCTGGGAATTATGTCGTTGTTTGAGCAACTATAGTAGGCAAATTATCTTTTTTGTTTTCAACACATCAAGAGACAGTCTTAATTTTTCCCACGTGATTGTTTTAAAGATAAATTTGCACCACAAAAAAAACTTCTTGGAATACATAAATACTCTCTAAACCTGTGAACCCTGGAAACAGATAAGCTCTACGAGTGTTACAAAATCTAATCATACTCCAAAGACTGTCGTACAATCTGTATACCGATCACAACAATTGTAAATTTTGACTTTGGTCGACTTTTTTGCCCAGACCACATGCATATCATCGAATGATATACTATGGTAAGCACTGATGTGCGGTGTTTTCGTATCCAGATTACGTCCGTGAGTATGGCCAAGGCCCGCCAAGCAATCGCCTGGTGTGGGATTGTCAATAGCAAATGTAATTACTCTCATATACACAAAGCTATTCGCCTTCTTGGAAGGAGTTCTGCTTGATAATAGAGCCACTGCCATGGTCGCGCCCAGCCCATCTATACACCCACACCCACACCACACACACATCTCTACAGAAGTCGCACTTTCTCGTGCAGATAATAGTCAATAACTTTCTTCTCGTTATAAAACAGCTCATAATAAAATTGCAAGTGTTAAAGAGTGTGCTATGTGCAGTGGGGCAGAATGTACGCACCCATGCAAGCATGGCCAAGATGCTGGGTCTTCAGCCCCCCCCCCCCCCCCCCCCCCCAACCCCCTACCCGCAATACTAGCTTTATTGATTGTCTATACAATTAATGTACTGTAAAGTGTAAATGTTAAATATAACATACATTTACATCCATTTCACATTACTTTAGGTGTTGTGTTGTGCAATGCATTGAGTGAAGTCAGTATAGTTGTATTTAACGATTGATTCTAGGACAATAACACAAAATAACAATTACATCCTCAAAGAATCTGGTGTAATTATCCATAACCTGTACTCCGTTACAAACCCGTAAGGTGAAATTTTTTAAATTTTTACCTGCGGTGCAATTGTGAAGACCCCCCCCCCCCCCACCCCCTGAAATATATTCCTGGCAACCGTGTAGGCTTATCATGATTTATTTACAACTAATTTCTCATAATCTTTGCACACCCTTTGTTTTAGTATATATTTTAACAAGTTCTATGTATGGCATGGAATATGCTAGTTTGAGGGTTTAGAATAGCAACAGTACTCGTACGCGTTCTGGGTTCGAATCCTAGTTCCAGTCGGTGAAAACTTGCAAGTTCTGTCCCATCAAAATGCGTCCATACAAAACAGGGAAGTGCTTTGCATCCGTATGCAAACAAAACATAAGAAATAAATCCGATAAGTAGCAAAAGATAAAACTATTTTAGTCCTATACAAAATAATTTCAAAACATTTAGGGGTTCGGGACAGTGAAAACAAGTAATGCAAAGAACGAAAAGTATCTGGATATAGCAATGCCAACTGTAAGATAATACTTATTAGTTGTTATTATAACGTAATGAACCTTCGTCCCACACCACAGAGGGCCTCAATCCTAATTCCGTGGCTGCCAGATTGTATTTCGGCTCCAAGCAAAGCAACTATGCGTTTAGCTTACCATAAAACCACACACAAAAACCTGTCTTATTAATTATTATACATTCGTGCCCACAGTTCTTGAACAAGATCAATGGTAGAGGACCTTCCTTGAGCCCTTGAGTTAGCCTACATTGCTTACATAATAATACCTGCCTCGTATCACGTACATATTATGTGGTCGAACATTATCGAGTTCAGCATTTCATTCAGAACAGCACGTACATTTATCTAACCGTGTCTTATAAACAGATTCTGCCAAACAGCTGTTGTTCTTGTGGTCTCTCCAACAGCCTGCGGCCTGACACGAGGTCACTGGAAGAGCGCGAAAAATTGAGTTCGACCTCCAACTATATTAATATACGATAGTTTGTCTCGACGTGTATTTCCTTGACAAAAAAGAAATGGAGGTGTATCTGTAATAACTTCCGTTTAGCCGTCTGGGCCAGGGTTAGAATTTCAATTTGCCCAGTGGTGATTATGCCAATCGTAAGAGGTGACCAAACGAGGTTCTCTCATAGCCATTTCCAGCCTTGCTTCTACTGCTCCCCCTTTAATCCTGTACCCCATTTTGCCCCTAAACAATGTTTTACTATCTTGTAGAAGTAGCGCGTTACGGTTGTCTTATGAATGAGATAATTTCATCAGATTCTTTGAGGATATCATTGGTATTCGGTTTTTAAATCATACATATTATATTAATATTTACCGTATACATTCATTATACGCATTAATGAATTGTGAAATATTGGGGGGGGGGGGGGGGGGGGGGGGGGGGTTGCTGAATTGTATGTATGTATGCTAGTGGTCCCAACTTGGGTTGCGATAGTTTATGATTTGAGCAATGCCGACCTGGCCGACCGTCTCGACACAATGCGGTAGTGTCAACAAGGAAGTTGGCGACATTCTTATACAATCATGGTCACATGTCAAGACATGAAGAAAGTTGGAAAGAGCACGGAGCTTTGTACAATGTACACGAAGCCGGAAAGAAAATGGCGATCCTTCATTGTCAACAAATGTGTACCGGTATCACGAAATAAAGATTGTGTCAGCAAAGAACCCTAGTCCAGTGGCGTATCGTAAAGGAATCGATTAAGAGTGCAGGGGCCAATGCTGTTTCTTGTTTTCCCATACGTCTCCAATATAATCTCTCTGTTGAGTGTTGACTGTTCGTCATGGCTCGGACATACCACAGTCACACACAACAAACAAACGGAGAATAAACATCTCTCGACGAAGGTTTCGTTGTCACTCTTGTTTATGAACCCCAACTGAATCTGAATAATAATAATAATACTAATAATAATAATAATAATAATAATAATAATAATAATAATAATAATAATAATAATAATAATAATAATAATAATAATAATAATAATAATAATAATAATAATAATAATAATAATAATAGTAATAATAATAATAATAATAATAATAATAATAATAATAATAATAATAATAATAATAATCCCTGCTGTAGGGTGCGCAACTATAACTGTTCCCAATGGGGAACATGCATAATGTTTTTTTAGCATTTTACTAGATTAAGATTAACGTCCTGAATACAAAAATATTTTATTTCGGTGACATAGAATTAAGTTTCATTTATAAAAACGAGCTGAAAGTTTCACACATATTTATGGCGGGAAAAACGGGGCATACGTCACTTGCCATGTATCAGCAATCAACCAATCAAAGAAAGATAAATAACATAACGCTTATTTGGAAATTATCATATCCAAAATCATATAAAATCGAATTAATGTCTAGTAAGCGTAGTAATTAATTTTGAAGCCCAGTTACTATAAAAACAATAATACCAAACCTATTTTCATAGAATATCAGTAAATATTGGGTGTTGTTATTCATATAAAGCAGACTTGACAACGGCTTGCGTAAAAATTTTGACAAGGTTAGCTTGATGACCTTGAAAATGTGATTGTTTCGTCTAGGAGGCGGTGGCAAAGTCCAAGGAGGTTATATGCAAAGTCATTCATATAAGCAGTGATTTTCATGGCATGTGACGTCACATACCGTTTAAAAATAATAGTGCGGGAAACAGATAATCAAAATCTTTGAACATGTATAGAAGTATAATGAGTTAATTTTAAAACTTTTAAATTAGGTTTGTGATGTCTTCAGATGAATAACAATATATTCCACGTACTTTCAGAGCTGTAGAAAATTCATGCAAGTTCCCTATTATCCTCTCTCGGGCGAATAAGGCTGGAATTCATAGTCGTCCTCAAGTCCCAAGGGGCGCCCGTGGTTGCCACGTAGCAGTTTAATGCATGATATTTCCCATATTGAACCGGCGAACTCCCGAATTACCCACAGGTGACGCAATGCAGTTATATATGCACCTGCGTATAGTGTAGCTTATAAAACATAATGGAATGAAACCTTACATTACAGATGACAAATTAACTACGTGCTTACATTATCATAGTAACAGTGTGCTGTGCGAATATGTTTGCCCTACTGGTCAGCCTCGTATGGGGTTGATTGCAAAAGCAACGAATGTAAGCAAAATATAATTTTGAAATATTGGTAACACTAGAATCGCTGTGAAAATCTCGACAGTACTAGACGAAGTTGAGAAACAAAAACAACCATAATAATATAGTGGCTTAGTCACTTTCATCCTGTCAGAGTAAATATTGACATTTTGACAGTTCTGCAAAAACAATCAAACCAATGTCCGCAGATACTTTCTAGCAATTCCAATTCCTAGCAGGACATTGGTGGGGGTTTACCTCAAATGTAATCAATTACTTCTTTTTGAGCTGTGGTCTTTTTTGCCAACCCTATTCGTTATTGTAAAGGCATAAGTTATATGAATAGAATTACATTTAATAAAAAACAAATAAACTTTAGCTAAATATTTTAAATAGGTCAAAAAAAATTAGTTTTACTAACGAAAACATCCCATGTTTACACTGCCCCTAGTAATTATGAAAATCACATTTTTGAACATTGGCCGTTTTTGCAATCAAATCAACCCCTCTTTAATGACCACAGCTATACCAATGTACGTTTGGTTAGAGCTGTGACTTGTTGCATCAAGAACTGAAACAAAGCACGTGACTCACTCACTCACTCACTTACTTGCTCACTCACTCACTCACTCACTTGGTCCCATGTGTGTGATAATACGGTAACGGTGCCTGCCGCTTCGCACGAGAGACTGCAGAGTTCGTTCGACTCCAGTCCACACAACTATCTATACTTGAGTATGACGTCACGCCCTATTGGTCAACATGCCAACAATATGCAATCATTCGAACAGAGTTACAGTTATCTAACTTGATCTCAACATGCATAAATAAAATAAAATAAATTCGTATTTATAGAGTCTACCCACTCGTAACAAGACTGATTTTCAGTGGGGACAAACCAACCCTGTAGGCTCCGAACACCATCGACGAGGGAGCGATAACCATTCAAAGATCTATATTTCAAATGTGAAACATATGAATACAGTGCGAACACCTGCGGACAAATGTCAGAATCAACAAGGTTCAGAACAACTTTGAATTTATTGAGTGCTTCATTGCTACGCGGCTCCAAAGTCACCGTTTACGTATTCCTAAGCCAAGAAGTGATAGAATTGAATCCATATTAGAAGTTAAATAGAAGTTACAGTATAGAGTATGTAAACATTCATGGTAGAGAGGTAACTCAATGGAGAGACACGAGACCTTAACTCGGGAGGTCACCGGTTCGATTCCGGCCACTGGCAATCCCAAATGAAGGGTTTTCCAAGGTTTTCCTCAGTCGTAAAGGCGAATGCTGGAATTGAGTTCTGCTAACAGCCCTCAGACATTTCTTTCCAACTATTCAAACAATCTAATGTATCTAGTTAGTTTGTTCGTTCAACAGCAACAGGTAAATCTGGTGCACACCCTATAGAAGGTATTCCTACGAAAAAACTATAACATTGTACACAACGTAGGTGTGTAACTGCTGTAAATGACAGGTTGTGTAATGTTCTACAGGTAAACATACACAATTAATTATGAAAATGTTCTCTTCAAATTTCATTAGTTATGCCCTGCTGCCGTTATATCACTATCACAAAATATAAGTTCTGAGTGAGTTTCAATTCGACTTTATTTTGTACACTGAGTAGTGTGCAACACTACTAGCCGCAAACTTGTTGCACAATACACATCCCTCTTCCCCAGTTAATCCATCAAATTCCTCGATATGTTCTATGTGCAGTCTGTTCCTAAAATAATTGATGCGTGAGAGAAGGTCTTATTTGTTCGGATGTTGTGAAGTAAGTGCATAATTTATTTGAAAACTAGTATATTTTATTCTGTTTTTTTTTTCTAATTTTCTTATTTCATAGGCAATCACATTCCAAATTTTATGACCACATTGTCACTACCAGAAACTTAACTTTACAAATTAGATAGTAGGTAATAAAATAATTGCAGGCCATCTTTCTGTACCATCTTCGCCCTACCCACCTACAAATCTACCTTCAACTTACCCAGGACCTGCCCAACTCAGTTCTAGGATGGGCTTCTCATCTAAAGTGCTAGCACTAGTGTATTCACTGATGTACTTTATGAGAATACAATTAACTTGAATTGAATTTGATAGCAATTATTGTCGATCAAGTTTTCCCCACCAGGAATCGCCTCCATATCCGCCGACTTGACGATATTGATTTGAGATTATTTCCACATTTACCCCATATGTATATATATACGCTAATTGACTGTATGTCTCCATAAAACCAGGGACGTCATTGACTAACGGTTGTAACTATGACTGGAGTGTGCAAGTCAACATGCGCAACTAAGCAGTTAGACTCACCCCAGCAGCCGAGTGAGGATCCGACCCGGCATTCCACAGCAGTAGGGTGACCTTCCTCCTCTTCTCCCGCACTTTATCAGCGACCTGGCCGATCCGGCGTCCGAGGATGTCTTCGCCGTTGACCTCCAGCACACAGTCCCCCGTCTGCAAGCCGGCCAACTCCGCGGGGGAGCCACCCTCCACACCGCTCACCCACGGGTACGGGTCCCACTGAGTGCGGCTCAGGTGGAACCCGCAGGACCCCGACGTCGCCCTCTCCACCTCGCAGAGACGTAGAGAGGGCGCCAGGGACGTCGACGTGGACATCACTGCACGCGGTTGTGTCGCACAGCGCTTGGAAACATTGTCAGTGTGGCGAGGTACCGGCATGCAACGCGCACGTACGCAACTGTACGAGTGAGAGTGTTCGCGTCCGGAAGAGAACTGAGCTCACTTGAGGAGCGCGCTGGGTGCTCGACTGTCCGGAAACCAGCGGATAAAAGAAAGTGAACACGAAGGACGCTCTTACCCTCACGTTTTGTTTACAGAATACGAATGACCGCATGCGGAGTCGGCGCCGGAAAGTGAAGAGGGTGTTAAGGTTCGGAGAGGATTCGCGTCATCTCCCTGACTTCCACTTCCATCTGAATAGCAACTCCGGTCTCAAGTTCTGTGGAGAAGTGTTCGATGAGATTGTCGGCTCTCAGACAAATACCGCGACGAGACTTAACCACGTCGGCCCACGATGAAGAAGAAAGTGACAGCGCGTCACACACGAAGTTCACACATTGGTTGGACCCACCCTTAAGTTTGATAGCGAGCTGGAAGTTGTTCGCTTCTCTCTTGCTGCCCAACATCCAGAGCCAGACGAGGGTGTCGCCGGGACCGTCAGTGGAGGACTCCTCCACGACCTTGAGGAAGAAAGTGTTTCCGTCCACGACCACGGAGACGATACTGGTCCCCTCCTGCAGGGCGCGCAGACTGACGGTGAGGGTGGGTTTGAAGTACTGGATGAGCGGCCCCTCGTGGCAGTCTTGGATGTGTTGGATGACGCCGAGAGCCTTGACAAGACTGAGACAGTCCGCCTCGCACGGGCAGTGGTAGAGAGACCCGTCACAGCTCACCTCGCCGAAGTCGGACGCGATGCGACCGTGGAGTGACTCCGAGGAGCCGTGGTAAGACGCGGGTCGCTTGCAGCCCAGGGGGAGGTGTACCCCCAAGAACCCGCTGCCGCTGCGTTGCGAGTTGACCGACGGGGACCTCGAGACCGGCGCCTGGGGCTGGAAGATCTCGCCAGTAGACAACGACTTGGCCTTGAGGTTCGAAGAGAACTCGTCGCTGATGATCGTCAAGTGTTTCGGAGAGATGGGGTTCGATGACAAGTTCTCGACGGAAGACGATTTCCCCATGAGGCGAGTCAGGAACTTGTTGGTGGGGGAGATGACGAGACTGACCTTCAGCTCGGGGATGACACCGCCGGTGTTTTGCTTCTTCTTGCCGAAGATTCTCTCCCGTAGCTTGATCGGGCGCGTCTCTTCGGCTTCCTCCTTGAGCCCGAAGGCGTCGGTAAGGGAGTTGAACACTTGGTCGGCGAGTAGACTGCGGCCGCGCGTGAACCGCATGCGACAGATGGGGCATCGCTCGGTCTTCACGCGGCACTGCACGCATATGAGGTGCCCGTTGCCGCACTGGTGCGCGGGAGGGGGGATCATGTCAAGGCAGATGGGACACTCCAGGACCAGTAGGATGGCGTTCATGGCGGCCGAGAGGCGCTGGAGGTTCCCGGGCATGGGGCCGCAACACAGGGACTGAAACACAGTTGAATGCCAGCTTTGAGAAATGTGACAGTTGTACAGATAACGCATACGTTTTCGAAGCTCATTACAGCTTTGTGTAAGTTTGTGATAACAATAATCACACCACCTTGCTCTGGCTGGGCCTCGAATCAGGATGATCATGGCAACAATGTCCCAGTAGGCCAGAGATCCAGATTAAATCACATCGATGGTTCATGTGGGGTTGACTGTTCGTGTCCGAGAAAGAGTACAGCTGTACCTTACATCGTATTATCATATTCTTGTATTTGCATAACAAACCAATATGTCGCTTTTATCGGTATTATAGTTATACTAGTTACTTTCACTTTTATACAAATCAGCTACCCACTTTCGGAATTGATGACGCACCTAAACATAAAAAAAAAAACATAACGTTTCTTCGAAATCAACTCACAATGGCTTTTTGTAATAGAGACATTCATAGCACATGAATACATTGACGCCAACACATATTCATTTAATTTTGTGTGCCTGCTTTTGATTGCTTTATCTTCTTGCAAATCGAGAAAGGGATCATTTAAAAGAGTGACCTTCGTCAAATTTGCTATAAACAAGAATATAACTGGTTTTAAGAAGGTTAACTCGATTGTTTGTTTTTATATTATTCTCAACTGTAGCATAACTGAATGTTAGGAGATTCCCACACATAATGATGTAACACCAGATAAAATTTAATAATTTAATTTGCATATAGTTAATAAGCTGATTGTTAGAATGTGTTATTAATTTTTGCAATAATAAATAACAAACAAAGCCATTCTCTACTATCGAGACATGACGCAGCTGAAAAGTTGTCAATTATAGACACAATACAATATTGTTTGTTGTCAAACTTACGTGAAAATAAACACTAGGAAGAGGTTAAACACGTAGTATGTATGGATTGGCTTTGTACCGACGGAAGATCAAGACATACATGAGTAACCACTCAAAGCTTGACATTGTAGGCAAAATAAAATCAAACACTGGTTGATGAGATGATTTGGAATTCTGCGCTGTTTTATACTTGATATAATAATTCGTCCGCATATAGTTTGAAACAGGTCTTAAAAACTTACATCATTTTCATCGTAACAGAACTGGTGTAGTTCTAGCGACTTACGATATGGACATTGGACAAGACTAAGGGCCAGTCTTACAATCTCCTAATAACAAAGTTATTTGTAGCAATTAAGCTATTTGTAGGATTTCAAGGGTTTTGATTGGTGGTTGCCATGGAGACAACAAGCTATTCGAAGAATAAGTAGTTATTGGGACATTGTAAGACTGGGCCTAACTAACTTCTCTATTACTTTCTCCCCCATTCCAGTGTCGACAAATGGAATTAAAATTTATTATGTGAGCGAGCTATTCGTACCTATTTCCCTTATATGTCCTGAGATGAAGTTAAGTGCATTAGCATATGAACTCTTTTTTTGAATTATTCATACTCACAAAGACAACAATATTATTTTATGGAATATCAGATCTAAACATAGAAATAAAAAACAAGTTGATAAAATATCTACTACATATGGGGATAACACAATTCTACGCAAAGGTAGGTCCATGTTCCTCATGAGAGCCAGGGCATGCAACAATGATATTAGATATTGTGATATTAATTCATCCTTGTGTTCATATTTATTATTTTACAATTATCAGGTTTGACGTGATTTCATTTTATATTTGCTTTTAATTATTGTTGAGTTTTTGTTTGTTATTACAACAAAATAGCAAAAGAATTTTAGTTTTGTACTGTTTTTATTAGCGCCATTAGCTAGTTTGCTACTGGTAATATGCTAAAATAAAAGGACTAATAAATCTGCACAACTTAGAAAGTTCAACCTTGAAATTTATAAGTTCAAGTGTTAAGTTCACATGCATAATACCAAGGCTCCGTGTCTTCAGGGTGGAAGCCCTGGGGCAATATGCAACAGACAGACAAAGCACTGCACAATGTTTTGTTGTGTGTGTGTGTGTGTGTGTTGTCATGTGCAAATAAAACCTCATAGATCCTTCACCCTGTTATGCATAGGTCAATCTCATCCTCGCGCAGTTTCTATTCCGTATGAAAACCTAAGTGCTATAGATAATGTATGCAATTATTCTGTCTCCTCCTCAAGCAATGGATCTTATAAGAAGCGTAGATAATGGTGTTGAGTAACGAAGCAGCCGATCTCTCCTTATATATCTGACTCTGAATATTGTAAAACGATTGTTTTGAAGAGGTTTTTATTAAACTTTTTACTCTCATGATAAATCATACGTGTTCTTTGCCATTATGTTTTGTGTTGTGTTCTATGTTAAAATGTTAAAAGCTAACAACTCATGACATTTTTTAGACACTGTATGTAATTTTGTATTGTTTATAATTCAAATAAATTGTTCCTCTAAACAAAAAATAATAGATTATTTGTGGTGGTATTTAATGCCACGCCCTCCTGCAATTCCATCGTAAGGTACGGGACGCAAGAGGTCGTAGGTTCGATTACCGTCACCAGCAACCAAGACTGGTGTTGTTCCTCCAAATTTTTCTTTATGAATGCAATTATTTGTGTCACATAACTCATAACTTTACCCATAGTGGTCAATGAAGGCAATATAGGAACTGAAGGGGGTTTCACAAAATGATAACGATTATATCAAGCAGTAGGCAAATAGGCTATCCTTAAAAAACGTGTTTTTTAGTGGCATGTGATAATATGATACCACACTGATCAACACTTGATGAAAGAACTTTTGACTATGGGATACTAAGGCCATAAAGTGAAACAATTCACGATGCAATAATCCTCGCTTCAAAAACACTTCCTGCTAATCTACTGTGTCAATGTGAAATCCGGCCATTTGGTAAAGATTTGTTTCATCATTTAATTGAATAATTGGGGAGGGGGGGGGGGGGGGTTGCATGTGTGACTTAAGTACGGCTTTATATTCTATGTATGTATCACCATATGACGCCAGCCAATCAATCGTTTATAGTACGAGGCAGGTAGAGATAAGGTTAATCACAGACTCACAGTTGTTTCTTGGGAGCAGTTTGAATGTAAATTAGCGCGTCAAATCTCGACATTCAAGTTTGGAGAACTGAAATGAAATTAGAACAAACACGCTCCTTCTAGGTGAGCGTCTGCGTATTATATCACAATCGCTTTGATTTGATGGCTTTGATATCGACAAGAAAGTGTTTAATAGGCCTACCTGTGCATGCAATATATGTAGATCATGCAGTTATCAAGGCACTTCAGCATCTTCTCTTATTAGGAAACGCCAAGAATAGGAAAACTAGTTGTACAGTAACTTCTTGGTTTAGCCATGTATCTTAGGGACATCGTATCATGTACACATTGTACACTGTACATACCATACTTTGAAATTTGAAAGCATAGACGCAAAAAGTAGGCCTAAAAGTGGCCTTGTGCTAAGAGTCCTGATGGGCAGATATACCTGTGGTTTCACAGAGATGGCTACTCACGAGGCAGTTGCCGGTTCGATTCTAGCTATTGGCAATACTTTGAAGGTTTGTTCAAGAGTGTCTTGTGGGATTGTGTAACAAGAGATTGATATAGATTCACCTCTGGATGACATTGTGGATCAGCCCCCGCGTTCCACAGCAATAGCGTAACTTTATCCTCCTTGGAGCGAACCTTAGCGGCCACCTCCCCAATCTTCTCCCCGATAATATCCTCCCCGTTGACTTCCAGGACGCAGTCGCCGGCGACGAGGCCGGCCGCGGCCGCTTCGGTGTCGGCGTCGACGGCAGTGACCCACGGGTAGGGGTCCCACTTGCTCCTCGTGAGATGGAACCCGCAGGAACCCGACGATGAGCGTCCAACCTCACAGAGGCGGACCGTCGGGTTGTAGTGGGCATCAGGCTCGGAGTCGGTCATATCTAACTCTCTCTCTCACACACTTACATCACACACACGGCACTCGAACAATCTAGAGCTAGATGTTTCCTGATGAGTGTTCACTCTCTGACGGAAGAACACAGACTAAAATCATCGGGACTCACCTCGGAAGGGTGGCCATGAGAATGTGTCGTTTACCTTCACCTCGTTTGGTGATCGTGGACCCCGCGGGCGCTTCGGTCTGAGCTCACTTGCGGAAATCAACATTTGCATATATTGGACGACCATGACCTTGAACTATATCGCGCGGTGTTGGTGTGTTCCTTCCACAAAAATACTAATTACACATTAGAAAGTTGTGCGCGTGTCTTCCCTTGCACGTGACTCAGGAAGTGACAAGATGAGGTGATTAAGATCATATTACATTATAATGTCGTTCGTGCCACAGTAGAAATCACACTTTGCGTAAATGTTGAAGAGAAATTGTGTCATTGTTTCATGAGCTTGACTTCAAGCTAAATGACGCAACAATGTATGCAATACAATACGTGTAGCGTCGAGGTTTATTCTCTAATGAGTCAGCTGGAGCAATAGTAAAATCGGACATTATCTGGGTAACATCTCCGGGCGTTACTGAAAACATGGAGTCAATTGACCTCAAGTCTTAAATTAGTAGTTAATTTGCTGTTTGTTTTGTTTTTTAGTTGTCTTATTCGTTGTTATTTTTGTGTTTTGTATGACAATGACAATTTTGTATGTCAATGTACTGTACTTTATGATGGTTCTTATAGTCTTGAATAAATATTGAATAATATTATGAGGGGTTCAGAAAGTTAAGTAGAATGTATCTTGAGCTATGGAATATCCATAAATTGGGTTACCAACCACTTGATGAAATATTATTTATAATAGAAACGAAAGCAATTCGTATATTTGTAGGACGAGGGTATGGAGAATACCTTCAAAGACATGAAGATTATCACTTTATCATGTATGCGTTTATATTACAAAATACTATGTACTAAAATGCAATTTATATTGTATAATAAGGAGAAAATAAAGTTCTATTCTATTCAATTCTATTCTATATAATACGAACTGTTAAAACTATTTGTCAACCCTCAGCGGCAACATTAAACAAAGAATATCATCAACACAACAGCAAAAATAAAAATAACCTAATAGTATATTATCACAGATAACTGTGATATTATTATTGCAACAAAACACGATGCCAGAATGGACCGTACTTTTCATAACTCTCTACATCAGAGCATACCTACCTTGTAGAAAAGGATACACAGACAAGTTTTCTTACTTTGAGTTTAAAAATATGAAACATACTGGAAACACAAAATAAAAATAGATTAGGCATACCTACTATATTATATACAGCCAATTTGTTACCACATATCACCCTATAAAAGAAAGAAAAAAGAAAATCTGATTATTTTAATTACCAGGGCCCGGATTCAGAAATATACCTAACTCTAAGGTTGCCCAAGTTAGGAAAATCCTAGTTAGATATTATGCACAGCCAACTGCAGGGATTTGTTGCTATGGAATGGTTTTATTACATGCTATTTTCCATAAGAAGAACAAACTCCATAGCAACCATAAACAAATCACATACTCTGCACATTTTAGTAAGGTATTTGCTCTGCATTCCGCCCATCGGAACATCACCTACATACATGGGAAGTCTCACACTACGCAAATGTATGAATCTTTCTATCTAATTAATAATTATCACAACTGCTTCACGGAAAGCTATCAAATGGTTTTCGAATGATTACGTTCAGTGTTGAATTCAGCTGTGATCCCGGGGGGCAAAGCTCCCTCGGGAATTGTCATTTGCCCCCCCCCCCCCCCCACCCCCAGGAATAAATTGGCTACACGCTTTATATATTAATTTTGAAATGGCACGGAATTATTGCTTTGGAGGTTTAATAAGTAAATCGAGTTTGTTGTGCGTTACTGTTGTATCAGAACACTTTATAGCTTATTAGTAAAAGTAATGTGGAAGTAGTGGTGGTTTTGAAAATTTGCCCCCTCCCCCCCCCCCCCCCCCCCTTTCATTCGATGTCCAACCCCCGGGATTTTAAATAGCACCCCCGGGGACAAAACTCTGAATTCAACACTGATTACGTTTGATTTTGACGGTTGTCAACTTGTGAAAGAACTTTAGAAATTGCCGCCATCAGAGAAACGGAACACCACCGAAACCGGTTTCCACCTTTTCCACTATCGGTGGCATTGCCCACTCACAGGCTCATGATTAAAATTTAGATAATGTTTATATGTTTTTGGTTATAATGGTAGATTTTATAGTTTAAATTATATTTTGTAAAAACATGGAATGTTATAGCTGCTTGTAGCAAAATCAAGGATTATTATTATTATTATTATTATTATTATTATTATTATTATTATTATTATTATTATTATTATTATTATTATTATTATTATTATTATTATTATTATTATTATTATTATTATTATAATCATTATTATTATTATTGTTATTTCTTACATTACCCCCGAAAGTGGTAGATCGAACTTTATTACTCAGTTCCGATATAATGCCCTAAATTTTCAGTCTATTCTGTCTGGAAATGTTTTCGAAAATGTATCTGGGTGTGATACATTTTCGAAATCATTTCGAAGATATTTTTCTTGTTCAAATGTTTTCTTGGATTGGACGGAAAGTTTTGATTCGTTGGCTAACCTGCTAGAATGTAGTACGTTGAACTTTTCGTCATTTCCTGTCCGAGCAACGTGTACAAAGTGGAAGGACGTTGACAACCAACCTCTTTGACCAAACCGAGCCTAGTGAGGACAGTAGCTTCTCCGCGTTCATTGCGATAACCGGGTAACTATTTTAAGGTTCTTCTAGAGAAAATCAATTATAAAACATGTCGATTGCAATCGCAAGTATTTGCGTCACTTTGCTCTCTTTATTGAGCAGCATTTCTGCAGACACATGCATTAAACCAGCTGTCACTTCATCGGCTTACACCACACAAGATGCTACCGTTTTAACAAACATTGCATTCGTTGCTGAATTTACGATAAAGTGCAGCAACGATTTAAAGAAAATGTCATTGTATGCTGAAATCAACGGAAAAACTGTTCCTGCTGCCCGAATTAGTGACGACAACAGGTACCAAGTTAGCTGGACCGAAGATGTCAAGAAAGCTCGCAGTGGAGACTACAACGTGAACGTATACGATGAAGAGGGTTATGCTGCATTAAGAAAAGCTGTCCGAAGTGGAGAAGATCCTTCGGCAGTCAAGCCTCTCGTTACAGTGGTAGTCAATCATCCCGGAGCATACCAAGGTCCATGGGTAAATTCCGAATTCATGGCTGCAATGCTGTCTGTTCTAGTTTGGTACTTGGCTTTCTCTGCCAAATCTAAACTTCTAGCTTAGGGTTAAGCGTCTACAACCCCTACTCTTGGTTGGCATTCCTGAGTCTAGACCTAGGCTTTGTCACACGTTAAACTAGATCAAGCCTGTGCTCGTAGGCTTATTCATTTAGAGGACAATTCACAAACACGACCCAGGAAGCAGTTCATCATTCCCATTATCAGGCATGTTCAATCATAGCCTAGGCCTAATTAACATTCTCACTATCTAATGAATATGTTGACAGTTGCAGGAATGGGTTGGAGTAGGCCAATCTATAGGACTATGCTACTCTCTTTGTTTTTTCTTGTTTACAAGTAAGTACGGACTGTAAGGTGAGGTTGCCGAGATGTGTAAAACGTAGCTGTCTGCAATTAGTAGGTCTATCAACATTGCAATATAACCTAACCAATGCTGTGTGCACAATGTGACATTTTAATACCGCGAAAGGTGGACGGGCTGGAAGACTAGTCGGCGTAAATAGGCAGAGTCCTGACTGAGATTGGTATGGTGTCTGTTAATAAGTTAGCATGGCACAGTTTGGTTAGAAAGGCACTATATGCGTAAGTGCGTATGAGGTAGGCCTACTGACCCAAATTTAGTTTTATCCATGTACCGGTAACATCCTATATAGGAATAGGCCTATCCTTAATTTTATGGGTTGTGCCAGAGTCGGTTGGTTTGGACCCAGGAATGTCTAGAGAGTTTGTTTGCTCAGTGAATCATCCCACTTTTTGTTGTATTTCGTAATCATGAATTATCAATCATTCAGTTGCAATATTTGCAATTATAGGCTTAGTTACATTTTAAATCTGTTGTTAACTTATTATTAATGGTTGCAAAATTTTTCTGTCTAGTTAGGCTGTAAGCATTTTAACTTAATGTTTTTTGTACCTAGGCCTTTGCCCCTGATGATTTTATAACACATTGTGGTTGCAATAAAATGTGAAATTGTGCAGAGATTTTATACATGCATTTATATATTTGTATCCTGTATTTTATATTCACATAACATCATGATAGCCTCGTACCCAGAGGCTTTGCCACTGGTGACAAGACTGTTTGTCTAATGTCTACTCATCTTTATATTTCTTGATGCGACCTATCTACTTCCTCAGGTAAGCTGGCGTCTTTCTACACCTTTCCCCTCGCATAGAAAATGTCTATTAATGTTCTTCGTTCCAATTATCTCGGCCACTGTATGCAAACAATATTTAAAACAAATTTCCTCATCAATGAATGAAGCCTGGATCTTTAGGCTAATATTAGTTTACCATTTGTATTTCATTTCCTTATAAAGCAGTTCTTCACTTTCAATGTCAAATGTTACTATAATATTGATCAGCTTAAACACTTTTAAAGCAGTGACGATTAAGAAACTGGTGTGAGCTTATTATCTTTATTTTAACCAGGGGATCAAACCAAAAATATTTTAATTTCGGTTCAGTTTTTGGTTCGGGGAATCATTTTGGTTCGGTTTTCGGTTTGGTTTGACCAAATTAAATAACAGTTTGGTTCTTAAAGGTTAAGCAATGTTTGTGTTTGACATTTTCAAAGTGAGGGAATAGTAGGCTACACAAAAATATCATTACTTTTTTTTTTTTTTAATATCCTCACGAAAAAACAAATGTAATCGAACTTGCTACGATGTTGGCAGTTCACAGATCGCACCCACAAGTAGATTATATAATGTTAATAAAAGAATGGTAGAAACACTTGCATTATTATAAAAGTTTCGTGTTTCACACAATGATCTAGTCCTACCCATATAATGAAACGGAAGCTGAAACAGTGAAACGCGACTGACATAGAAGTAACAGTGCATGGTCATTTACCACAAAAGTTTGTTTTACGTTCGAGGGTAGGGTTTGCACGTGTTCCGACTGCGGAGTCTCATCTTAACCCTGTAATTATCAGATTAGTGTCAACTCTGTCTCCATGTTTATTGATCTTTAACTTAGTGGAAACCAAAATCTTTTGTTAATCCTCTTCTTTCACTCCATTTTGTGATCTTCGCCAAACGCACCTTTTTTACCTTACTCCTTCCCTTTTTTACCTTAAGTCTTCCCATTGTTAATAAGATGTCAACCAACTATCTGACGAAGGTTGGGACTTTGAGTTGTGACTTGCGACAGAGTGTAACCATTATTCATACTTTCCGTACCTATTATTGCAAATATAAAAGTGCATCGAGTATAGAGTGACCATGATTCCAAAACGAAAAACCAGGACACTTTGAGATTGTGATCATGTACCGTTGTACATTAGGGGTCTACCGGAGGCAAACATTTTGTTTGGTATTTTTGGCCTCAAGGTTGCCTTTAGAACGATTTGAGCAAGGAAGGCACCAAATTACTACATTATTACAAAATTTTAAAATTTGAAAGTGTTCTTATAAGTGGGTTTATTTTTTAGAACATAATATTTGTTATGTTTATTTTGTACAAAGAAATCTTGCCTTACTTATTTTACCTTACATGCCAAGTTGGATTTCTTCTTTGTTATTAATGCAATCAATTCTCATTTGAAAACGTATAGAATTAATATTAATTTAAAGGACAAAAGAAATAATTGGTTGAATTCTGACAAACGGGACATTTTGCCGTCCCGACAACTATTTTCGAGACAATGGGACAGATCTCAAAAAAGGGACGATCTCGGTAAAATCTGGGACCGGGACATGTGGTCACCCTGTTGGTAAGCTGCTCCTAGTCCTTTGGCTGATGTTGCTAGGTGTAGCATGTGAGTACTGTAGACACTGTATTATTATTATTCCTGTCCTATCCAAGTCCTTGGTAACATAACTTTGTTATCCATTAAAACAGTGAATTATCCATTAGTATGACAACCTTAAAGACAACGCATTATCCACTATCCATTACACATAACGTTTTTGTTGTGCGAAGCGTATTTCTATTATTCAAAAACGTGCCGTTAGAATAATTGCAGGAATATCCCGAAGGCAATCATGTAAACCCCATTTCATTAAATTACACATTCTCACATTACCACCAACACTTATAATAACATTTGCTTCTTTTGTTTTCTCTAACCCTCACCTTTTCTCAGTCAATAATGTCAAATAATGTCAATCACTCTCATCTTAACAGCGAAGGATACCTCCATGTCAAAAACCGCAGAAAATTTTCATTTTTTAATTATATCTCAAGATTGAAACACAAAATCGAAAATCTGAGAAACAATAGCGCTGTGGTTTGGTAAGCCCTACATACTGAATGATAAATGTATTTAACGTTATAATCAGTATGACTGTGATAACGATTTCCTTAGTAATTTAAGAAAATCGTTATCACAGTCATACTGATTATAACGTTAAATACATTTATCATTCAGTGTGTAGGGCTGACTAAACCACAGCACTATGATTTCTCAGATTTTTGATTTTGTGTTTCAATCTTGAGATATAATTAAAACATGAAAATGTTCTGCGGTTTTTAACGTAGAGGTATCCTTTGCTCTTAAGGCCCATTCACAATCAGTTTTAAGGCGTATGGTTTAATGTTTAAGGCGTAGTGAATTGCCAAAATCTCAATTCTTACGACTTGAGCCTGACGACGAGCCAATCACTGCAAGGTATCTCGCACTCCATACTACTTCCATACGCCTTACGCCTTAGAGCTTACGCCTTAAAACTGATTGTGAATGGGCCTTTACACGATCTAGCGTTAACATTTTCATCCCCACATCCAACCATATATTATATTACAACCATTGTCAAACCCACCTTTGCAGTAAAATTTATAACAAACTCCCCCAATCAGTAAAAACTCTACATCTCTTTCACTTTTTAAACACAGACTAAAAACTTTCCTCTTAATTAAACCATTCTACACTTTGAAAGACTTTTTTGATATTATTACTGTAACAACTTAAATTCCCGTTTCTCTGAGACCCATCCTTACTGTTATTTCTGAATGTATTTTGTAGTTTTGTATGTAGGTATATTTTATTTTGTATGTATAGTTATTTTGTGTAGTTTGTACCAATATTTGTATTCTGTACAAATCACACGGTGAAAATAAATAACCAAATAAATAAATAACCTTCATAGGGCTGGGTTTTGACTAAATTAAAAGTCTTCCCGCCACAACGCAACAAGACGCAACTTAAAAAAAAAAAAGCGAAGTACAGCACTTTACTTTCAGTTCAGTTCAAAAATAATATGATACGTTAACCCCAAATATCAAGCAAATAAAGCAAAACTTAAACATTATATTTCCGTAGGATTGTTTTTCGTAGCTGTTGCACTGATAAACATCACTATTATTTTATTTTATAGAAGAATCGGAAATGAATGTGGCGTTGAATTCTTGTTCAAGTGTTGGATACTCTGACTAGTGGTTCTCATCAGCTTTCAACCAATCGAACTGAAGAAAACAGTAACATTTTGTTTTTGAATACATACGTTAACTTTGACGTTAGTTCCCTCCCTTCCCACTCGCGAGTGTCAAATGTGTTTTCTCGTTGCTGTCTTTTAAAACCCACATCTCTGTATTCTTCGTAGTTTTGTGTAGGTGTAGGCCTAGGGTGAAGGTAACAGTACATACTAAGTAGCGTATTGTTTAATAGTATTTAATATAGTGTCCATCTTAAGAGATAAAGCCCGGGCAGGATAGGCCTAGGGCCTAGGGATAAACCCAATGCCTAGGCTAGACCCTAGGAGGTTTGTTTAGGTAGGCCTAGGCCTAGCCCTAGTATTGTATTTCGTGTAGTGTAATTGTAGGCTTTTACACCTGATTTTGCTAGGCACCCAGAATAATAAAACGTATTTCTATCTACAAGCCAGACCAAGCCTAATTACGTTTTGAGGTTATGGTGTGCATGCTCACATGATTTCCATATATCGTGGGCGTACAACCAAGTCACTTATTCCGTCGTAGTTCTGAGCATAATGGCTTTGAAGTATAAATTGCCACTAAAGCGGGGTCCACAAGTCTTAGTCTGTTTTGAGCATAGGCCTAATGGCTTTGAAGTATAAATTGCCACTAGCCTATAGCGGGTCCACACTAGGCCTAGGCCTATGCCCTAGTCCGGGAAGGAGCTTCCCGTTACCGTTGCCGGGCAATGTTAAAGGTCGGTGCACAAGTGCCCGGTTACGATAACTGTAACTAGCCTATAACGATGATGATAACGATAAAACGGTAACGGGAAGGCATTCGATGCACAATTGCCCGTTAAGCAGACGCTCGGCTATTTGCTAATATTTTTAACAGGCCGTGGACACTTGATTCTGATTGGTCCCGGTAACGTACAGACGGGAACGGTAATGTTAAGGTGAAGGTACCTAGGTAACTTAACATTTTTAAATTAAGTTTTTTTGATGAAGGTTGATAAACATTGATATTATATCTGCAAAAAGTGGTTTTAAAAAAATTACACTTTTATTTTTTACGTGTACCGATAGCTTTAAAAGTCTTTACGTTCATGTAATTCAACCTCTAGACCATATTTGTCAAGTACACCAAAATGTAGTATGCTGTAGGTTGCTATCTTAGGAATGATGGAATACAATTTTGAAGCACAATTATGTGACCAGTTTTTTTAATGAATTTTTTCGTGTCCCGGTGAAAAGGCACTTGAGTATATGCTGTTTTTACTATTCCATAACTTAATTATGAAAAGAGTCACTTTCAAGACATAAAGTGCATATCATGCGCTCGACCCTTATCTTCCCAAAATGCTTGCAGTCTCAAGCCTACGTAAAAAACTTTTCGAGTGTTGGTGATTTACGTACACGGATGTAAAGCGCACCAGTTTGCTCGTGTCGCAGTCCAGCCGTAATTACTTTGCGGGTCTAGACAGGTAATTTGCGCAAAGAAATTGTTTCCTTGTGTCCTAGCACCGCTCAACAGTAGTTGAGAACGCAAAGGTACAGATTTAATCCAAGTATTGGGGGGAAACATGACACCCAGTAAGCGGAGCGGCGCCTTGCCAGGCGTGACCTTGCTTTGACCAGAGCCAGCGCTCGACTGAAATCAGAACGAAGCGCGCGGAGGTCGGTCGGAGTTGCGGAAGTGGGGGGGAGGAGGGGTACACTTCAGACGTCACACATACACATTTACAAGTAATTCCTAGCAAAAGTGTTTTTTCAGGGGGGGGGGTAGATTCACCTTAAGTTAAAACTTGTCCAACTTCCCGTTCCCGTTACCCGGCCCGGTAACGGGAAGCTCTAATTAACAAGTGCATCGTATCGTAGTTTAACATGGAATCGAAGTTTATTCCCGTTATCGTTATCATTACAGTTATCGTTACCGGGCGATTGTGCACCGACCTTAAATCATATAGCCAACTTTGAGCTCCTTCCCAGGCGATTGTAGACCTCACTTTAGGGACTTTTCTTTTGGCAGTCAATATAAATTTAATTTGGGAATTTGGTCCTAGGCCTAGCACACTTTTTATAGATTTGGTGTTTTAAACTTTAAAACAAGAAAAAATCGAGAGTTCTTGACCTAGTGATTTAAGCCTACGTTTACCATTAGCATTAGTGATTGAAATTACGTAAACAAATAAATTATTGTCAGTTTTGAGCTGGCATAAGTGCACTAAGGGCGGAATGCGCAGTCGAGTTGTGTGATTTGTTTATGGTTGCTATGGCGGTGTTTGTTATTCTTATGGAAAATAGCATGTAATAAAACAATTCCATAACAACAAATCCTGTAGGCCTACTTAACTTGACACTTGACTGTGCATACGGCCCTAGGTTACTTTTGCATATATTAACATAAATCTCGCTTTATATATAATTAATTGAAGGTATTAATTATTGCAGGGTTATGGTCCTAGATACTATGGCCAGACCAAGTGGTAGTATCGTAAGCACTGGGCGTTCAGAACAATTTATTGCTGTGCTGGAGAGCCAAGAAGATCTGGTTCTAAACAAATTTATTGATGCTGAGCTGGTAAGCATTGCAAGATAGACCAATCCACATTTTAAGATATTCCTCTATTTAATTTGGTCTCCTTTCTCCCTTGTAAGGTAGCCCTTTTCTATAACTCGATTACTATAGTAGACCTCTACATCGTATTCTGTCTGATATTTCTTTATTCAATACTGTCAGAATGAGTTCCCAAGGCACATAATCCGCTAAGCAGCCTTTTACGTGAGTAACGTGACTATTTGATAATAAACATCAGGGCTCAACAAATAGGCTTTCGTAAAACGGGGTGAAGTTGACTGAAAAATCCAAAAAAGATTTATGGGTATGGTATTCTCAACTAGGCAACAAAAAACTTAGAGTAAAATTATTAGATGTAGCCTATCATAAAGAAATGTGCATTTAATGAAGTAGTCAACCTAATGAGTTAATTGCTACTATTAAGAAATAAATACATTCTAAGCACTTAATTAAGAATGTAGGCTATATAATCTTTATTTGTTTAATGAATAGACACATCCGTCCCACATGCTATTCGCGTTTAAATGCAAAGTGGCTGAACTCTGGCGGACAAATCGAGAACCAGTACAGCCGGGATAGGTTACGGAATGATGGCCGGTGTTCGCTGTGTGTTATATAGACGGCGATAGAGAGTATGAGTGAATTACATGATCAACATTATTGTCGGGCAGTAAACATGTTAAAATTGACAATCAATACCTTGTTGATCTATGCCACAATGTAGCAACCGGCGAGCGAAACAAATATTCTCTCAATACGAAGTGTTTTAAAATCCGAATGAGCTCGGCGCTTACGCAGTTGCGTAGGTATCAAAATGCATGCTGGTATGGTATTCAGTCTAAAAAAAATACACAATGTTTTCTATTTTGTGCCGTTAAATAAATCATTTTTAAAAATATATTTCGTAGATGCTGTGTAAAAAAAAGTGTGTATGTAGTCCTAACATAAATTGACATTTAGGCCTACTCACATATTGGAGTTTTTTTTTTAAATTTATATATTTCATAAAAAAATACTAAATATGCGTACGATAGATTATGTTTATACTTGATGGTTCAACAGAATTGTGACAATGTATTTGTCACAATATAATTCTTTATCTTAATGTTATTTTAAACCTCCAATACTGAAATTCAGCATTATACAGGAAAATTAACCTCAAAGTGTAGATTGCGTGCGTGTGGGATGTGGGTGTAAGGGGGTGGGAGACATAAAACACCTCAACTACCGTTATCAATAATTATAGTAGGCTATACTGATACAAAATGATCAACTTTAAACCTATTTTTAGAATGCAACATGTAGCATGCACCTACGCATATGCCTATCAGATTCAGCTGCGTTGCAATTACCTTTAGCTTTAGCAAGTATAGGCCTATGTCGTAGAGAACACTCATTTCTGGTTTTGGGGGCTTGGAGGTAGGGCCTACTGGTGGGGGGGGGGGGGGGGGGGGGGGGGCGTTTAGGTAGAAAAGAGGGTCGGAATGAATAAAAAAGAAATTTGAAGAAGAGATAAAAGAGGAATTGTGATCCGAAATATGAACGGGATCCCTCTTTGCCTTACTTACATATAGAAAATAGTCATGTTTACACTTCCTCGAACCTGCTTTATATGAGTAAGCAGCGTTAACTTCGTTGTTCTCATCTGTGCAGTTAATATTCACGTTTATCAGATGTGGTTTTTGCATGTAATTATGATGTCTGAAGGGATGCTTGCCTACATAGTAGGCCTACCCGTTTACTTAATATTACTACCGTAAAATTAAACGATAACCGTTTAAAATCCTATTGCTTTGACAAATGGTCGCTGTATGTTCCCATCAAACGCGTTTATGTGATAAATGTGTACAGGGGCGTCGGAACCGGGGGGGCAGGGGGGTCAGTCGACCCCCCTGTGCTTGCACAGGGGGGGCGAGAGTATCATCACGCCCCCCCTGAAAAAATGGCCAATATGAATTAAATGCATTTTTAGAGTACAGATTCCGCTTATTCCTTCAAGCGATTTCAGAGTCTGGCTGCATGGTTACTTACGGATTTTTTTTTACAAAATGTTGCAAAGTCAGCTGCAAGTTCGCCCCCCCTAGAAAAATAGACTTCCGACGCCCCTGAATGTGTATCACAGACACCATCACCCTGTCACTCACTAACCTACTGCCAGAAACATATGGAACACAGGTTAGCCGTGCGTTGTTTATCCCGGCTCGGACGGCCATGATGGTCGCGACGGTGGCGCACCTACATTTCGATTTAAAGGCGAATCCTATATATTTTTGTATTGGTCACTTCATTAGTTATCTCTCAATGAAGATGCAGTTACTATTTTTACTGATTTAGGCATGCCTAACATGGAGAAGATACAGCAAACTAGCAATGGCATTGGCTCAATAAACCCTTGAAATAAAAGTTTAAATAAAAATATTTGTTTTGCGCAATAGTAGGCCTACATATAAACATATCCTCAGCAATAATTAGTGGTTTTACAAAAAAGTAAAAAAGTTGACCCGCACTGGGTTTGAACCATGTCAAAATGAAACGTTTGATGGGAGACGAGCTCGCTAACCACTACGCAACGGACGTACAGAAAAGGAGATGCGATTATGACCTACATATTGGCAGTGATAAATCAGTTTCAAATAAAATGTTTACACGTATGTTGTTTATTGTTATTTTCCATTCCTTACACCTAAAAATAATTTTTATAAATGTAGGCTAATCTAATTTAAAAGAAGATGTTGTGTTAACTGTTATTTTATGCTAAAAAAAATCTTGAGTACCGGTATCGGTTTCACGATGCAAAGAGGTGCTGTGGCCTATCAATTCCGGGATTTATGGATCCATTCTGGGCAATATTTGCCAGATTGGATTCAGAAAAAGTTACATGATCACTTTCAACCCAAAGTGGCCTGGATCCAAAGTGGGATAATTACAGAATAGGGGTGGGGTCCAGGTCCTGTAATAAGTAGGCCTACTCCTTTTATAGTGGATTTTCCATAAGTTGGCCTACCTGTGCGTCAAAAACCGCAGAACATTTTCATTTTTTAGTTATGTCTCAAGATGCAACACAAAATCAAAAATCTGAGTCAACAGCACATTGTGTTTTGTTAAGCCCTACAGACTGAATGAAACTTTATAACCATTAGCGTAGTTATTTTGTTTATTAAATCGATAAATAGTAATAAAAATAAAATTAATAAGAAATAAAAACCATACTGATTACAATGTAAGACACAATTTAGAGCATTCATTATAATATAGAGTTTACCAAACCATAGTGTGTTATTCAGTATTGATTCAGATTTTCGATTTCAAAGCCCATTCTTGAGATATAATTTAAAAATGAAAATTTTGTGCGGTTTTTGATGTAGGTCTAGAGGTATCCTTCCCTGCTAATATACTAGAACACATGAAAATAGGTTCCTGCTGCTGTAGATGCAATAAATTGCATTGTAGGCATGTGAGTGTAACAGCTTGTGGTAACGGCATGCGTAGGCAATGGTGGAATCACTGCTGTTGACTGTTGGTATTAAACATATTTTGGAGGCTTTTTGTTTCCTTGTTCTTTTATTCCCACATTGACAATGACATATTCATGTCATTAACTGTCCTGATAACCAATAGAGATATGGTACCTGTTTCTATCTGTCCTTTGGCATTCCTTCACAGTTGTGTCACATTTTCTCAAGTAGTGCTCATTTGCAATTGCTACAGTTAAAAGTAAAACTTCTCGATGTTTAGCTTCTAGGTGTGAGAAATGGAATTAGGCCTACAATTGAAGAACTTAGCCATGAAAAAGCAGATGAGTTTTGGGGAATCGTCCGGCAAGTCTTTGAATCCCACAGAGACAACATTTTCTCTTGTGAATCAAACCCTCAAGAACCAGGCAATACATCAACAGATCATGCATTACAGGTAGGCTAGTCCTAGACCTTTTTAGGTGATAGATTACCGTAATTGGCATAATAGGGACCAGTGGCAATTTCGAAACCACTAAATTAAAATGAAATCAATTGATGCAAGCTGCCAGGAGTTTGGTCATGATTTGTGCCCTAACTTTAAAAACTTCTCTTTAAACATTTAAATGGTTAAGTCGGTTCACAACGAATGACAGACTAATGATTAAGGTTTAAGAGATTTGAGTGTATAGGATTTTACATGTTACCATTCGCAATGCCTAAGAATGCCCACTGCAAATCAGTTTAGTTACTGAGTGGGTAGACTCTAAATGTGAATTTATTTATTTATTTAAGACTAGTTATTAAGAAAGTTGACTAAGATCCAACTTTCTTAGTAACAACCAATCTCCACTCGATATGTCTTAGTAACAACCAATAACAACCAATCACCGTTCGATACGTCAAAAACTGTTGACAAACATTTAACCTTAAACACTAATCGTTACTCTTAGTAAAGTCGTGGTAAATCGTTGTGAATGCTGCTTTAACATTCACAGGCTTTTATGTAATTTTTCTCGAAACAGGTGTTGTGAGACTTGAATACCGGTACCGGTTCAAGCAAACGTTGTGGGGAAATGTCTGCTTTATTTTTATTTACGGTGAAACTTCTTTATATAACAAACGTCTTTATAACAAAATGATCTATATAACAAACTGTTTTTGAGGGCCCAAAATGTTCTTATGCATGTTAATGTACCATCTTTATCAAGAAATGTTCTTTTTCTTTATAACAAAATAATAATCGAGCGCTCAAGAGTTTTACGAAGTGTTTTACTTTATAGGTTTTGGTACTTGCATGCCTAGGGAAAATGTGTCTGTACCAGGGGCGCCAACTCCGTGGGTGCAGGAGGGCCAAAGCACCCACAGGTAGATTTGTGTGGGTGCGGAGCACCCACACAAATAGAAAACGCGAAACCCAAACAACACGAAAAACCCACCCAAAAAAATATAAGGCATTCAGTGGCGTATCCAAGGGGGAGGGGTGTTCGGTAATTTGGACCACCCGAAATCCCAGCTTTACTTTTATTTGGAAATGTTCTTAAGATTATGGTAAATGTGTCCCATTCAACAAAAGATCTTAATTTCTTCTAAAACACATTAGAACCTCTTCAAAAATACGTATTTGTCAAAAAAAATGACTGCGGCGCTATTGCGAGAGATGACCCCCCCCCCCCCCCCACCCTCCGTCCATTGCGTCTCGGTGGTGTAGCACATTTTCACAGGTATGTTCTACTCTGCGCAACCCCCCCCCCCCCCCCAAGCAACTATGTAGCCTATGTGCTTTCGGTAGTATATTATGTCGATTTGACAAGGTAGGACCTATTAAATAATTGAATGATTTTTTATTGAATAATTTAGAATGCAGCAATTTGGTAAAATCTGGCTAAAATTATGTTCTCTATAATTTAGACTGTTAAATAATTTTCCCGGGTATTCTACGGAGACCTTGTAGTAAATTTTTAGTTATTACTTGTAAGCTACTTGACATTACATTGTATATAGGTACTTCATAATATTTATGTACTCTTCACTAATCCTATGTCTTGTATGTATGTACTAAAAGATCGATTGAAGGCTAATAAAAACAAACAACAAACAACATTCACTTCATTGTTTAGGATACGATGTGGTTTTGAATATCAGTCCTCTCCTATGTTCATAATCTACTCCAATACCACAATTGGTGAATGAAATTCCACCCCCCCCCCCCCCCCCCCCCCCCCCCCCCACCCCCCGGGGGCCATAGAGGCCGTAGAGTTTGCCTAAGTTTTGAGCACCCACAGTAATTCTGAAAAGTTGGCGCCCCTGGTCTGTACTACAGGCCTATTAGTATCATAATGCAGAAGCAAACATGCTGGTGAATGATTAATACTTTATGCCTCTAAGTGTAGGCCTTTACGTATACATTATGTAGTTGCAAAATGTAGTAAATGGAAACATTTTTCGCTCAGAGCAATCACTATTTAATATTTGTAGGGCCTACGCTTTATTTTTTATAAATCAATGTTTGGACAAGGAATAGCCGTTGATTTAAACAAAGAAATGGTGATTGGTTTGACCGATTTTTTTTTCATTTTCTCGACTTATACTATGATTGCACAATACCTATTTCAGAACCGAGCCAAGGGGTTATTATTTGTCAGTGCCATAGTGAAGAAGATGCAGGAAGTAATCTCTAAGCCAGATCATCATGTACCACAGAGCATGGTTGAAATCATGTCAAGTTTACAAACTTTCTTGATTCCTAGCAACGTGGAGATTGAACCAAAAGTAAGATTATTTCTGTACTAGTAAACCCTACCTTTGCAACTTGCATAGTTGTATAGCCTACTTCCATTCACTTGTTTATTAAACTTTTATAGATAATTCCCAATGCATTGTTCTGGGAGGGATAGAGAACAACTGCTGGATTGGATCAGTGACTATTAGACAAATTTAAACATACAATATCAAAAATTATCAAACCAGTTTCGACGATTTTAGTTTTATTTAAATGTTTCTATGTACATGATGGGGCCCTTCTTCTGAACATATAAGCTGTTGAAATCTGTAGGGATGTGTCATGTTGGTTTTAATGGCCATGTATGTGTACACTTAAAATATGATTTACTTACAAAAAAAAATGTTAAATAGTTCTACGATCTGCAGTTTACATTAAAGGCCTTGTCTCATTTTGGTTGCACCAGACATCGTATCAATAATTATTCAATTTCGGCAAATATCCAAACGAAATATAAATTTACGAAATATAAATTTCGGTGGTACTTTTAGTAATAGGTCTTTGATTCAGTTTGATCGGGCTAAGATGGATGGCTAGGCCTAAGTAAATTGGGTTTTAAAATATCGCTGCATGGAAACTAGTGCGCCTACAATGACGTCACTGTATGCGCACTCCTCGAGTCAACCCGAGCGGACAGATAAGAAATGTAACCGGCTCGTGTTAAAAAGCGGCTGGTTTTCAAGTCCCGGTCAGCCGATCACTTACGGTTGAGTTGTGCATTTCGTTTTCGAGACGACTAATTCATAAGTGAACATAAGTAAACAATAGAGGCTGTAGTAAAACCCACCCTACTTGTTTGAGCCATTTATATACACAACACTTGATCGCGACACTTGATATACCCACATTTCCAAATTTGATATTATCGCGTTCTCCACTAATCTGGCTGTAGCTTGTATTTCCTCTGTCCAGCTAACTACCAGATGAGGAATGCTACTACAGTGTCTTATTTAGCTAAGCTCTGCCGACCAGTGAGCGTGAGGCTTTCAGAGAGAAAACAACTGAGGTCGCTGCTGTTGCACTGCAGGATTTTTAATTTTTTTTCCCTCTTACCCACCGCTCTAAAACATCATCAATCATCATTATTATCTCTCATAGTCATATATATATATATATCAAAGTTTTCCCAAGATGAGATACTGACTTTAATGACTACAATTTTAAAGAATGGCCCTAATTTCTGTCTGGCATAGGCTATAAACAAATTATCCAAGAAGGCAGGAAACACGGGCGTACCATTATGTTGTTTTACGTATCCAAAACATAATTTTACGGGCAGAATATTCACGTATCACGTTCAATAACAATATTAAAGAATTGGTTACACATGAGCATACATAAGCATGATTACCTCTTCGAAGCGTCACTTTCCATCTGGTTTCTCATCTTCTCAAATTAAGAACTTCTGATATCTGCCTATCGTTTTTAGGCACAAGGATATAATAAATATATGACAAGTTCAGAAAGAATGATACCCCTATATGTTTTTGATACCAGTGTGTGCGGGGGGAAGGGGGGGGTCGTGACTCGTGGTGGCCCGCTGTAATCAGCTAGTCGAGCAACTCGCTATTATGATTTGTACACGGTCTTGGCACGCGAAGCCTGAAACTGCGATGATACTCGATAAAACTGCCGATATTCAGGACATACAGCTAAAGAATATCGAACGATTATCGTGATATGATATGCATAGGCTATCGTTATTATATCTAAATACGATGCCTATATTTACCAATACATTAAATGATTATTGTCCACATTTCTTAATATTAACTAATTACAGGCAGTTTGGTTGTAAACAAGTAATTTTGAATACCCTTCAGCTCTTCATTAATAGTGACTTGACCGCACTAGGCCTACAAAAACATTTTTCGATGCCTTCTAAAATCATAATGCATTAGTTTTTTGTAGGATTGTAGGGAGTTTCGGGTAAATGTTTAATGATAGGGTTTAAACGTTTAGGATACTGATGTACATACTAACCTTTTCTCCCATACCCAAACTGAACTGATTATCTTAATGTTGTAGCTCAAGAACGAGATTGTTTGCTTGATTGAATTATGGTGGAAATCGCAACCTGAAACTAAGGCATCAATGATCTTACTTGCTTTCACATTTTTGCTTGAAAAGACTTCTACAGAAGTATTAAAAGTACAGGTGAGTTCAACTGTAGATAGTGATACTTTTTCTAGGTTTATTTAGACCTAGATCTAAATATCCAAGTTGGCATACTAGTTAGTAGATGTCAACGATAATGGACAATCATAGCTGATAATTCAGTTACTCATAAATTTCTATGAAGTCTTACTGCTTCTCCTTTTCAAAAGAGACTCTGCTATCTGTCTGCTAGCTTTTTTTTGTAATCGCAACCACAAAGCAGAGGCTTTCAAATTCATCAAGCTAGATAACATTCTGTTCAAATTCACTCATAATACTTAGCCAAAGGTGTGTGTGAATCTTGACAAGTGTAGTGTATTATAATACACCTAGGCGGGTTTACTGCGTATAAATATGTACCTGTGTATGATTTGTGTATTTCAGAGCTGGGATATCAAACGAGTTTGGAAGTTTCGTGAGTCCCTTCTGAAGCTCAAACTGGACAGTGTAGGATGCGAGGGCCTCCTTCGAACTCTATCTCAACTCCCTGAAAACAAGCATTACCTCAAGTCAAAACAAGGAAACAACTTCATTGCATTTCTTTTTACCATTAGTGATGTGCTTGCCACGAACCTGCATGAGGCAGTGAAACGAGTACTGCCTACTGCTAAAAAGTCTGATGCAGAGGCTTATGGATTAATTTATACAACTGCTTGGGTAAAAGCATCACCAGAAATGAGAACGGTATGTAGAACTAACATTTATTTTATTTATGTGCAACTTATAAATATGAGTTCCATGGGGAAAGAGGAAAGCAAAATGCTGGGTGTGGAAATGAGATTCCTGTGAGTGTGTTAAGAAGATAAGATAAACGGGAGCAAGGATAAGAAACACGGACATTAGAGAACTGCTACCTAGGTATAGGGAAGCAAAAGTATGGTACGGGATGGATACATTACAGCTGGATGGTATGAACATATGAAACGTATATGACGGAAGAGAGTATGCCCAAGAGAATGTATGAAATGAAAGGGGATTGGAAGGAAGAAGATGAGGGAGAGAGAGATGGAAGGAGACCATTGCACAACCCTTGCAAATTCTACTCGCAAGCTCGCATTTTGCAAGTAAAAATCCCGCAGTTTTGAGTATTGTTTATTGCTTATTGTTATAATACTATAGTTAGTAGTATGGATGGACTATTCACTTTATGTTTATTTGTTGTAGTGTTAACAGTAACACATATTTTATTCCATAGGTGATTGAAGAAGTTTGTGTGCAGAACTTTATGCTTCACATTTTCACCATTCAACGTAACGGTCAGGAGATGAGTCGACTAGGGCAACATCTGTACACGATTCTTGGTCACTTCCACCACTATCCTACCCGCCCTACCGTTCATTTGCCTATGTGGAAGATGCTTACCGACCTGTATGAGCCTCTGCTGTGGAGATTCTTATCTGTAAGCATCTTGTTTATTTAATTGTATACGTACCTAGATAGAAATATGATAATTATGAAGTTAGTTAAGTCAATTTAGTAGTGATTGTCCATTTCCCATATGAGCACAATTTTTATTTGTTCCATATAAAGTATTTTTAAACTTAACCTTTTCCGTGCTATGCCCGGGTTAACTCTGATTGAGCACATTTGTATCTCCCGCATATATTTCCTGTCGTTCTACTTGCTCGATTTAAAAAATTTAGGAAGTAGAATGTCATGTATTCTGTTGGACAATCGATGAAACAATCCAGATGTTGGTGGCTCAATTGGAAGAATTTTTTTTTCGGCTGTAAAAATAGCTTCATTGTCAAAGTGCCGGCTGGCGGGCGCTGTCATGGCTACCTTCAACTCACGTTTAGTAGGTGAATCAGTGATATACAGTAATAGGCCTAAAGCTAATTAATAATAACGAATCTACGGCGATTGCTCAGATGATGATGTGAAATGATGTGTCGGATGCCCAAATATTTGAAAGTACCTACCTAATTCAATAAACACACGAGGTAAATACTAAATACGCAAAATATTCAACAAAATATTGGCCCTGCCTATTCTCATTCCCGACCTCCGTTTTCGGAAATATGCTTTCTCTTCATGTAAAATGGAGTATTATCAGAATTATTGCATGCAAATAAATTATATTTATTATAGTCCGTAAATTACATTTCTCGTACAATACTGTAGGCCTAAATCAATGTCGAAAGGAAAGCTAAACAGGAAAATAGTCGGGCCTAGGACCTATGGCCCTAGCGCTAGGTCTAGCCTAGCGGTATTTATCAGAATTGCCTGCAAGTAAGTTATTTCTTAAATGTAATGTTTCTTTTTAGGCAATCAAGGAAGGATTAGCACATTACATGTCCAAATCTCATCCTTGTTCACTGATTGTGTCAACCATCACATGCAGATGGTTTTTAAATGGAGAACACACTATATGTAGCATGTTTTGTTTCCACTTTAGACCATTTATTATTATTATTATTATTATTATTATTATTATTATTATTATTATCATTATTATTATTATTATTATTATTATTATTATTACTATTATTACTATTATTATTATTATTATTATTATTATTATTATTAGCCTATTATTGTTATTAGCCTATTATTATCAATATTTATTAATATTATATAGGCCTATTCTATTACGTATTAAGATCAATGGTGGAAACCATTTATTATTATTATTATTATTATTATTATTATTATTATTAGGCTATTATTATTTATTTCAGTGATGTAATTTTTGTATGCTATTAAATACTAATTAGTAATTACTAATTAGAAAAAGTAGTCCGGACTCAAACCTTCCCCAACTCTGCTTCTCCAAAGTCTCGGCACACCAATCATGGAACAGTGCAATCCGTGCAGATTGCAGACGGCTCTGTGGTTGTTGGTTAGTCCAGGATGAGTAGAGAATGAGTTTAGTCTGGACTATGCAATCTATTCAAATCCTAGTATAAAGGAACTAGGTTATACGTACTCAGTTCCATATTTACGTACTCTTCGTTATCCCTACTGGACATATGAAATATGTTGGCCTACCTTTATTTTTATAGAGTTCCAACAACATTCATCGATGCAATGCAGCACAGGTGTTCTTCTCTGCATATCCTCTCAGATGTTCAGTTGCTGGGGCCCAAGCAAGGGACATGTATGAAGAGAAACAACATGCAGCAATTGGACGTTTGCTCACTGATTCCTGTCACATTGTCCGCATCATTGCCGTGAAGGTGAGTCAAGATGCACGGGGGAACAATTTTCAATGGTTAAAAAGTTGTTTTTTCCTCTGTAGTATTCCCACACATCTTCCTATTTCTTTCCTATCTTCATCCTTGCAACAATTTTAAAGGTTTAAAAATGCAGGTTTGCATGCAGTAGGTGAACACATCCCAAATTGGAACTATATCATGATTGCCATTAATTTCCCGAGTTTCAAAAATATGGTGTGTGTAGATTGTGTTGTTCTTATATTTACAGGCAGTTTTTAATGTCATGAAACAGTACTGGCAGTCTCTTCCCCCTGAGTGCATCCAGAAGTGGATGAAGATTATTTCTTCGGATCTGGTAGGAGACAGCTCGTGCTCAGATGTAAGGCGTCACGTGTTTGATGGATTCACTCACTTGTTGGACAATCTCCACTGTCACGACTACGTCAAGGAATTGGTTCCGAACCTTCGCTTACAGATCCACGACGTTAACGAGAAGGTTCGGCTGGCTTTCATCAATCTCCTCATTAAGGTGAAGGATTGTGAAATGAACTACTGGACTTTTGTGCCCTTGCGGCACCTTGCAGCCAGACTCGAGGTATGTACCATTGGCCCATTTTTCATTGCCCATTGCTAATCAGTACACTTCCATTTTGTGCTTAGATGAAGAGATATACTTGTCCCTGTGGGCCTACTGTAGTAGCACATATCGGCTGCATGTATATTGATATATTACGAGTTATGAAAATGAAGATCTGCATCCATTATGCAAAATGCAAACATATTTTTTCTGAAAGTACAATACACTTTTAAAAAATGACTTTTCTTAAATCGGCCACTGTGCAAGGGTGGTCTATATTTGCATAAGTATAGTAGGGTAATATTTTCAAACCCTTATTACGGTAAATAAACTGACAACATAGGCTACCTTCAGCGATTCTTTTTGCTTAAATTACTAGTAGTGCAGTTGTTCAAGATGTAATTTTATTCAGCTTTATTCAGTCCATTCCCTCTCATCCTTGGTGAACTCCTAGGTCCAAATGCATAGTTCACCCTCAAGCCCTCCTCAACTCAGCCTCTCCTCAGCCTCACCTAGCCACCAATCACAGAGCCGTCCGCATGGCAATGCTGTTCTGTGATTGGTGGTTAGGCGAGGCTGAGGAGAGGAGAGGCTGAGTTGAGGAAGGCTTGAGTCTGGACTATGCATTCGGACCCTAGTCTTATAAATGCTGGGAGCTTGCATGTTAAATTATGTATGTACTTGTTTTTTTTTTTATTAAAGGTATTTGTTTATTTTACCCATGAATTGTATATATTTTGCAGTGTTGTTAAAGCTACTTTTTAAAAGTAGCACTGTTACAGCTACAGCTACTTGATCTTTGAAAGTAACTTAGCTACTTTTCAGCTACTGTATTTTGTCAAGTAGCTCCCTACTTGTACAGCTACTCAAAAAAAGTAGTGACGCTACTTTACAGCTACTTTCATTTTTTATAAAGGACCAAGAGTACGTACGGCGGTACGGTCCGGAAGTGAGTCATACTCATATCACAGCTCACGGGGTGAAACAGGAAACTCGGTGCTGGGGAGGCGGTTTTGGGACTATAGAGCAAGAAAACCGATGTCAGTCGTCATTCCGAACCTGTGACGGTGGGAATTGTGACGGGCGAAACAAACGTGTGTTTGTTTATTGCAAAAATAGAGTAGCGGCGACTTTTCGCTACAAATACTCGTATATAGTAGCTTGCTACTCGCTACTTTACTGCATTTTCAAATGTAGCGCGCTACCAGTCTCGCTACCAAAAAAAGTAACATGCTACAAGTAGCGCGCTACTTGTAGCGCGTTACTTAACAACACTGATATTTTGTAACACAATTTGTTTATACCTCTTATACCTTGTTTAGAAATCAATTGTCAGTTTATGAATTTGAAATGGTATAAGTTGAAATGCAACTGTCTATTTATTTATACATGTATTTTAATCAATCATTATGCTGAAACTTCAATTTAAAGTGGATTCCAGGTTAATTTGGACAAAATATATGTGTGTGCTTGGTCCTTGCCGCAAATAACATGAAATGCATAGGTGTTGCTTATTTGTTCTAGGTAGAAGACCAACTGGTCGGCACACAAATCGTAAAACTTATATTTGATTCTTTTTATGGGTCTCATAAAACAGTTGATCAAAAAATACGAAGGCTTATGAGCTTGTTCATCCTCAACCAAGGAGCAGGGCGTAATTTCTTCTACTACTCCAGACCAACAATGTGTACAGCAGATGCTGTAGACCTTATCACGATAATTCTTCAGTCTCTGAAACTATTTGTGAAAACTTGCGTGGAGCAGGATAAAACTTTAGATAACAGCACCTGCAGCATAACTGACTCTCGGAGCAGAACCAACATGAAAAGGGGAAGGGTTGAGGATAAAGAAAATGCTGGTGCAGGTAATTGAATGCAGCATGCTTATCTTAATACTGTAATACCTAACTAGCAATGTCCTGATTACACTTTTTTGCCAAACCCTGTTCTCTCCTGATTCTCTGCTCTGCTACAGACACTCAAAATACAACCTTGACAAATATTTGAACAGGACCGAAGTTTTTTGATCGTGGAATCTGTATACCCTACTGAAACTTGGGATTCCCAATACACAACATATAAATATATTGCTGATTTTTAGCAATCGGTATTGGCATTGGTATTTAGTATGTATAAATCTCTATACTGCAGGGTTGCCACCAAGTCAATTTTTTTTATCCTTGAAAGAAACTAAAAAAATCCTGAGAAATCCTTGAAAACAGTTATATTCAGCATTAGCATATTATAACTGCAAAAGAATGTTACAAATTTTCAGGTTTCATGCCAAAATATGTTATGCCAGCCTGATTTTCGAGAATCTAGTCAACATTAGGTGCAGAAACGCATAAGAATCGGAATTTTCTTCGAATATATTTTAATTTTTAACGTTTTACTTTACCTCACCATAACTACCACTTGCGGGAAATGTTATGCAGTCACTTATGTTTATTTTTACTAGTACCTGATGTTCTTTTACTGTCTACATTGCTTTTTTAGCAGAATTTTTAAAAATGTATTAATTTAATGTATTTTTTAAAGACAGTAGAAAATCCTAAGATTTTGCCCAAAATCCTGTTATCCTTGAGACACTCTAAAAATCCTTAGATTAGGATAAAATCCTTGAAAGTGGCAACCCTGCTATACTGTATAAAAATGCCCATGAGACATAAAAACAAACGGAAACAAAACAAGTGTTAGAAATGGAATAGAATCGTTCGCTTAAAATATAGATACTGTATCGGCAGAGGCAGGAGTTTATGGTGAAAATGTTTTGAATATTTCATTTTTAAGATTTAAAAAGGTGGTGAATTGGTGTTGAATATGTTGGAAAAAATCGTTTTAATAGCGGTGTTAATTTTTTTCTATTTTTGGCTACTTTGGGACCATGGAAAATGCATAGGCTAAAAATTAGAACACAAATATGTATCAACCTACATTTATTAGGTACATAGCACAACTATAAACACATTAATTAATCAATGAATCACTGAGTATGCCTACGTAAAACAGTGAACACTTATTGTAAGCCTACTCACACTAGTTTCCTTAATCTATGTCTCCAAATTGCAGTGCTTTGACGAGGACGCCATGCGGCCGTGACGTGACTGTTGAAACAAAAACGTAAAAATTGAACGGTAAATCGCAAATTTGTCATTAATTCATTTTATTCCAACGTTATTCGTGAATAATGGGTAGAATCGCGGCTATACTTAAAAATCGCGAAAATTCGCGCGAAAAAAAATGTTAATAAGAACCAAGACTATTAGACCGGGAGTAGTATTAAAACACAAATAAACACACGAACAATAACCACGGTCAAAAAATAAAACACTCACCAGTGCGTAAATTTTCGACACCGTCCGCTGTCTTCCTCAGTTCCCTCGCGTCTGAGGAAGACAGCGGACGCTGTCGAAAATTTACGCACTGGTGAGTGTTTTATTTTTTGACCGTGGTTATTGTTCGTGTGTTTATTTGTGTTTTAAAAAAAATGTTATTTCCAGCACCACAAGTACCTAAAACGTCCACATCTGTAGTTATAAAACATTTTCTAAGAAAATCGCGTTTATCGTTAATACCATTAACTCCTGTCTCTGTGTACCGGTAATCAAATGTCAGGGCCCAAATTCACAAAAAGTCTTAACTTCAGCTGGGCCTAACTTTAGGACACTAGATTATGGTACGTCGTTGGCTGATACGGACGTTCACATACCTTTGCCTTACCGTCGCTAAGAAACCCTAGGATATAACAAAAACTTAAAACCAAAATTTAGGTCCAGTCTGAGTTGCAAAGATGGTGGCAATGTGCCTATGACTTCAAAATGTGAACATATATTCAAAATTAAAATACATATAGTTTATTTACCTTGACATGCACATTTGTCTGTTTTAAAAATGTGGAGGTATTAGGATATAAAGCAGTACACTAATCTTGAAAACATCACCTTGCAATATTTCAAGTTCACTGTGATTTCCAGGAAAATAGCTATCAAATTGGGCTGTGTAGTAGCTGCCTAACATGGATTTATAATAGCATCTGTAGGCCTAGTACAGTTAGACTTAGGACCTGTCTTAGATAACACCTCTTGTGAATCCGACCCCAGGAGTGCTAGAACTGGGCCTGATTGATAACGTAATGTTTCCCCTAATAAGCACTTCAAAAAACAAAAACAATTGTTTTTATATTATCGATCAATAACGATAATTGATGTTCGTTTATCAATACCCATATTTGATTAATGCCCATCTCTAGTAAGTTATAGTATCAATTAATTACTTAGTGGGTTGATTAGCATAACATGTCGATTTAATGGGGGTCACTATGCAGTTGGGCTCAGTTCCTAGGAATGTTCCCGTGGGTCCGAATACTGCATTGGCTTAGGCATAGTTTTCTTTTTATAAAAATGTCACTCTAGTTCATTCGTCTATTACTATCATCATCTCGAATAATATGACTGCGGTAGTAGAGCCGTAAGGCTACGAAAATAGGATTGTGTCTGCACGGTACGGTTTATTTTACATAGGCTCTAGGGAAATTATGTAAAGAAAGGTTTAGTCGGACAAATTTCGCTTTGGTGTGGAAAAACGTCAAGTTTAGCACACCCTTTCTGTCTATTTATTTAATGCCTAAACTGTGTTCTTTTATCATTCATTTCATATCATTCATACTTTCTTTCTATGGAGGAATTTATTTATTTATTTATTTATTTATTTGAATAGCCTTCTTTTATACACTCAATTGCATATACACGAGTTAATGGTATGCGAGTTTTTGAAGTTGTCATAGTTGTCTTAAACACTAAATATACATACATTCCATTGCTTTACCAATGTACATTGATACTAGTTATGACTACTTAAAACTTAAAATATGTAAAGAAAAATCCTAAAGTGACTAAAGAACTAATAATACTTGAGCTGCAGCATGGTACATATTTACACATGATTAAAAAATTCTGTCAAGGTATAAAAACTATTTTCTAGCAAATGCTTTTTTACTAATAGCTTAAATACTTCTCTGCTGGTAGTGTACATAACTTGTTTAATGGCATGTGGTAGTTTATTAAACACTTTCACACCCATATGGACCGGATCACTGTCTAACAATTTGAGTCTATGGCCCACCTGATGCAGGTTGAGTCCACTTGATCCTTAATTACTTTGTAATGAATGATCTAGGTAAAGAAGAATAAACAAATACCGGTAATGATAATAAAATCCAAACCTATTGTTGCAGATAATGATCCAGCCTCTAACAGTAAGAAGAACCGTAATGCTGTTTCACTGGAAAACCCTGTGGTTCTACATGGCTTCTTTGATACTGTGGGCATCCTCTGGTCAATCCACATCAAAGACCTGACTAAAGAGCAGACTCAGCATTTACAGGAAAAGTGCTCAGAATGCATGCCATCTTTTATGAGTTTTTTTAAGGTATTTGTTACATCAGACGTTCTTCTTACATAGAGCAGTGAAGCACGTACCCACGTTTTCCTTAGTTAAAGGGATAGTCAGGTGAAAAACTAAAAAACTACCATTTGTATATGTCCACCCTCAGATATGGAAAACATGACTAAGAGATACCATACTTTAAAAGCAGGCGGTTAAAAAATTAAAGAAAACAATTTCAAAAGTGAACATGACACATTTACAGCAGAAACATTTGAATTTTGAAATAAATATTTATATAGCCTACAGTAATCTCATGTTTTTTGTGTTCGTGTGTAACAAGATCTTACTTTGAATGAGAAGGGCCAGTGCCATTTTGTTTAGGTATGTGCTGTTCATTCATGCAATAATGCTACATATTGTTTCTCTTTCAGGGTTCTGAATTCTATAGTTCCGTGTTGTTCTTGGCAAGTTTAACGCCTTTAAAAGTTCATGCCCAGAATTTCCACATCTCGAGCACATTTTTGTCCCAAGTCAAGAAGCTAACGTTGGAGGATGACGAGGACGCTTTCATAGCCCTCGTTCAACCTCTGTGCTCTTGGGATCGGGGCGGAGACCTCGTGGAACTAGCGCGGGAGAGTCTGGTTGGAGCTTTGCACAGCGACCATGCAAGCTTGCGGGTAACTATGGCATTATCCTATCCAGCTGGTTCAGTCTCGGCACACTCCTATAGTCATTTTATAGCTTTCCACACATTGAGTTCATTACAAACGTGGTTCTAATCACGTACCTCACAGCTTTCGTAGAACATAAATAATAATATAACAAATACATTACCACACACTAAATTCTCTCTCTCTGTCTATCTGACTGATTTAAAACTGGTAGGCCTACAGTGGACAGGACAGAAATATGGGTTAAATGTTTCTTCCAAAACAAATGTAGGTAAGTAGTTTCTTGGGTAGTTTGACTTAACTTTTCACCCGGTTGAGTTCAATTATGTAAGTTGATCTGTGTTTTAGACATATAACTTGTTTAAAGAAATGAAAATTACAAAGAATTTTTACGTCCTAAACTACAGATACTTCTTCATCCTGAAATATATACAGTATCTACACTTTATTGCAACATCATTTAGTTGGGTAAATACTAAAGGGGTGTTTCCACCAACAGTATACGGCATCACGGAATCAGGACTGGCCTGCCAATCTCGGCACCTCATCTTCACACTCCTCTTCCAGCGACACAAGCTCTCTTTTTTTCCCTGTCCTCCCACCACATCTCTCTCTCTCTCCTCAACCACTGCCCACTCCTCTCTTCTCTCTTACACATCTGCTTGCATCTGGTCTTGCCATCTGTCTCGAAGTCTTGCTACTCTTTTTTTTACCTTCTTCAGCTCAAAAGCTAGTTTTGGGATTTTGTGACTTGTCATTCTTCTCATGTGACCATGCTGTCACAGCCTCTCCCAACTTAAGCTTAAGGCTCTCCACTCCCACTTTCTTCCTGATAACATTAGTACTTCTTATCTTAAGCATTTAGTCACCCCTGCTACACTACTTAAGAATTTTATCTCTGCATCTCTTTCATCTTTCATCCTGCAATATAAACCTTGGTTATTCATATTTTGTGTTGTCATTAAATTATAGTGTATTTTTATGTTACCATTGATGTTTTTTTCATTTCCAGATGACCCGCAGTAGGAATCGCGTTTCGTTTAGAATGCCCCAAGAGATGAAGCCTGAAACAGCATTGCGGCTGCTCAATGCAGTGTTTGGCTACCAACCAAATCAAAAGAAACTTTTGCTAAAAAATTATGATCAGCTCAGAGAGTTATGGAATGAAATGTCTCATATTAAAGTAAGTTGGGATTTAATTTGAAGATTTAATTGTAATGGTAATGTTATGTGTTAATGACAATTCATGATTTAATTGATTCTAATTTCTAATACTTCCTAAACCTGCAGTTTCGGTAAAGATGATACCCAAAGTTGAAGAATTGAACCTGAGTAGGCGCAAACCTGGTTCCTACCCGGATACCCAAACTGACCTCTAGTGAATTCCTTTTTCTAGCCCATATTAAGACTACTTTGGCTCGTAGACTATTACAACATTTGTGCGAATTATAGTAGTGTCATTAACAAGTAACCTTAATATAGCTCACGAGCTTATAAAATGTGTTTGGCATTATCTTTCGCAAATAGCAAAATTATGAGGAATAGCAGCCACATGTTTGTTGGATTTTTATAAAGTGCACATAGCTTATTTGGCAATTAGGTTGTGTGAATTGGCTGCAGACTTTTAGGTATGTTTGTGACAAATGAGATCTATTATTTCTGTACATAACGTTTCACAGAGTTATCTAGCTATTAGTTCAGAAGTGATAGTACAGTAGTGTCATCATTGAAATGTACTTAAAAATGTGTCCAATCAATAGTACATGGTGTGTGTTTGGTTCTACGTGGTTTGTAGCCTGTCTGTATGTGTTGTTCACTAGGAGGTGGTCGAGGCTCGTGTGTTACAACAGGCTCCACTAGAGAACCCCCTCTTAAACGATGTCTTCCTGCAAGGCTGTCTGCTGCGTTATGCCAAACTCATTCCCATTCTCATGAAGGATGGCTCAGACTTCAACTGCTGTCAGGAATATATGCTTCTTGTGGACTGGGCTAAAGAGTAAGTTCATTCTAGTAGCTTGTACTATGTACTACATACTGCAAGGTTACCACAGAAAATAAATTGAAATTCTGTTTTACCTACCTATAACACAAAATCAGTAGGGATTGTTTGCAATCTGGTTCGAATTCCGAACCGAACTCGAATTTTCGAGGGGGTTTGAGTTTGTAACTTTTTCATTTGAAAATGAAACTAGTCAAACTACGTTATTTTTTTAACCTCCCGCCTACCAAACGGATCCAGTTTTTAAAATTGGTTGTTTAAAATGCCACGTAATGACTAATGAGTAATGATTGTAGAGTTGAAGGCTTACAGTATGTCAGCCTGTCAACAATAAAGAACGGATGTCTGTCTGTACATCCTGCTTTGAAAGGCTGGTTGTACAAAGCTGATGCCCTTCTGTTACCCGCAAGCACGACGGTTCCCATTAAAATGAAACTACTGTATACAAGTGCGTGTACGTAGCAGGGCTGTGCAAGTCCCGAAATGTCTTAAGTGGCGATTTGCTCCTAGACTGTCTCGAAAATTGAGAAGTTCTTAGTATTTTGTTGACATTTATAAAGACTAAAATAACCTCTTAGAATTATTTCGATAAAAGCACTAGGGCCTACATGTATTAATGTCCATATATGCTTGTCCCGAAACAACGTGACAAGTACGTATTCATCATAGAGGAGTGACTCGTGGCCAGGCAGGCAGTCAGCGATCAGTATTTGAGATAGTGACTCGCCGGTTGGTTACGAATCGCTCTTCTATAACGAAAGCATACTGTAAGATTGTTTCGGGGCAAGCATATTATGCACATTAATAGTGTTTTAATTTAAATAAATCTTAAGAGATTTGCCCTAAGTAGGCCTACATTAATTGTTGACTGATTAGGACACTGATTCCACAAGTGGCATTGGAGCTTCCTTCCACCAGCAGCGCTGCGGTTGTCCCATTGGTGGTGGCAATGCTGCGAGACATCAACTGTGTCGCCTTCCACATGCTCTTGTCGGGTATCGACGATCCCAGGTTCTGTATGCGAGTTGCAGCCTACTCAAAGGCTCTCACATATACGGGTAAGTCCCTCCTCTCTCATGTAATTTTTTCCAATTAAGATCCATTCGAGGTGCATCAATGCACCTCTCTTAAAAAATGTTTCTTCTTAAAAAAAAAAGAGGATTTATATGTGTCAGAAATTGAGCCAAGTCAATTGAATGGCAAAACTCTAAATTAAGGAACTTATACAATTCCAATGTTAATTATTTTTAAATGTAACGTCGTGATATTAGCTGTTGTCCTCATGTATCTTTTCCCTATTGTCCTTTTTTGTTCTTAGTTCCAGTTATTTTATATGCGTATAGCCTATAGTTATCTTGACTTGGTCAACTTTTAGGCCTATGTCAGATTGAGGGGAGCAGCGTGGGCTTACATCTTCGTTGCCGGCTAGCCAGGCCAGACACAACCACATTCCAACTTCTTCCTAGAGTCTGCCTCTGCTCCCGGAAGTCTGTTTAATAGTTATTTCTACCTCTTGTGTCGTGACTCGTGATGCAATCTTTCTGCTTGGCCACTTCATTTCATGTATCCAGCCATTAGTCTCTGCGTCTACCCACTTTTTTTATGCTACTCAAACTGTCTTCTCGGCACCCTACCTCTACCACCCATTCTTTTCATACCCAGATGTTGTCTCTCCATGCCCTACCCTATATGCTTTCAACAGCCAGCCTTTCCTGATTACACGGCTTTGGATCTTGTCTATTTTCCTCACACCCAGTAGGCCTATTCTGCTACCACAATCCGGCTCTCTTCTTTTTATGTTAAGAGCCGGCTGCATAGCCGTGCTCATTCGAGCGTCTCACAGGTAGGTAATTGAAAGGTCGGTCGAACAGAGTGTTGTGAATTCGAAACTGAAGATTCCGTCGGATGCTGCAGGTAGACAGCCCACGCCACGTGCGAGGCGCCATTGTGGCTGTTGGTCGAAGGGCGGTTAGCGTTAGGGGGTGAGGGGGGGGGTGTTATGAAAGGTGGAATCTGGGCCGGCAATACTGAACTCGGGGAAGTCGGACACCTGCCGGGCTAGTCAACTTGTCACAATCTCAGCTCATCTCGCAATATGCGAATTCGGGGTTTCCGTTCTTGGGTGCACATCAGCTCTATATCCCTGTCATTAGGAAATTCAGATATCAAGGAGGGAATGACGCCGGAATATTTATAGTACTCAGACTCAAACACATAAAAACAAATCATTATCAGCTGGATGTCAGGTACGAGATATCGAACCGGCGACGTTTACAATAAGTCTCGTGTAACACATTTACTCATCCTGAAACTTATTGCAAGCCCATCTTCCATATACGATAGAAGAATAAATTCAAACCCTAACTAATTCGAAAGTAATAATTACATTCAACTGATAAATGTGGCTTACTGCTTAGCGCTGACGCTAAACTCTAAATCGGGAGGTCGCCAGTTCGATACGGCTATCGGCAACCCTGACTGAGGTTTATTCCGAGGTTTTCCTCAGTCACAAGACGAATCCTGTAATTGAGTCATATCATACTATCAACCCTCGGACATTCTTTTCTTACTAGTATTCAAAATACCACAAAAGCTATTTATCGCCTGAAGAGGGACATGCATTGCCCCTGGACAGCTTGGTACGAAAGATTATTATTATTAGACACATTATTATATTGAAAATTTAATTAACGGTAATTATGGTATGGATGAATGTAGGCCTAAGGTTTTGCTCGGATTGTTAATCAGACTCGTCACTCATTTGCATTCCAAATGGCGTATCGTTCGTCCGCCGAATAAGATGAGCAATGTTGATACTGATATAGGTAGAAGTAAATTACAATCAAGAGAAGATAAAGATTGAGGCCGGATGCTCGGTCCCGGTAAAAAGTACACCAACACACGAACCTAACATAAGCTGGTAATGTTCCAGCCAGAATACACAGTAATAGCATTGAGTTTATGGTAATAGTATATACATAGGCTATACATTGTACAATGCACGAAAGTACACATTTTATGTGCACAAGAAAGTCTTGTTGTAGCCATCAAGTTTGGGCGAACAAAACACCCGAATATAAACAATAATGCCAGTGCACGAAACTACGTACTTTACACACAACACAGTCATCTTGAAGTCATAATGTTTGTGAAAAACAAACGCAACAATATACGTGATTGATTACATATTGCACTAAAATACGCATTTTATGTAGAGATCACTTGTAAAGGCCGTACAGTTCGGGGCAAGAAAGTCAATAATATATACTAGAATCTTCTGGTGTCACTAAAATACACACACGGTACATTACGTAGAAAACGCATTTTAAAAGCGTAATGTTCGGGCCAAAAAAATAACACTATAATATATACAACAATGTAAGGTGCACTGAAAGACGCATTTATATGCCGTAATGTTCGGACCAAAAAGTAACATTATATATACAACAATGAAAGGTGCACTGAAAGACACATTTATATGCCGTAATGTTCGGGCCAAAAAGTAACATTATATATACAACAATGAAAGGTGCACTAAAAGACGCATTTATATGCCGTAATGTTCGGGCCAAAAAATAACACTGTATATACAGCAATAAAAGGTGCACTGAAAGACGCATTTATATGCCGTAATGTTCAGGCCAAAAAGCAACATTATATATACAACAATGAAAGGTGCACTAAAACCTGTAAATACTACATATTATAAACCAAACAGCAATGTCCGTAGTACCGTTATCTTTGTCGTCTGCGCGCACCTCCCCTACGAGACAATAAAGTGAAAGTATGCGATAGCCGGAGGGATGAGAGGGTAGGGTAGGCATTGTAGGTCACTGACATTCTTCTGATTCTTGATGAGTTTTAGTTCGCAATAATACAATAATTACAATAATATGCATACACACATATGTATACAATAATTACAATAATATATACATATATATACATACCCGCCTAGGGGCGGGGGAGGGGGGGGGGGTACTAATTCAGAAACCTTCGCGGGCGAGCGCTTAATAACTCACCAAAGTTTTATTGCAATCGGATGAATAATAATAGAACGCATTATTGCATGTTGGTGGCTCAGTGGTGGTGCGAGGGTGAGGGGGGGGGGGGGGTGTGTTGTTATCATCCAGAAACCGTTGCGGGCGTGCGCACAACAACTCACCAAAGTTTCATCGCAATCGGACGAATGGGGTAGTAATGTATAAATGACATAGATACACACATACATACATTCGTGTTTTCCAAAACACACCAGACACCTGGGCCCAGATTCACAAAGGTGCCTAAGTGCTAAGACGTCCTAGTTTAGGCAAATCTTAGTGATATAAATCACCAATATGTCGTTCTGCAATGTTATAAAGATAAAATATAGTAAAATATGAACAATTTAACTAATAATATTTGATTTGTGAAGGTGTATTAATACCTGGACATGATTTATTTTGATTCATCTAGCTAGGATTTGCCTAACTTAGGACAACTTAGAGTTAGGCATCTTTGTGAATCCAGGCCCTGCATTCTCAAGTCTCAACCCTCCCACTCTAGCCCAAAACCCCAATCAGTAGCCACCGCCTGTCAATCAAAGTAGCGGAGCGATGCTAGTGCTACCTAGCGACAGAACGCTGAACTCCGTAGTGCTGTATTTGAGTATTTTTGAATAGAATTTGGAGCGCGTTGATACTCGGGCGTCACAGATTTCCAGTATTTTGGTTACTTCAAGAAACATGATATTTTAGTACGTAATACGGACAGGTGAGAGCTGGATCTGGCTGTTTTGAAATCTTGAAATTTGTTAAACGGTTAACGTTTTCCCATAGTGAAGTTACCTGACACTAATAAATTTTTTACTAAGTCAAATAAACTCTGATTCAAATTTCCTTACGCGCGGACCTAGAAACAAATGTTTTCTGTGTACTTGATTTTTTTCAACAAAATCGTGTTATTACTTTCGCTGCTATACATGTACAACTGACTCGCTGTTACCGCGCCTGAAATAGCTCTATGCATGCGGCTCTTAAGGTCCATATCACTGTGGCATACAGTAGTAGGCCTCGGCCTATGGCCATGGGAAAAATAAAAATATATTTTGGAAATTATAAGTTATCTTTTTGGAACTTTTTCTTTGGATACTTTTTTCCTGACAGATTGGTACAAGCCCTCTGTTAAGGTGGTTCTTCTAACGACTTTTGCTTATATCGAGCAGTTTGTATTAGTAATATTTTCTAGGTAGTTGAAATATTATTTTACTCTTCACCCCTCAGCAATAATTTCTCATCCCCAATCCTACATTTCTTTATCGTGTTCACATGTTTACTTTCCTCTTGACTGACTGATTCTTTCCATTCCAATCATGAATACATTTTTATCACATCCTCATTTTGTTGATTGGTTTGTGATGGCTACAATGTTTCCTCTTTTCTACCAGTCTTTATTTCTCTATATCAATGACATACACTACAATACATATCCTGGATTGTCTGTTTTGTTATTATTATTATCTGTGTAGCACATATTCTTATCTTGGTCTGCCTGTAGGCCTTCTATGGTAATTTTCCCTTCTACTTTCCCTTCAATATTCTTCAGTATTCCTTTATAGTTCGTACCTCAACTTATCAATCCACCCACTTCACGAATCTTTTCCGTCAACTTCGTCATTTGTCCAAGAGATCTTCAACATTCTCTGGTAACATCACATCTTAGAGGCATTCGATGTGTTTGTCACCAGGGTGTGGTCTTATGTTTGTCTACTGTGTGTCGCGAGTGACGGGTCAACTACTGGAGATGTGCAAGACTCCCAGCGAAGTCAAGGATCCGATGAGACTATTGAGAGTGGTGATACCTTCACTTGTCACGGCTGTGCTCTCCGTCTTCCAGCAACACAACTATCCACTCAACTACATTTCAGCACATGTGGAGGTGAGAATTGATTTACTTCTAGTATAGGCCTATATGTGCTAGGAACATTTTGAAACTTGTGGGCTAAAAAAGTCACACTTGAAAAGGTGCTAAAACCAAACCATTACAGTTCAGTGATGAGATCTATGCTCTACTGGTCACAAATTAATAAATTTAAATTAATATCTATCACACACTAATATATTTTGTTTTGTATCTTTCTTTCAGCACTTTGATTATGTGAAGACTTTGATGACTGATGTGCTTGTGACTGTCCAGAGGTTTTATGGATACTCTTCTAAACTATTGGAATGCATAATTGAAAAGTTTGCAGATGTAGTCATCAGTGTTTACACACTTTTTCTTCGAGAAGTAAGTAGCATTTTGACTAAGAGTGCCATATTATTACAACCTTGAAAGAAAAGAAAACTGCTCAATGCAATGTTGTCCATTGACACATTTCTTTTTTGCAACTTACAATATAAAAGGGGAAATTTATCCTTCATTTGTAATTGGGAATATATATGCATATAACATAGGGCCTAGGCCTAGTAATGATTTTTATTTTTAAGAGGAGGTAGGCATTACTCGGTCCGCGCGACTCCACACAGAGATCGCGCCACAGTGGAACAGTACATTGGAGGTTGTAGGTGCAATGCGGAGAGGTGCGGGGTACGGTAAAGCGCTCGAGGGGAGGCGAGGCGGCGTAGTGGGAAGCGTTAGTCATATACCCATGCGGTATAACGTTTGGCGCACCGCCAAACTTTAGCAGCTTTAGGTATTTCCGAATCGAGTTACACGGCGGCAAAATGCAAACTGAAAGTAGTTGAGATACTTGTAGGGACCATAAATCTCAATCATACCTTTTTTAATCTGCAAAGTATTATTTTGGTACATATTATAATTTAAGTATTTTTATATATTATTATACAACTACTTTGGAACCAAGATCTCACATGATTTCATTTCAATTCCGACTCCGTATTTTACTCTCATTTTACAAGTTCTATGGTCAGTGTTGTGCGCGGGAGAGCGCCCGGTGAGCGTCGTTTTCAGGGCACATGTCGCGGTCACGCGTGGGTGTACTTTGAGGGTGACTGAAATATGACACAGATAAACACTCTTACGGTTTAATACAGTTTTTACGAGCAGACGTTCGGGAACAGTGTTCAGAACTGACATTGTCTGTCGTCATTCCAAGCGACTGTAGAGACTCTCGTAGACAGAGACTTAAGTAAGTACTTCCCCGTTGCTTGCAGACGGAGAAAACGGAAACAGCAAATAATGTTAAGGGTTTGCCGTACATCGCCTCACAGCTGGTTGCAATCTTCTACTCCAATCCCTCACTTAAAAAAGTGCTTATCAAGATCTTGGAGGATCGCAAGACCTCGCTCAGTGAGGTAAGTAGTATGTAATATTTAATGGCTTTGAAACTTCGAATATCAGTACGTGTATCACGTTATTTAAAAAAGTAATTGCTTCTTACTATGTATAGTTGTCCCAAGATTACCTTACAGATGCTTTCGTCACAGGCGAGGGGCTCGTAGCCAATATGCGATCGGTAGTGATACGTGAAAATAGCATTTCAATTGTAATTTTATAGAGTTTTGTAGCAGCTATTTTTTTGCCAAGATTAACAAACTTGAGAATGAAGTTTTCTCAAATTTTTATTTTTAAATCGTGTCATACTATTAAAATTAAAATCAACCAAATTGCATTTATCATAAACAAAGTATTACTATGTTAAAAATAATAAAATAGGAACAGAAAAACCTTAGTTTCTACTGAAAAATAGCGCTTTGTAGCATCTATACACAAAACGCTATTTTCACGTATCTCTAGCGATCGGTATTTGTGTGGAGTTGTCTCAGACAGTTCACTGGTTGGCCTTGCCTGTGACGAAAGCATCTCTAAGGTAGTCTTAGGTCAATTATAGTTATTTATTACTGTTCACAACAAGAATTACGTGTTGTGCACAAACCCGTTATTCAGCAGTAATGGCCTCATGCACAAAGCCATTTGCGGACGCAACTTTTGACTTGCGTCCGCAAATCAATGAAACCGAATGCACAAATGGATTTACCGACGCAAATATTTGCGTGAGCTCGTTAAAGTTGCGGCTGCCTCGACCGTCCCACAAATAGATAAAAATGGCGGCCCTGTTAAATACGGTGGACAACGGGCTTCCGCGATCTCGTGTTTTAGAGATTGCACCAATGTATTAGAAGTTCCTGATTTCATTTTTAATACTAGTTATTATCTGCCGAAACATTTAGCTCCACTTTTAGTCGAAGATCTTCGTGTGGATTCAAGAATGTGCGATAAGAAAAAGTTACGGTACCTTCCAGTGGACGTTCAGATAAGTCTCCTTTTAATATTGGCCTAGGCAAGCATACTTGTAAACCATGTGTTAGTGCGGAGTGCCTAGCTACACGCCATAACAAATCTAAATGTGTGTAAAACCCAGAAAGTATAACTAAGGCCTCAGCCTAGGCCTGGGCTATAAGCAGGCGTATCGTGAGGCCCTAGGCCTAGCTAGCCCTAGGCCTAGAGCACAGGCTTCTAGGGCTTAGCAACTTGTGGTATTGACAGCTTCAGTTCAGTCGTAGACGAAAAATAAATAAACGCTCTCTGTGTAAACAGCTAGGTAGGCATAGGTCTAGGCTTAAGACGCCTAGGCCTAGGCCTACCCTACGCGTAGGCCGTGTAGGCTGTGTAGGCCTAGGATCCGGCATACGAAACCTCGCAAAAACCTTGGGATACCGCCGTAAATCGTAGCGTAGAGAGAATACAAATACAATTATATTCTTGGCCGTAGGCCTAAGCCTAAAGGATTGGTGTAGTAACAGTAAACCTACATTATAGTTTAGCCTAGACCAACGTATAGGCCTACCGGTACATACCAAGTACTAGGCCACTAGGCTTAAGTTTAGACCAACTATTATGCAAATAGCCCTGACCATTCTGGATTTCCATACCATTACCTACACTAGGCTAGGTCTAGGCCCGCGTAAGAACCGAGCTAGATATAGACCCAAGCCCTAATGGGAATACACTAGATTCTAGGCTGATTTATGTCGATGCCCGTATGTTCCATGTGTCAACAGGGAATAAAATAAAATTTCATTATTACAATGATGAATTTTGCAGGCCATACTCATGTAGATACATGTCTATAGTTATGCGTTGAACTTATTTTATCCACCTCCCCCCCACACAAACTGGTTGCTAACAATCGTCTCTCCCCCCTCCTCCCAGCAGCAAAAGGGAATAACATAAATTTCATTATAAGGCCATTAACATTTAGATGAAGACTTCATATGTTTATTTTCTCCCCCCCCCCCCCCCCCCCACACACACATACGCCTACTGTTGGCACACAATCACTCCCCCCCCCCCAACAAAAACAGGGAATAAAATAACATGTCATTATAATAGGCCTGAATCACAGACAAAAGCCATCATTTAGGTGACTTCGTGCATTTAACTTGTTTTATCCCCCCCCCCCCCCAACCCAAACAACAACAACAGGGAATAAAATAAAATTTCATTATATCAGACCTGAATCATGTAGGCCATAAGCATTTAGAAAAAAGCTTAGTTGTGCGTTTATTATTATTTCCCCCCTGCACAAAACTGCACAGTTAGCAACTGCACCCCACCCCCACAAAACGACAAAAATGTCAAATGTCAAAACGTTTTCTGCTCGGTGCTCACAAATGTCCGAAATCGTTGTCTGGTTTAAATTACGTCATGCGTTCCGAGATCCTAGACCCGTGATTGGTTCGGGTAAAGTCGGCCACGTCGGTAAAAGAAGTATTGGAACTTGCGGCGGTAAATTTAACGAGCATCATGGCGGACTTGCGTGAACGCTTTGTGCATTTGGATTTCCGTAAATTTATCTGCGTCTGCAAGTCCGCCATTTTTAACGAGCGGTAACTTTGCATCCGCAAATCTTTGTGCATGAGGCTGTAAGTATGCATTTAAATTTTAAAATTTAAATTACTATTAGTGATAAAAAAAGGGGTGGGATAAATCGGTTAATTACCTAATCGGTTAATCGGCAATATTAACCGAAATTCTTTAAAAAATCATATAAATATCATAAAATACCGGTAATCCGATGTGCATAAAAAAATTTAAATAAATTTTTTAAAAAATTTAAATAAATTTTTTTAATCTTATTTAATGTTAGGCGCACGTGCCTACTCACATGAGTACGGTTCTGCCAGTTACAGTACATTAAAAAAACATTAGTTTTTCCACCTTTGTGTTGTATTTGCAGGCCATTGTTGAGCTCACGGTTAACGGAGCGTGAAAATCATTAACCGGTTTTCCAGCCATGGGCGATTAGTCGGTTAACGGATTGCCGATTGGTTATCCCATCCCACCCCTAGTAGTGATGTGGATTTACTGTGAAATTAAATGTTATCTTATTCACAGGATGAGGTGGCATTCAAGGCTGTGGGTAGCCTAGTGCAGATACTGAACATTGTCCCCACTAGGAAGTAGAAATCTTCTACTGAGGCCAAGTATACAGTGAACTTCTCATAGCACTGGAAGAACTAATCAAAATATTACTTTTGTAGATTCCTTTGCACCCATGTTTGGTATGGCTTAGCATTATAGTCTGAAATTTGCCACCAATAACTGGGTAGTACTGACTCGACTTTAAAATTTAAACATATATATAACAATTGGAAAATGTATATTAGGTTTAAGATTATTGACAAAGTCGATATTAGTATTACGGATATAATTATTTTATTATAGGTATTGTCTTGATATAATTTATAAGGCTGCAAATAAAAACAAGCAAGCATTTCTTTAATTAAATGTTTATGTTTTTTGCTCAAAGAATTTTAAGGTTTTTTATTCTGTTTGTTTTAACTTTCACATGTAGTAAATCTCACTTAGTTTTTGTAATAGGCTCAAATGCAGTAATTCCTCACATGCTCTTCAACTCAGCCTTTCCTCAGACTCGCTCAATCATCAATCACAAAGCAGCATTGCCATGTGGACTGCTCTGTGATTGGTGGTTGGGCGAGTGAGGATTGGCTGAGTTGAGGAACACGTGAGGTATGACTGTGCATTTGACCCTGAGACTTTCAATTAGTATCATACCGTAGTTTGCTTTATGCAGCATATGTAGTTGCTTTATGTAATTTTTATACAGTACTTTTAATTGTGTGCAGTATATATTTTGTGTAGAATATTACTTAATATAAGAACTAATAGTTACACGATAGTTAAGCTAGTATTACACTGAACAATTGAATTGTATTTAGTAGCTATTTACTGATAGAAATAATAAAATATTATAAACATTGTGGTTTGTCTATGAATGTAATTGTTGGCGTTTTCCAGTGGCTGCACTGGAGCGCACTGAGTGTGGTTTTAACAATTAGAACAACAATACTCAACAATACCCTACACGGTGCAGTGCGCACTGAGTGCAGCCCATTGGAAGACGACTTGTATAATAATATAAGTAAGTCATCTCTTTGATTGTTGGCAAGACTGATAATAAAGCAGTTGGTTTTTCGATTGTCAATAAATATTAGGTACCTAACATCAAAGATTACTGAGTGGGGAAGATAGTTCATCCATATGGGAATTCGTCTGAGCGTGTCTGAGCGAAATTTTTTAAGTCCGACGTGTAGTTAGAATTCTCACCGCAAGAGTCGCTCTTCCAAAAGTTTAAAACTAAAGGTCCACTGATTGAATCCCCTGGCACGTACTAGCGATCTAGTAGACCTTGTTTAACAATAACGAAGTCAAACGCACGGTCTATTAGATCGCTAGTAGCCACCAGGGGCCTCATTCCTGTACATTTGCAAACTTAACCCCGGTGTTAGTCAATAGCCAATCAGAAGTCAGCAATTAAGACGCCGATCGAAGGAAGGCATTGTTGAAAAAATGAGACGAAATAAAAACAATAACAAACAAAAACAGTCCAATAACCACAAAACGTCGACAAAACACTCAATAAAACTACTTATTTACAGATCTAGGTTGTACATAATGCACTATAAATACACAAAATTGTTTGTAAACTGCAATAAACACATACAGTAATGTATCCATGAAGTGGATATTCCCAATTAAAGAATTGAAATGTGACATTTGTGAAACTAGGTATACACATGGGCATCGGCAAAATGGCGGCATTTCCAAGTATTGTTGAGATAACTCTTCTTAACCCTACTATCAGACAGGGTCATATTTGCCTCCGAATTATGCAGGGAAGCCTGGGTAGGTGTTAACCCCGGGGTCATTTTAACATGGGGTTAGCGAGAGTTAAGAAGAGTTAAAAAAATGTACAGGAATGAGGCCCCAGGGGATTTAGTGGACCTTGGTCAAATGTGCAGGGCTAGCGCTCCTTGCGGTCAGAATTCGAACTAGTGGCGAGACTTAAAAAAATTTGCTAAAACTCGTGCAGATATTTTAACATTGCGATGAAACATCTTCCCCACTCAGTAATCTTTGGTAACATCTTCTACTTACTCACTTTTTATTTACCCAATCTATAAACAGATAAGCTGCCCACAAAAATAAGCTCCCTTCATTCTCTTTAAGTATGGTTAATTTTAGAATTGGTGTAAAATTATGAAAATATTGCGTTACCCTTTCAGATTTAAGTAGGCCTAATAGCCGAGTCTATAAAGAAGTTCTCCCTGGTTTTGGTAAGTCACTAGTCTTTTACACTCCAGCATCTCACTGTCTCTCTCTTTCCTACTCACAATGGCTTGTATGGCCGCTTTGGAGTCTGTGAGAATGACTGCTTTCGTTATTTGCTTCTATCCTATATGTTTTTTGTAAACCAAACGACGACACATAACCTAGTGTGACTGAATTCTGATCACTTCCTCGACAAAGATTATGAACTGGTACCACCTCAACTCTAAATGACATTTAGTAATGAATGTGAAGAGATGACATATCTTGCGATTGCGAGACATTGCCATTCTGTTGTAATGTCCGCGGCCCCTCAAAACATACAGCCTCAAAACGTTGCGTCGCAATACTTAGAAATTGAGCAGCAAAAAGATGTTAGCGGATATTCCTGTACCAGAATGCCGAGTATTGTCCGTGGCTGAACACATACGTACCGTCATGCTAGGCGGTAGGCTGTCATGGGGAAGATATCTATCCCACTCCACACAGAAGATAGGCAACATGCAATCAATGCACGTCATTCTTATTTTGCCTGAGTAGTATATCTTCGAATTTATGGCCATCAAAGGCAAAAGTTTCATCGGCCTAGAGTGTGGGATGTGCACATTTAAGGAAACATGAACGTCACCATCTTAATTAATATTACAAAAAGTGTAGCTTTATTTGGCTTTCTTTATTGCTACAATCACCAATATAAAGAACCAAATACCTCTTTATACCAGTATTTTTTACAGACATGAGACTACAATTGGCCTTCTTAAGATTACTGTGTAAGGATTTTTAGGTCTGCCACCCTGAAGAGCAATGTTATTTAGCATACTTTCAACTTACAATGCTAGGCATATTCTCTTAACTTAAAACTAAAAACACTAGTATTTTAATTATGTACAAAACAAAATAATTCTTCATTTTTATTATTGAAGTAATCATTTTCAGTTTATAAAAATATATTCACAAGTTATATTATTCATTCTTTATAGTACATATCTAATAAAGACTGGCAAGGCAAAGAATAACACAATTCCCAATGCTTTAGATAAGGTTGAATTACTGCTCTTAGAGCCTATCGAGTGCCAACAATGATGTCACCATTGAGGAGGGAGAGGGAGGGGGGGAGGGACTGAACAGATCATCATGAATGGAAAAAACAAAATTAATACATAGTTGAATGTCGTTTGATATGGATGCTAAGTTTTAAAATTATGGCTTTTGTAATTAATAAGATAGACATGAGCACTTTTTGCTTGAGCATAAACGAGTATTGTCTTGAATCTTGATGCAAAATGATACCTTGCATTGAAGAGGCATGCATTGCATTGCAAGGGCAACATCAGTTTATTTTTAATAAGATGGTTTGAAAATATCAAGAGAATGGAAGAGGAGAGTTGCTGACGAAGATAATGGGAAGCCAGCGCAGAAGAACACCAAGGATGGGTCGTGTGGAATAGAGGAGAATATGGGAAGAAAAAAATTGCTTCCAAGTTTGGCATGTTACAAAACCTCGAAGTCCCGTGGAAAAATGACAAATACAAATATGTATTGATTATTGTCTTAACCATTTGGGATTGGTACATAACACAATAGTCAACTTATAAAAAAAAGCCATAAATTAAATTTTTTTTTCTTTAGCACCAATATCAAGTAAGTAAAACTGGATCCCCATGCGAAGTAACGCAATTCAAACAGGGTCAGTTGACACAACAACCCAATGATTATTAGGCCTATATAGCTGAGGTGTCTTCTGTGCACATGAGTTCCTAAAAGAATCACAGAAGCAATCAATTACAGCATAAGTATTGTTATTATCTCATTAAAACTATGGTAAACAAAGAGTTATTATATGTAAAAGTTCAACTGCAACCTTATGTAAAACTTAAAAATCCACCTGCCCCTCCCCCCCCCCCCCCCGTATACACTTGGTGTTCACTCTTTGTGTTGATGTTCGTGTTCTTTGTGTTTGGGTCGAGTGAGATCGGGCTCCAGCATGGTTGAGTTGGAGCGAGGCACCAGAAGAACAGTTCCGTCTGCAGACTGCTGCAAGCTGTATTCGTAAGATGAGTACGGATTGCCATCTGGATCTCGCAGAGCCTGCATATGAACACCATATTTCATTGGTAAAATTCATTTTTGGCCAAATTACTAGTCAAATGCTCAACTCACTCAAAATGAGCTAGGTATGCCTACCATCTACACATCAAAAGATTTCAGACAGTTAATTTAAAAAAACTTGCATCTTTCTGTTAAATCTAACTAGGCTAGACTTATTGTAGTGTAAAGATAAAATATCAATAGTCAGCATAATAGGCTTTAAACTCTCGAAGACAAAGGTGGAAAGTACATGAGACAACAAATTTTTAAACATATTTACACTTACTTACCCACTAGCTCAAAAAGTAGGCCTACATGGTATTCTATAACTTTTTGCATGGCACTTATACGTGTATGTTGTGGTATACGTTTAAATCATGTTTATAATACATAACAACAATACAATCCAATAATTGCAAGTGACATTCCTAATGGTAACGTATTTTAAAATGTTCTGTGCCATCGCGCCATTTTGTTGGACATATTGTACCACAAGCATCATTGGCTCTGCCTCATGTAGGCGGAGGCCTATTACCTAGCTGTTGTTGATTCTGCAAAATTTCATACATATTTCAGAAGATTTTAAGTACTGCGACTGCCTAGGCTGGCATTTTCACTACTGCTACATACTTATTTATAGTGTGCTTTAAAGCGATGAGCGCATAGAAATCGATGACTTGTGACCTACGAAGCTTTTACTATGCATTCTGAGGCAGCCTGCTAATGGTTTATTTGAATTACTGAATGAAGAACCAATTACAACTCACATAATAATCGCCAAGACACCATTATTGTAGGGGTGTGCAAGTACTGGAAAGGTCGAGTTTGATCAAGTAGTTACTACTTGACTAGAGGTGATCGAGTTTTTCACGAAAAAACGAGTCGATTTCGAGTAGTTTTGATCGACTGAGCCACCGTATTCAACTGGTTAAAAATACCGCCAATAGGTAGCGCCAGGACCCTTATTCTGTAAAGTTGCAATAGTTTTCGTTTCACAGCGATGGGAAAAGGTTTCGTTTCACTCGGTTTCACACTATGTTAAAAAAGCGATTCTATACTGCGAAGTGAGAACTCGAGTTTTCAAATGCACAGGTATTTGAAAAAAGTGCATCACGACTGAGCCAGCGGAGGCGGTGACAGATTTCAACCAATCAGATTGTATGTAATTTCGGATAATAATAATGGTGATCTGTCACTTTTTGTTGTGGGCAACACCATTCATTTCGACCGAAAATAAAGGCTTCTTTATATTGTGGATAGGTAGGCTAGCCTATAGGCCTAGTCTAGGCCCTAGCGTACGTAGGTCTAGGCCTAAGCCTAGTCCTAGCTTAGTTTAAGTAGAATTGAATTAACCAATACAAATACTATAAACCAACAAACTTTATGGGCATGCAGCAATGGTAGGCCTATATAGTTTGTCCAGCAGCATTTGACATGTTTCATTTCCCTCAAAGGGACAATGGACCTTGTTTGTTCACACTTTCAACGCAGATAATCTTATTGTACTCCTAATACCGCGTAGCCGCCTGGCACAATAATTGGCTGCAAGGTTGTCAGTGCAAGAACTAGGATCCCAATTAGGCCTAGCCTAGGCCTACCGTGTATGTAGGCCTATGTCTTGAAGAATAAATATCTTATCTTCTATCAACATTACAGTTATGTTGAAATAGGCCTATATGAATATGAATCGCAATTAAACCAAAACTGACTTTTAATCTTGTAAAACATTTCAAAATTACAAAATTGTGACAAAATATCAATGAATATCAAGTCAAATATCTTCCGCGGGCTTGCGCGAAAAGTTCTCCCGTATATTTTCCCGTGTGAAAAGTTTTCACAACGGAACGAAACGAAAAAAGTCTAAAAACGGCGCTATAGAATACCAAATCGAGTCTTCATTTCGTTTCCCAGGGAGAAGTTCTCACTTTCTGTTACAGAATAAGGGTCCTGTATCCGAAAATAGCTTAAGTATCGATTTTACAATCGACTTTGAAGAAAAAGTGATCTATCGATCATTATCGAGCAGAACGATACAAGCGGAACGCGCAGATGACGCCTATTAGGCCTTTACTTCCGCAAATTCGCAAAAAGTGTGCGTTTTTTGTGAACTAATCGATGAAAGTGGTGATGATGTAGAAGTGGCAGCCAAACAAATGGAAGGGAATCTTCGAGAACCTAGGCCTACGAGATCGCTGACGCATAGGCTTGGGCCTATGATTGATATATTGATTGATTGATATTATGTTACCACTAAACTTATAACTAACAGTGCTACTGTCTAAACACAGTGCATATAAATAGTAATACATAGTAGGTTAATAATAATATTATGTCACCATTATTCTTAGAACTGATGTTTTTAAACATAGGCTATAGCCTTTGCTTAAAACACATACTTTCCATATACCAGTGTTGTTAAAGCTACTTTTTAAAAGTAGCACTGTTACAGCTACAGCTACTTGATCTTTCAAAGTAACTTAGCTACTTTTCAGCTACTGTATTTTGTCAAGTAGCTCGCTACTTGTACAGCTACTCCAAAAAAGTAGTGACGCTACTTTAAATCTACTTTCATTTTGTTTACGGTCCGGAAGTGAGTCATACTCATATCACAGCTCACGGGGTGAAACAGGAAACTCAGTGCTGGGGAGGCGGTTTTGGGACTATAGAGCAAGAAAGCCAATGTCAGTCGTCATTCCGAACCTGTGACGGTGGGAATTGTGACGGGCGAAACAAACGTGTGTTTGTTTATTGCAAAAATAGAGTAGCGGCGACTTTTCGCTACAAATACTGGTATAAAGTAGCTTGCTACTCGCTACTTTACTGCATTTTCAAATGTAGCGCGCTACCAGCCTCGCTACCAAAAAAAGTAACATGCTACAAGTAGCGCGCTACTTAACAACACTGCCATATACCCTTCTAGGGTCAAGACTGAAATTTATTACTTGTTGTAAAAAGAAGAATGCCTGTAACAAAATGTAATAGTCATAAGGAAATAAAATGATCTATCTATCTATATATCTATCTATCTACTAGGCCTATGTTCAAAGAGCCTAGCATAGCCTAGGCCAAAGATTACTGAGTGGGGAAGATGTTTCATCACTGTGTTAAAATATCTGCGCGAGTTTTAGCAAATTTTTTTAAGTCTCACCACTAGTTCGAATTCTGACCGCAAGGAGCGCTAGCCCTGCACATTTGACCAAGGTCCACTAAATCCCCTGGCGGCTACTAGCGATCTAGTAGACCTTGCGTTTGACTTCGTTACCGTTAAACAAGGTCTACTAGATCGCTAGTACGTGCCAGGGGATTCAGTGGACCTTGAGTTTTAAACTTTTGGAAGAGCGACTCTTGCGGCGAGAATTCGAACTACACGTCGGACTTAGAAAATTTTGCTCAGACACGCGCAAACGAATTCCCATACGGATGAACTATCTTCCCCACTTAGTAATCTTTGCCTAGGCCTAGGGAGACAATAATATTGAACAAATTACAGTATATGGTTTTAGGCCTAGCCCCAGATAGGCTTAGGCCTCAGGGACAGCTTTTAGGCCAAGGCCTAGCCTAGTTCAACTCGGCAGTAGCTTAGATGGGGTCCTAGGTCTAGTCTGCCTAGTCCTCTACCGGTAGTTATTCCTTTCCTGTATCTTTTTATTATATTCAGGCACTACTCGAAACTCGCGAGCTAGTTACTACTCGAACTTGACTAGATTTGGAAAAGTGCTACTTGCACACCCCTATATTATTGGTTAGCTTAAGTGGCATTTTGAAACGAAGCAAGTATGTATATCGATGTCATTCTTGGGATCGATAATCATATCGTATCAAAATACTATAATCAATTATAATTTGCTTCGCATCAATTATTGATCCAATATTTCGAATACCAACAGCAACCCTAATAATAAGACATATACAGTTCAGTACATGTTTCTTGTAACTAGGGATGTGCAAGTACACGAGAGAATGCAAGCAAGCGCTAAGTATCCCACCTGGAATATATGCCTGTAGAGCTGGCTGAACTTCTCCTTGACACGTTGCCGTTCCGATAGCATGAAATCTCTCTCTTGCAACAACCTCAGCTTGCGGTCACGCATGTCCTTCACTTCGTCCGCAAGCGTTATGATCTGGTCGAGCTTGCGCTTGCGACAGTTCTGAGCCGCAACCTGGAACAAGTTAAGAGCTAATTATGAAGGAGAAAGAAGGTACATAGAGGACTAAATAATAAGATGGAGCCAAGTATGGGGTATATGAAATAAGAGTGATCATTATTATAGGAAAACATAAACAAGCATTACAATTCATACTTGTTGGGGGGAAGGATAGGAAGAAACCAACAGCTTACCTTGTAGTAGTTGCGGCCTTCGGAGTCGATAGAAACACAAAAAAAAAAGATATAAACAAAACGTCGAGACAGTTTCGGCCTGACGTGGCCTTGATCACCCGCCGAAGGTGGAGGAGGTCCTCCACCTTCGTCGGGTGGTCAAGGCCACGTCAGGCCGAAACTGTCTCCACGTTTTGTTTATATCTTTTTTTTTTGTGTTTCTATCGACTCCGAAGGCCGCAACTACTACAAGGTAAGCTGTTGGTTCCTTCCTATCCTTCCCCCCAAACTCAAACCTAGCCGTTAGGCAAACTTACACATTCACAATTCATACTTGTTGGTAATTCAGCCATTCCGTTAGATAAAGTCATTAGATAAAGTAAAAATATTTACATTTAACAAATTCGGAATTACTCTTACCAGTTACCACAGCATTATTTACATTACAAAGCAGACAGACAACTTACAACATCAGGTCTAGACCTACATGTCATGTTGTACTAAAACTACTTTATTAACTTAATTTATTTTGCATTTCTCATAGCCTATTGTTTAACATCAATGCACTCTGTAACTGGTTTAATAATACAAATTATAATACTTTTGATGAATTAAAAAGTCTCTTTTGTGGTTTATAGGTCTATTGTCTAAACGTGGAACTTCTTTGAGAAAAACAAAATGTTATAGGTCTACTGTGAATATGAGGCTTAATATCCAGTGCAATAAGGAATCAATCGTTCTGATCTTTAAAAGATAAATCTATGCAAGAATCAGGTCGAAAGCACAATATTCTAAGTTCTAACTGCAAAAGCCACAATAGATCTGGTTTGAAATAGGCACACTGATATGGAATGGTTCTTTTAATCTACGACACATGGAATGTTCTATGTTTTTGTAACGAGTCAAACGTCCGCCAATAAAATAAATACAAAATAAATTTCGTTAGCTGGCCTTACCTTGTTCTTTCCTCGGCGCCTTATGTCTCTAATCAGCGATAATTGGGCTTCACTGAGATCATATTTGGAAAGACGCTCGTTGAATTCATCCATGGGTAAGTTGATGATATCGCTGACGGTTATTGGAACATTCATGGCCCGAGCACGTTTCTCGTCTCGGTTCAGATGTTCTTCTTCCGATCTCCGGCCTGCAGAGCACATTACATTGTGATGTATACTAGGGCTGGGATAATTAAACGTTTAAACGCCTGTGGCTAATTACACGTTTAAGGATTTTGTTAAGAAATTAAATGCCAAATGGTCGTATTGTTAATTTCCCGACCGTGGTATCCCATTTCATCTTAGTTTGTTGTATCAGCACGAAAACTCGAAAAAATTATCCCGACAAGTTTCCGCCCGGGAACATAAGATTTTAGATCTTGCCACTCGCTCGTTCGGCCGTCGCCGTCATTACTTCGCGAGGTGCGTAAGTCGTTAGTTCGTTCAAGCAGCAATAAAACATTATTCTACCCTATTTTTTATGCCACGACCGCGAGAGACATTTCCCAAATAAAACTTTTTTTTGTTGCTTATTTACAATTTTGGCGTTTAAACGCGATTAATTTAACAGTTTAACCGTTTAGGCCATTAAACGATTTATCCCACCCCTAATGTATACACTACTGACAACACAGTACTAATACAGTTGCCACTCATTTATAGTGTGATTTAATGCCAACACAATTTTGAAAAATGCTATGGAATAACTTCTTATCTTCTTATGTACCCACATATAGCCTCCTATCAGGCCATCATGTTAGATCTGGTCAACCAGTAGAGACAGGCTCATTTCTCTTCTCTCTTCATGCAACTAGGCAATGTGTAACGCATTGTATATAGTTATATTTTGTTTAAACAATAGGGAACACGCGTATGAAAATTTTAATCGATTTTTAAATATCTTGTCTCTCATTTAATAATTTTGTGTCTTTGAATTTTGAAAAACGGATCAGTCTATGCCTCAAAATAATTGGTTTAGTAACGATAAATAAAAGGGCGCGAAAAACAAGCCGCCGCCATGTAGAGTGGATTTGACATCATGGTTTTGTTCTTTGTACGCTCACCGCCTCAGCGATTGGTCTGTAACGCCACATCTACAGAATCATTGCGTCACAGCCACCTGTACGCGTTTCAGATCCCCGAGTTTAAACTTCAATAAATGCGACCACATTAAACCTATTTAAAAATTTCTTTTTTACTTGGGACTTGCATTAATATACTTTTTGTATCTGATACTATTAAACTAAGTGTTTGGTTTAACAAAAAAAATCGTACGCGTGTTGCCTATCATGTTGAGTAAATGTTATTAATTGGTAACTTGATTTTGAGTTCGTTATTATTAAGTACAGTGGTTTATCAAATCACGGGTCGCCTTGAATTCGCTGCTGAGTCGCAAAAGATCGAGTTAAACGGCAGTCAAAATTATCCAATAGTATACGCCTACGTGACTTCTGCATGTTTGAATGATTTCTGGGCATTTCCTCTCAAAAAGAATTTTAACTTGAATCTACCTGTATAAAGCAAAGCTTTTACCCTTATCAGCTTCAGGTCTACAGAAGTTCAATGGTTTGTTTTGTGTCGGTCACCACAGCTGTATGTGTTCTTTCAACTAAGTAAAGCACCAAACTCATTTATGGGAGAATTAGTCGTTGTCCTGATTTACCTGTCAAAATATTGTCTTGAGTATTTGAAACGTAAATTAAATTCGTAAACATAATGGTATTTCTTAAAAATGCAAAAAAAGCGTGAACGATATGTATCAACATCTCTTTGAAATTCAATAGTCATTTAGACGTGAGTTGGTGAATGGAAGAAATATTAACTGTCCCCTTATTGTGGAGTCTTGACTCAGTTATGGGCTGAAATTTTTGGAAGAGTTGCTACTAAGTGGCAGGGAGGGGGGGGGGGGGAGAGAATTGGACACATGTTATGCAAATTTTGTTCAAGAAAAATGTACAGACATAGTCCCAAGCTCTTACATCACTTACTTTTCAAGCAAAATTTTGGAGAATAACTTAGGCTTATGTGCACGGATTTATTGTCTGAAGGTTTACCTTTGTGCTTGTCTCTAGCATGTGGTCTGTGCATAGCCCCCGTGCTTTCTGGCGGCAAGTGATACGTGTGATTGTGCTGGACACCACCCAAAGACGATCTCTGATCTGCTGACAAACAAAACAAGTGATGCAAACATTGTAAAGCTATTGCATCAATTTAATTTTAAGATCACGTTGACCGAAAACATACTATTAAGTTTTATTTGTGTTATGCAATTGAAGTTCTTCTATCACAGCTTACCATCACTCTACTCAGGTAAACTGTTGACATCCTATCTCCCTCACACAATAGCAGTAACACAATTGTAAGCAAAATTATACTTTAAACAAATGTATTACTATTTATGATTTAAACATTGCATCTGGTAGCTAGCATCTATACATTTATCATTTATCAGACATTATTTTGTATCAAGTAGGTAATCAGATACAGAGCTGTGTTCGATTTTCTACTGGTGTGTACAGTATTCACTTGTATTCAATATCCATGATGGGAGTGTGTGGGTCAAGGGTCGAGCTAGGATGTATCAAGATGCAAATCTTGTTGGCTGCTTGAAATTAAATGTTTTCTCCATGGTAGCCTATTCCAATCTATGAAATATTTGTGTATTATTTGACTTAAATGAGCAAAGCAAACAATACATCCTACCACAAAATGAAGTAATGAAAAGCTATTAAAAAAAATATATATATATTTTCTGCTCACACTACTGTAGCCTACCAAAATCAATTATCGTTAACAAATATACAATAAACAATGTCATGTATATTTAAAGTACAGGCCTATCTATAATAGTTGTCTTCTAATCTGTGCGCAAGAAAACCTGTGTGTGTGGTAGACATGTTACCTGTGTGGTGTCGAATGAAGTCCATGCTACAGCTGTACTTCATCTCTGGTGGCTTCGGGCCCACCGCCCCCTCAACTGGACTGCCGAACGCGTTGCCAGGCGCTATAGCCCCAGTCTCCACTCCGTACTCGTACTTGATGGGTACGGGCGTTGGGGGCATGCTGGCCACCGAGCCGTGACTTCCGAGGGATGAGCCATCTGAAGGACATTGCATCGTTTATTGTAAGCTGAGAAGCAAACATAACTGAACGATCGGAGAAGAAAATGCCCACAAGTAGACAGGGAAAAAATTCACCCTTTTAAGGGTGGTGGTACATTTCTTTTTTGGAACGCGGGAAGAATCTCCAAAGATAAATATGCAGAATTTAAGAAATTAGTTACTGACGAAGATGCGGACGCATTTGGCGCAGTCTATGTGGGAGACAGGAACAGAACAGAGAGCATCTGATGAGATGTCCAAGTTTTAAAGATGAACTAGATGCCCTTCCACCTGACATAAGCTATGAGGATAAGGAAGCCTGTCTCTACTGGAAAACCAGAAAATGTATGATGGCCCAGTAAGCCAAAAATGCGGGCATGGGAAAAGAAGAAGAAGTTTACACTCGCCCATGCACGTAATATGTATGACATTGAGGCGCATGTAACAACAAGTACTTGTAACTGAGTGAGTATACTAATTGATTTATTTTTGATAGCAGTATCATGTGTAGGCCTACTTCTCACAGCTGTTTAGTCTTACAAGATGCTGATATGTGTAGTAATATACATAGGGCTACGCTGTCCATATAGTTTCTTTACGTCAACGTTTTGATAAAAAAAACTTGAGCAATTGCTTGACTTTAACTCTTGCTAGCATGTCGTGAACAACTTTTCTTTTTAAGTTTCAAGTTATTTTTATTTCTATTCAATTTAGAATTCAGGACTACGAAGCTTAGCTTAAACTTACTAAGATCTGTTACTGCACAATGTGTTGTAGAAAAAAGAAATAAGATGCCAAGGAAGAAAGACTCAAACGGACGGATGTGAGGGACAAATAATGATAATGTAATAAATAATAATGTAGGCCTACATATAAAAATACTTAAATACTCTGATTTCCACATAAGTGGATGCTTCAATGAACTGCTCACTTGGCAGATGGGGGGGCAGCCATTAACAACAACATTGTCTTCATTAAGCAGTTGCAGGTTTAGTGTTCAAAGCCCGAGCATGCTTAAGAACCATCGGCCCAAGCTAAACGCCCGACTCGAATGTCAAAAGTACGACCCTAACATAAAATAAATAGCTTAAATTTACAACAAACATAATTGTGGCCTTACCTGTGTTTTGAAAGTAAGAACGTTTTCCAAACATTTGATGCTTCTTCTGAGCCATTGGCGGCATTCTGTGTGAGTTGTCGGAGGGGCCTACCGGAGCGGTCGAGTGCTTTCGACTGGAATAGCTGTAGTCGTACGGCCGATATTTGCTACAATGGAACAATTTATTATTATTAGAATGGAAGCAGATTACACTTTTGAACTATATATTGTATAATTATGTATAATTTTATTTTCCAAAGTAAATTCACCTAGATTTTATTTCTTGATTCCTAACTAATGATTAAGAGATACATCAAAGATTCACACCTGGCGTGGTAGTCCATGGCGTAACTGTCGGCCGGCATGTGACCGGAGTCCGAGCCCGTCTCCATCCACTCTCCGTCCGAGAGAGAGGACACTCGCTCCGAGCCCATTGAGCTGACTGCGCTGTCGCTAGAAGCATCCATACGCTCCTCGGGAGGGGTGCCCACACTGGTAGCGTTGTTCGACGTGTTGCTCTCGAGCATACGCATGGTGTACATCCCTGTTACAGGCACACAATTATCAACCACGCGGTAGAAACACGCCCGCAGGTAAAATAACATCCTAACCCTAATGTGAGACATTAACTAAGTAAATTCAACCAACCATCCAATCCACACGCGTGTGTGTACTGTGTGTCCACTATTTTCCGGCATCTACTGTTATTTCACCCGTTTCATAAGCATACCAATCTTAAATAGGCTAATCCATGTTCTTATGGATTGGAATTTGTTAGGTATAATCTCGAAATAAATAAATTTGTATTGCATTCAACCCACTAAAACTAGTCAACCAGTCAAAAACTGATTTTCAGTGGGAGACATTTATACAATTTATCACGTGTTTTGTTGCTCTGACGGGTTGAAAGTCACCGTTTACATGTACACCAAAACATCACAATTATGAAGAAATGAATCAAAAATGTTTTTATTCATCCAAGAAGCACTTTTCTGTGGTAGTCAAAAGAACAAGAGCCTTGAAGAAAGCAACTTTGCTACACACACTTGTTCAGTGATCTCGACTCAATAACATAATTATCATTTTAGGTCAGAGGTTAATCCACTATGATTGATTGTTTCATTGACTGTAACTGGGTAGGCAAACAATAAATACAGACGTATGTATTTATTGATTTATTGGTGACTAGGTAAGGCAAATTAGTGATGTCTACACAGACACTGCCTAACTTGAGATCTAGACTAATAGTAACATGAATCTCTGCAATTTCCTATTGCTCCTTTACGGCTGTATTTCTATTATTATGACTTAGGATGGAAGAGTATTTGGAATTATTATCTTATTATTATCAAGTTTAAGATACTTTCTTATGTTGACTAGGGAGGCAATTTGGTATTTTCTCAGAAATGTATAACAAATTGTTTATCAAGTCAAAAACTAGAAATACTTGCTAGTAGCTACTAGCTATGACATTTTAAGTTTGTCTTGTACACTTGCAATACCTTTGATTTTCAATTTAGTTTTGAGGCTGGATAAGGCATTTTGTTACTAGTACATAAAGTACCGTACCGGAAGTACCGTAGGTTGTGGGACCTTCAAACGTTTTGTTACAATGAGCATGTTGTTAAAGGCATTTAAGGCATATATTTCATCTTCAAGTAGTGTTCAAACATTATAGTAATGGAGCTATTTTCTATTTGTACCTCACACCTGCCCCAAACATTAACCCAGTGAATAAGCAACTAATGGCAACAATTTAACATTATTCAAGTCCAATTAATTACTCAAGGATTAGGTCAAGCTCCTCGACATTTTCTAATGTCATGCATGCTCTTTATAAGCTACAAAGTAAAAAATAATAAAAAACATAATGCCATTATGTAAATGCTAAAAATCAAAGTACCTAGTCTTTTGCCATTACTTTAAAATGATACCATAAGAACACAAATTCAAAAAAGTATCTGGCACTAATTAACCATGTTCACACAGTACTAGTCGAGTGAGGAACTTTGAAAACTTTTTTCACCACACACATTATTATATCCCAATATTGCACTTCAAGGTTCATTTTCTAACTGAAGTCTGCATAAGTATGCATTAATTTCATTCAGTTTATTCCAAACTGCACATATTAACTTCCAAATATAACATTGAATCAAAAGACAACAAATTTCTTTGTAATCTGCAGCACCTACTTTAACACATAATAAAATCATTTTACATGAAATGAAATAATAAACAAAATGCAAGCAAGAGAAAATTCCAGAGTTGTACACTCACAATCTAATCTCTTGTCAGATACTGTAAAGATTGTCTGTATGAGTCATTCCATATCTTTTGAGTAGCCTGCATAGCAAACACAGACATGACTTGCTTAATTTAATACACAATCCAAGTGGCCAAGTATAAACATGCCCAAACATTAATGAGTGAAGCCAATGTATGTCATACGTAACACATTATTGCTGGAGAAATAGAAAATAGCATTGATCAAGTATTGTCTTTTCTATTAATATTATTGTATACTTTACACACAAAGGAAGTACTTTTAGAAACTTGTGTAGTTTACAATAAAAACAACCACAAAATTGAAATTATAGATGGAATCAATCACGTTTTACCTCATAGGGTTACATTAAAATATTTCTAATATGATAATTGCTTTTCTGTTAAAACACTGCTGTAAAGAAGAATTACTTTACTACTGTATTTTTCTGAAATAGCATATTAAACGAAGCCAGAAGCTGAGCGACTTTGTTAACCAAGTATAAGTAGTAAATACAAAAACAAGTATTTGTTGCCTACCCACTGTCACAAGAACTGATTTTTAGTGGGGGACCAGTATCATGATACTGGTTTGGTTTGGGGTTTGAGCCACTTTCGAACTTGTCTTTAAATCTATGCATAGATTTAAAGACAAGTTCGAAAGTGGCTCAAACCCCAAACCTTCTGCACTGGAGGCAGGCAAAGTAGGTACAATTAGCTACGTAGGTGTAACGATATTACTATGAAAGGTAAATTAAATTTATGACTTGGTGCAACACCATATATCTATAGTCCTTCATGCGCTAGGAGATTAACAGTGGCCGTCTACAATTTCATGGCGGTGTCACTGGAGTCATACACGTTCTACACTGACTTGCTCGCTAAATAGATGAAGGAAACTTACCCTCGTTCATAGCCATATCCATGAGCTGAAGATCTTCATCTAAGATAGATGACAGAAACCCTTCCGTTGTCTGATTCACAGGGATTTCTGGTGTGGAATTCTGAAAACAAAACTTTTATGAAACATGTTCCTACAGCACTGTGTGTACAACCACACGTTTCCCAATAGACATTTGAATTCTTGCACTTAAACGATTTTATCAACTTCACTGTATGCCTACATTCAAAATTAAATACATTTCACAATATAAGAAGTTGACTAAGTTATTATAAATAAATAAAGTAGGCTATTAGGATTGGGATGACCTGTGGCAGTACAAACAAACAAAAAACTACTGTGACAGGTATCAGTATCACAGTATTGCACAATTTTTAATCTTTATAGCCATGATTCTGGATTAAACAATTTAATTCTTTTTTAATACCTAACTTGACTGTCCCGCCTGGAATAAAATGCTCTAATCCGTTTCAGCGCTCGCTTTTTTAAAATTCATTTAGAACACAGATGTTCCAATTTCTTGTTTAAATCATGTGCTGATTACCTAGGAGGAAGTTTGCTTATCATATTGGTTATATTTTAACCGATGGTGATATGTTGTGCTAGTTATTTCTTTTGACTAGTGATGACATTGGATCCGAAAAGTTGAAGCCGGTTCTTCCACTTGGGAACCGGTTTTTACTTTTTAAGGCCTATTTTTTTGTTAAATCCATAGTCATTAAGAGCAAAGGATACCTCTAAGTCAAAAACTGCAGAACATTTTCATTTTTAAATTATATCTCAAGATTGAAACACAAAATCGGAGAAACCATAGCGCTGTGGTTTCTCCGATTTTCGATTTTGTGTTTCAATCTCGAGATATAATTAAAAAATGAAAATTGTCTGCGGTTTTTGACGTAGAGGTATCCTTCGCTCTTTAACAACTTACATTCAGCACGTCAAAAATGTACCTAGGAAACATTCTTTGAACAATGTCTCGCGACCGTTTAAATAGGTTCTACGTAAAACGCATAGGTCTACAAACAGATGATTGTGGACACAGAATAGATGAGCATGTACTCAAAATGGAACCGGGTTGAAAAGTCGGAACCGGTTTGCTACAGTACTGGTTTCCGAGTAGCCGATGTCATATAGAATATTTGCCGCGTTTACTAAATGCGAGCTGAAATAACTGGACACGTGCGGCATCTCGACTGTCAAGTATGTTGGACTGTACCTGGAAATACATCATGTCATGAGGGGTGTCCATCTTGTAGCCCACCGTAGGCCCTCCGTCCCCCATGGGCTCGCTGCTGTTGGTGAGGTTCATGGAGGTGGCAACAGCCGAGCTCATCGTGTAGGGGCTGGTGGAGTTGAGGTCTCCCATCGGAGGAGCGAGCGTGGCGTTGTGTAACAGGACGCTACGGGCGTCGGGGTTATACGGACCCGAGAAGTTGTGGTGGTGGTGGTGGTGATGATGGTGGTGCGCAAACGGATGGGCCATGCCGGTACCGTCGCCAGGTAGACTCAATAGGTTTGCCAGGTCTTGCCAGCGTTGTTCCATGCTCATTGTACGCGAGTATGGCATACGACCCTGAAACAGACCACATCAAGTTAGGTATATTCCTAGCACATTTTGATTATTTGGTGTGTAACGATGTACTCGACAGCTTAGGTCATATCATTTCTCCCAAACCAGATCCATTTAACACAGCTTAGGGGTCTTCTTCCTGTCAAGAAAGTGTGTTGAGGAGGTGAGGAAGGTTGTCGATCTATCACATGTATTTATATAAATAAACCCGCCACAAATCACTCATGTTTTCCTAAAAACTTAATATTGTAGTGGACACACAAATGAAAAGACTAGCAGAGCAGAAAAACACACAGAATGACTCCTCATTGCAAACCAAATGAGATAAAATATAAGCAGAGAAGAAAATGTCAAGCTTAAATAGCATAGCAATGTAACACCCCACATATCAATCAAACTTGCTTAGTAAAAAAATAATTATTTATTTTTATTATCATCATTATTATTATTATTATTATTATTATTATTATTATTATTATTATTATTATTATTATTATTATTATTATTATTATTATTATTATTATTATTACTATTATTATTATTATTATTATTATTATTATTATTATTATTATTATTATTAACATAACTATTATTATTATTATTTTATTGAATGTATCACAATCATACAATCTCGGTCAAAACCGGCGTTAACAAGTTATACGGACGTAATGTCAAGTATTGCTATGTGTCTACCTTATTTAACTTCACTAATCAGTAATCACATGACTGTTACTAGTTTAACCAGTCATCAATCTCGGTCAAAGCCGGTGTTTACATGTTATGCGGACAATACAGATGTAATGTCAAGTATTTCCATCATCACCACCACCACCACCACAACTTCTCGGGTCCGTATAACCCCGACGCACGTAGCGTCCTGTATTATTATTATTATTATTATTATTATTTAAATTTTTACTATTATTATTATTATTATTATTATTATTATTATTATTATTATTATTACTATTATTATTTTTATTATTATTATTATTATTATTATTATTATTATTATTATTATTATTATTATTATTATTTTATTATTATTATTATTATTATTATAACTAGGGATGCACACGATAATCGATATTATGGTTCGATATTCGATATGCAATAAAATTTCGATAATCGATAATACAAATATTATCGAATGGTCTGATTTCTAAAAAAGCGGGTTCGTAAAGCATTATTTCGTTCTTCTCGGACCTTTCTTGTATTGAAATACTCAAAGATACTGCCAAAATACTAGGCCTCGGGCCTCGTAAAATGTGATTATACTCTCAGCAGTGTCACGTCAGATGTGTCGAAGTAATGTTGCCATATCCTTATGTGCTCGATAAGGCGACATATCACTGAAACTGTAAAAGATTACTTCAATTTTGTAAATTTATTATCGTTCGATATTATCGATCGATAATGCAGTCATCTTTTCGATTATCGATAGTTTTTATTTTATCGATGTTCATCCCTAATTATAACCAGAACTGATTTTAAGTGGGGGACATTATAAATAAGCTCTATCTAGGTTTTACAATAAGAGAACCATATAAGCATGAATGTTTTTTTTTGTTGTTGAGGGGGAAAACCATCCACCTAAAGTGTATAGCTTATTTTTATCTGGCATAAAACCAGATGAAGGGATGGTAGGCCTACAGTCACAACACAGCTCAAAATACATTCAGCATTAGTAGTAACAGAAGAAGAATTGCTGACTCACCTACTTTTATATGCCACATTATAATTATAAGACCAGCTACATTTACCTTCTGCTATATTGTGCTACTTCAAACTGTACCAGACAGTGAAAAGCCTTACAAACAGTTCTGAAGTAGTCACAGCACATAGGTATATTGACAAAATAGCTCCGTTTAGAAGCTTACATATATTTCTATGCAAGTTTTAATGCACAACTAACTGTTTTGATAGTATACCCATTATACTGTAACCTAGATTAATCTTTTGTTCAAATAATGACAAATCAGATGTTTAATTTTTGCCTGTGTACAAAAACAGAACGATGATGATATTTGGGTTTTACATCCCATATTTTTGCAACTTACAATGGAAGATGGAGACAAAAATAAATTTAAATTACACACAACATTTAGAACTGCAATAGTATGATAGTATGCAAGAGACATGCAAAAAAATCACGCAGTGTCATTTCTTACCATGATTTCACAAAACCTACTTCATGCAACTCACTGCATCAACACTGCCGTAACACTTATGGTGTGGCCGAGAAACTATATTCACGTCTCGTGTACAAGAATAACCATTCCGGTAAAGAGTTAGTTAGCACTAATATTCCATTTGTGTTAGTTAACGGCTCGTTTTAAGGCGTTGTACGGCAATGTAGCATCGTAGGGCCTTGTTCACCCGGGCAACATTTTTAAACTGGTCCCGCTGTTTGTTTAGTGTTGTGATGTATTTAACGGCCACCGAGATTCACAGCTGCTGATTGCAGTTGCATGATCGATCACATTTAATCAAGCACTGGACTTCCCTGCCCTTTCCAACCCTAAACCTTCATTCTAAAAAATATAAGATAGTAGTTTACTTTTGTTCTCTCAGGGTTCGTCTTGTTGGTATTTTTATGACTTACAATAAAAGCTACCTTCCTAAAAACAATCTCTTAACTGTTCCTGCTTCAGATAATGCATCAATAACAATTATCTGTTCAATCCTTGTTTTTCTTTAGCTGGGCTATACACCGGACACAGTTAGCCCGGATTGATGAAGCTCAAACTGTAATATTATGATTATGATGATTATTATTATTTTATTTCATATTTTTTACTTAAGAATCGTATACTTGTAATGTTGACTTCAAAATAAAACTCAAATTGTATTAAACATAACAAATGTGATTACAAAAAGTTGTTTCCTTGCCTAGTAGTTGATTGAAATATTTCGTCTTTGCCACAACAACTTCATTATTTTCGTTTACCTTGAAAATGCTATTTTTAGTAGTGATCTTAACAAAAAACAAGCGCCCCTCTTTAGAAGCAGTTTCCGAAAACGTTAGCTTTTAAGGTACACTTGATTTATTTTTCGTTGTAACTGTCACGGCAGTTATCAATGATGGGTGCCTTTCCGACGCAAAGCTTATTTTAACGTGAGACAAAGTACAGTAGGAATAGCTTAATATGGTTATCCTATTTTAAAATGGAAACAGGTCAACCTAGACTAAGTTCAAAACCATTACCGGTAAACGGAAGGAACATCTACGATGCAATAACATCTGTTCAGTTTTATGTACATCCATTATACGTGCACATAACACAACTGGTGTTCAGTTCACATGTATGTCAAGCATATGGAGAGTATACGAGTTTGTCACGACATTGATAGATGCCAATATAGACACCCAATCAGAAGATTCAAAACCTCAAGCATATGGATATTAATATTTTTCCCTTACTTATTTCCATTCTATACGTGTCATCCTTTAGATTAAGTGGTCAATAATTCTTGTTGCATGATTGCTTCATTGTTGAGTTTGAGTGTCTTTTTATTGCCGCAGCATACATTAGCATATGTAATAAACATCTTCTTCACAAGGCCCAAGTTCACACCTTCAATTAGAACTTGCTAACAGTAGTTTCTATTTTCCGTACGTGTACGCATTCCACGTACATTCACAAGTTTTAATTGGAATTGAAAGGTTATGTCTCACTTGCGCAGTATTAATTTGCCAGCACATACAACATGATAGCAAACACAAACACAATCTACAGGTATTCAACTTGAACTATAACAGTATGAAGAACCTCAAGATATAGACTGCCTAAATATCTGATTGATTTACTACAAGGTTTGCTTGGATTGTGATGTTTTAATAGCTTGTATTTGTTTAGATACTGAGTTGATATATAATGTACACAAGGTTCTATAAAGAGATAGCTGCTTATCAAAGTCGGTTAACACACTAAATTATTGTCCAATCTTGAAACCAATGAAACCTTTCATAGAGGACCATATTGCTAATCATAAAATCTGTGAGCGAGAAGGTTGGCGGTTGGCCTTGGAAGCAGCACAGGAAGATTCCCAGTTGTTGACACAAGCCGACAAGTCTTGGTCAGCTTGGGTTCTAGGTTGTTTCAAGTGTACTCAAAGACACCCAAGTAAACAGCTTGATGCTCATGCTCGCATACTCGCTGCAACTTTAGACCGAGTCAATATTGACATACCACGGAGGCCTCTATTTGTAAGTTTTCACAACGAAAAAAAAACCTTTTCCTTCTTCTTTCTACCAGCTGCATATTTATCCATTTATTAATTTCTGCCCACCACACATTGTGCAACCTCATTTTCTTTAGCAGTGAGGACAGCGGACTGCCCGAGGAATAATGTCTCGGACAAATTGGAAAGGTACACACGGACAATGTACAGATTACGGGAGAACAGAAGACGGTAACAGCTGTGCTTGCCAACAGATGGCATGCAGTAAAATGCTAATTGCCACAGTAGTAGAAACTCGAGAGATCATGCATGCATTAGATTGGAGGGGTAAAATGTGTGAGAAAGAGAAATAGCTGTGAATGTACCAGGAAGTGGACTTAGCACAACAGATGCTGCACTCATCAATCACAACATTTAAATAACATCATTATGACTTTTTGTTAAAACATAATTTCATTCTATACTTTATCAATTTCAGAGGCTGTTTAATGGCTTGAATTTGTTTTGCAATTTGCCTATAAAACATCATACAGCTTTACCATTCAAAATAAATGTCATTAGGAGAAATCCAATTTGTAATAGATCTTAGGCCTAATTAAATATGCAATATCCAGCTCTATGAGATTTATATAAATAAATCATCAGTTATTTTAATAAATTAAGATAGTTCAAATATAACAAAAAGTTTGGAACTAAGGAACTAACATAATTACTAACATACAAGAAATTGATTGCTTTAGTCTAAACTGGTAACCTAATTTCTAAAACAAATAAATTATGACTTCCCCTTGTCAAGCAGTAGCCCATGGCATTGTTTCAGTCATTATCATTAGAAGTTAAATATCAACATTACTTTTAGCAGGTATATCTTTACAATAGCTGGTGAAAAGGTTTGGTTTTTACCACCTCTCCCAAGGTGTGAGTTGTGACACTTCCCATTGTGTATCTGATGGACCAACAGCAGTTGCTGTCAACTGGAGTTTGATGGAGTGGTCACCCAGACTCATGGACACAAGGTCATGCATCCTTTATCTTCTGCAAGGTCTTGCTTTCCACCCAGAGGCAAACTGTTGCTCTAAAGCAAGGTATTCACTACAATACTGCAAGCGACCTGCATCTCACTTTACCTTCATTAACTTTACCTCCTACCAGCTTAATTGCCCAATTGTTCTTTTGTCTCCTTTTTATTCATAATGGTCAAAGGCTGAATTTTTTCCACTTTGATCTCAACCTATTAAGCTGTCACTGCTACCATTTGCCACACTAATTATTTTGTTTTATTTTATTCAAATTTGTGTTGCTTTGTGGTGAACCTAATTATTTATTCATCCCACCATTTTTATGATACCTACCTACCAGCAGTTCAGAAGCTAATGCTTGTTTTGAATATTTAGAGAAAAAATCTGTTGAGATGACAGTCAGAGTCAGGTAGAAGAAGGCTGGATTGACATCGACAATTGCTCTAAAGGTGTGTGCAATCAAGGTACCATTAATTATCCTTGTCAGTTTTGTCTGCATGAAGCCAGCAAGGCCGCTACAATGTACGTATGATTAGCTCTGCCCTCTTTCTTTCTCTACAACCATCCATCTTCTGTTAATGTTTGCCCTTCAAATGGACAGAGTGAACAATTGTACAGCATTGCTCAGCTTCCACTCACAGTCACCAGCCAATTAATTCCTCTTTATAGCACCTCCAACTACGCGAAGATTGCATCACAAAGCTTTTCTTCTATATTTAATGTTTTCACTTCAAGGCTGAGCTCATACCAAATGTTGACTAACACATTTTTATTTTACCACCAAGACCTAACAAAAAATTCTGGCACTATAGAGCCGAAGCACAGTAATTAATTAAATTAATACAGACTGCCTACCTAATGCAATAGAAGCTGCTGCTGCTGGTGGGATAGGACATTGCTTTCAGGTTTGCTAACACTGGAGTTAGGGCAATATTGTACAACGCAGGCATACTTGTCTCCAAAAATATATTGCTTATACCTAGGTGCTTTAAATAATATATCTGCAACTTAATCAAACAGCGAGGATAATCAAGACAATGTCATATGAACGGCAATACATGAACGACAGCGGAATACTTGCTTATGGAACAGTCCATAGTCACAGTGTTTATTATCACCTACCTAGTATCTTTACATTTTTATTGGTTTTCAGTGCCCAGTATAATTTATTACATGCCTCACTGATATGACATCCCAAATTTAAACTACTGTATCTTCATTACATATGCATTCAAATCATTTAGTTTAAACTAAACAAAACAACAATGTTTTTTAAATAGTTAATAAAATAATATGTAGATGTTGCTACACAACCAGCCTAGTAAATATTATTAGTGAGCAGAGAGGGTAGAATGTACAGTGCCACATAGTATATTCCTGTTTAGAACTACACTATATCTTAATAATGGCGTAGGTTTGACCTGTTATAAGGTCTTCTACTAACTTGATCTGTCAAGTGGAGAAAGTAAGTAAAACGAAGATGAGACAAGCTTTGAACACTATACAGTAGTACCATTGCCGCTGAAGAAATCTAACATCTTCCAATCTGGCCTTCGTTTGTTCCACTACTTTTAACACCTTGGACTATGCTCTAAGCTTATCAAGATAATCATGATAAAAGAAGAAACGTGAGAGTATCCGCTAGTAGCTATCTTCTGTTGGACAAGCATTTTACATGTAAATAGTACAAATAATATCATAATTGTAATGCTTTGTAGAAACCCTTAAATAAATAAATAAATAAATAAATAAACAAATTAATAAATAAATTAATAAATTAATAAATAAATAAATAAATAAATAAATAAATAAATAAATAAGTAAATAAATAAATAAATAAATAAATAAATAAATAAATAAATAAATAAATAAATAAATAAATAAATAAATAAATAAATAAACAGATCGAAGAAAAGTTCCTCCAGAGTTGATGAACTTAAACCTCCATCAATATCTATTTGATTTGCTTTATACTTTAGATTAAAAAATCCCAAGTGTTTCAGAAGTCAACAACATATAATAAGCAATTGCAATTAAATATGCATTCAGCACAACAGCTACACACAACATTTATTATTATAAATAATAATTTTAAAAGTGTTTTGAGTAGGCCTACTTTTTAATAGTATAAAACACATTTCTAAACAAATTCTCAACTGCTAAATGACGTGTTTCTAAAATCTCCTAAAAACAGTTGAATCTTCACTGCTGTAGCAGTTTACTTACTTCCTAGTAATTTAAAATCTTTATATAGGTACTAGGAAAACGCTTCGCGTTGCCAGATGAGCGATTTTTTTTTTTGTAAATCAAACAAATCATTTGCATATCATATTACTCTTATAAAAAAGAAATACCTTTAAACGTAATAAACATATGATTTTTTACAAGATGGCGGTTCAAGTTACAACCTTAGAATTATTAGTGTATATTATTTCTCGACATGTTGCTAATAATTGCTAAATTTAAATATTATTTAAATCCGTGAAGAGGTTTTCTTTAAATAAATTAAAACCTTCAAGTTGATTTTTCAATGGATTTCTGCATAATTTCATTCAACCATGCATGCTCTTCTCAATAGGCTCTAATTCATAAAGTATTAAACTCATCTGTATATAGAAAGTTGCATAATGAAGATACAGGCTAGACTTAAAACGTGATATTGTTAAATCATACAATGACCACATTTAAACCATAATAAAAGCTAGTTAAATCGTCGACAAAGTTCATTGTTAGCTTTTACATGTTTCCCGCGAAAGTCATAAAACATAACACGTCATTGTAGCCATTCTATGACAGCTACAGTAATCCTCCTTTAATTCAAATTTCAAGGGACCCTAAAAACTCAAATTTGAATTACAAAATTTTGAATTAAAAGAACTTTAACACTAAGCACCATACCTAAATCTTCAGCTGGGACTCCATCAATAGTTTGAATTATACATAATTTTGAATTAACGAGGGACTACTGTATCAAAATTCCAAATAGGCCTACATAGTGAGAAAGGTCTGAGTGCGCACGCTATATTAGGTGCATTTTATGTGCATCTAGCTTCAAGAGTCCGCAAATGAGGATCATATCGGTAGAACACTGTAAAAATGCCGAAAATTATTGCCGTAAATAAACAATATTTTTTTTAAACATGGCGATTTAAGTTACAATTTTGAAACTACTGCCAAGTGTTGGTACTGTAGACAAGGACCTATGTGTAAGAATTCATTTAAATCCGCGTGTAAGTTTTAATTTGAATAAATAAATAATCAAATTAACTTTTGCATGTTTGCCGTGAAAGTCATAAAACATAACACGTCATTGTAGTCATTCTATGATAGCTATCAAAATTCCAAATACATAGTGAGGAAGGTCTGGGTGCGCATCCTATTTTTGGTGCATAATACGTGCATCTTACTTCAGTGGTGCGCAAATGCAAATCATATCGTTGGAACACTGTAAAAATGAAGAAATTAATTGCCGTAAATAAACAATATTTTTTTCTAACATGGCGGGTAAAGTTACAATTTTGAAACTATTGTCAAGTGTTGGTACCTCGATGTGGATCTATGAGTAAAAATTAATTTAAATTCGTATGTAAGTGTAAGTGAATTTGAAAGTGGAGACCAAGTTAAAAGAAGAGTTGGTAGACCAAGAGAGAGGTGGCAAGATCAAATAAGAAATGATGTAGAAGATAGAGGTGGAAGTTGGCAAGAAGTGCAAGCAAAAAGACTCTGGGAAGACAGAAGTAGATGGTGTGAGCTGGTGAGAAGAAAAGAGAGTGAATTTGAAGAGGACATGACAGGCCTGGCAAGCCAGTGTTAGGAGCTCTTGAAGTGCCCTAGAATCCTGGTGGCTATAGCCACCCCCTGACCTAACTTAAGTTGGAAACAGGAGCCAGATATATATATATGTGTAAGTTTTAATTTAATTAAATAAATAACAAATATTTTTTTCAGTAATTAATTTTTTGTAGGTTGGCGTCTTGACGAAGTTTGCTGGTTATGTTAACAGCATCGAGTTTTGTGGTCACGAGTGTTGACCGAAAATTTCAGCCAAATACGTCAAGCCATTTGACTTGTGCGCCACGAACAAAATTTAGCGCACACACAGACTAAGCGCTGATCGAGTTGAATTGAGATTCACTCCGCTTCGCTATGCTCATCTAATCAATGCAGCCTGACGGTTGTCTTACAAGTTATAAGGCTATGAGTGCACTTTGAGGCAGAGGTAGCTTTACCATATTATAGATAGTTGCAGACAATCCCCAGAAAGGGGGTATCTTATCTCAGCCAACAATGTTAAAAATTGGTTAGCATCTTTCTAGCATCTTATAGATAGGTGGTGGGTGGTAATGAGAGAAGTCTTCCCATCACTACTTTCTATGGCTGACTTCTTTGTGTGGATGGATAAGATAATGATTATGTTTATTATTATATTCTCACATCAGATACCCAAATGCCGTGATAAGACATGTGTAGGGTCTCACCAAGAAGAATAGCAGAAGGCAACACATAAAAAATTAAAAAGTTGCAAGATGATCTGGCAATAAGCACTAAAAAGTAAATGTTGGATCTAAATTGCAAAACATTAGGGTTGGGATTTGATTATAAATTTGTAATCGATGTCAAACCGAAAATTTCGACATCAAATCGAAATAATTTCGACATCGAAACTATTTTCGACATCGACCCCCCCCCCAAAAAAAGTTATTTTTTCCCCACGGATGTATAACACTGACGACAAACCACGTGTTTATCGTTCGTTATTTGGCCGTCTTTATTTGCCACAAATCCAAATGACTTCCACACATCACTTCGCTTTCCCGTTGGCGTCACTAAAACAGGCCTTACTGGCAAAGATGACATCTCAAACCGCGGAGAGACGAATATTTTATACGATTGATTTGTTTCTTGAGTAATGAGTCAACACAGAACATAACGTTCAAGGCCGCGTTACAGGCTGGAACTGGATGGACAGGCCCACAGGGTGAAACATGTTCACCGCCTGGTGCCTCCGCATGCGCGCACTCGCTGGAATCAACCTGTGCTTTGTGTACAAGGTTGCCAGTTTGACCAACTTCCGCGCTCTCAACGCGGGATTTTGAAAATTAAATACCGCACGGAAGTTTCGATGTCGAACGATTATTACGATTTGAGATTGCAAATCGATGTCGAATCGAATGTCAATTTTGGTTTCGACATCGATGTCAAATCAAATAATCGATGTCATCTCCCAACCCTACAAAACATCATATATGTCCTTGTGCTCTGGTGCAAAGTTCAACCAAAAGCATGACCTTGATGGGGAGACAACCTTGATCAGTGGTAACAACATAGGTAACAAGAATAGTAATTTTTAGCATTTACACAACCCACATATAAGCAGTTCACTTTCTTAGCAGGCAACACAAAACAAGAATGTTTTGTCACAATTTATGATAAATGATAATCATTACTCATTTACATTTTATTATATATATATATATATATATATATATATATTTATTTACATACTTAAGCATACATAATATTTTAAATAAATAAATTTTTATTATGTAGGCCTACTATCTAGCCTCTACTCGATATGATATACCTAGTTGCTATGACGGCTCCTCAGTAACCGATTACTGTAAGCCTAAGCCAATACCATATTGTTAGATTTTGGTTTAAAACCCAGAGCCCAACCCCAAAGGATCAACGAATCACGCGAACAATTAGGAAAGAAATATGTAGGCCTATGCCAACACAGATTAGGTCAATTTAATATGGTTTCGAGATAATTTTAACTTGGTTTGATCCATGGTTGGGCCAATAAATGAGGACTATCTCTTGCCTAATAACGTAATAGGGAACACGCGTATGAAAATTTTAATCGATTTTTAAATACCTTGTCTCTCATTTAATAATTTTGTGTCTTTGAATTTTGAAAAACGGATCAGTCTATGCCTCCAAATAATTGGTTTAGTAACGATAAATAAAAGGGCGCGAAAAACGAGCCGCCGCCATGTAGAGTGGATTTGACGTCATGGTTTTGTACTGTGTACGCTCACCGCCTCAGCGATTGGTCTGTAACGCATCGTCTACAGAATCATTGCGTCACAGCCACCTGTACGCGTTTCAGATCCCCGAGTTTAAACTTCAATAAATGCGACCACATTAAACCTATTTAAAAATTTCTTGTTTACTTGGGACTTGCATTTATATACTTTTTGTATCTGATACTATTAAACTAAGTGTTTTGTTTAGCAAAAAAAATCGTACGCGTGTTGCCTATTGCAACAATTGACTTTTGGTACATGACTTTACAAAATTTATGAAATAATGACCCTCATATATCGCAAGTTTCTATCAATAGGAGAGAATAGCACATTTAGGAACTAATAAATAAAATACTGTATAAGTAAATACATAAGCATTCCTACTCAGGAGATTGAACAAGGATTTTACTTAATTTGGCTCAATGAATTTATTTTATGCAGAGGCATCAGATATGAATTTCCATAAACAATGGGTGCGGATATTTATTATGAGTTATATTCTCGTGGCCAAAACCACAGTTGATACATTGTCGACCATAACGCAAACCGTTGTACGATATTGGCCACAAGTACAGTTCTTGCTATTTATATTTGTATTGAACATTAGAAATATACCAAACATGGAAAAGTAGTATTGTATATAAATTTGAGGTATAGCCTCAATTTTGTGTTTGATAGTTAATGATAAAATAAATTTGAAATACCAGTATGCAGGATTTAACTGATTTTTTAACACTGCTGAACATGTTGTATTTACAAACAATGTTGTTTTTGAAAATAGTTCATGGCAATCTCATTGTAATCTAAACATAAATTAAATGAAATTGAGGATTCTCACGAATTTAGTTAAATTGGTAAAACAAAGCTAAGAGCGAAATTGCTTTCGTACTAAATGCATTGAGCAGTATTTGTAAGTGCTAACTTATGACACATGTATTGAATAATAGTTAAACTATATGCTTCATTTGTCTATAAGATTTCATTGCTTGTTGCAATATGGCTTACATTTTATGACAATATAACTAGCAGGATAATGGAATGTCTACTTTAAGGAAGTGTAGTAAAACGAGGTTTACAGCAAACGTTGCTTAATAACCAGACTCGCATTGCAAGAAACACAAGAAGTAAATAAATGGAAACTAACGTTATGCTAATAAAATGATTATTGTGGCCTATAACTTGCATGTATAGTCTAATGGAATTTTTAAGAGCTCAACTGAAATGTACAAACATTAACAACAACAAAGATTAAAATAGCGACTATTACATGTATACATTATGTTCATCTTTTAACTGACCTTTACAAATATTTCCTTGTCCAAAATAAGTCTCCAACATGCTGAATTATCTGTGCGACTTCCAGTTTTCTCGGACATTAGAGGGTCGGAAGAATGTAGAAAAACGCAATATTATTGAATGCGTCACCATATTTAATACGATAAATCACTATTTCACTTGTTGTAGACTTAATAATGTTGTGCACCAGTCCACTTGTCGGTCACTACCCATTAGGGCAACACTTATAAATAATAGTATGAAATTGTTTTGATTTGTCTCCAGCTAACATTATTACATTTTCAAATAAAGGTTTTGAAACTGACGCAAAGAATATTGGTACGAATCCATTTAAAATAATAATAGCTATTCATTGCAAAATGCCACTCAAAACGTCTCTATCAGTAATCACACTCAATTATAAGAACAGGCATTGAGCCTCGAGTCACATTATGCACCATCTCCCCTCGACGGCTCCTCGGCAGCTACTGAGCCTCCATCCGAGCCTTGCGATGACCCAGAACACAACACCGACATACATTCACCACTCTTTGGATCACCACCACCATAATGGCTCCACATCTTGCGTCTTAGCGATTAAACGCGATAATTATCGTTACATTCTATTTGAAGAGGTGACCAATGTAATAATAATGTTAATTTCATGTATAAAAAGAGAAATACTCAGTTTTTAAATTGTGTTCATGCCCAGTTTAATCACTTGAATCACTGTCTTCTGAGACACTTTAGGTAAACTGTTTCATACTTGAAACCGCAAGTTGGGGTGATTAAATAGAAGTCAAGAAGCTAACTCTCTGAGAATAGACTGACTGTACTTGTTGGGCATGGGTAGCACTGAAGATTGTATGCAGCTGAGCTCTACCTGCTATCCCCCCCCCCCCCCCTCCATGACCACCTGCAGGTGGGAGGCTCTCTCAAGCATCCTCCCATCTTCACACAACTTTACAAATGGCCTGCCAATCAACATGTATTTCTTCTAGTATCTCTTCAAACCACTGGTATTTTTAAATCCTAAAAAAAACATGCAACACTTTAAACAAATTGTTAATAAATGCAGGGCATTTCATACTGTTGACGAGGGATCAGAAGATAAATAGCATTACCTGATTTATTTATCAGAATATCTATTTAAAAGATACCCAAAACTGATTTGCTTTGTCAACATTTTATACATAAAAATACACACAATAATGAACCAATAAAATTCCACTGAAAAATAATCCATCTACACAATCTTGAAATGAGAGTAAAGTAGAAGGATAGGTAGTGCATTTCTATATGTTATATGATAATACAGTTATAAGATGCTAATGAATGTGCAGTGAAAAAGACTAAACCCATGGGCTAAACTCTTGTGGGGTGCCTTGACTGGGTGTCTAGGAAGTAGAATAATAAAACATTAACAATGGTTGATTAATGATGCACATGTTTCACGTGATGGGGAGTAGAGAAATGTGAAAGCTTGAGCCTCAAGCAAAGAGTTTGTACAGCTCATAAAACCCCAGCTAGATGTGTGTTGGATGTCAAAACTTTCATACCATGCTTTATTGTCGATGAATTGTAAAAGAGTCAAGCTGATAGCCAAGCAATTACAAGGTGTAAGTGGAACTAGCAAGGCTGTAAGCGCCTAGAGACAAGTAGCCAGAGGGGACATAACACAACAGAGCTCAAAACACTGACAATGAACCCACTGACCTACTCTTAACAATAGCATCAAACCACCAATTCACCTTTAGCACAAATCTATTGCATGGCTCTATATATACCAGTTACCAGTACATCTTCCTTCTAGTCAGGTGGTAGGCCAAGTAACAGTACCAGCAATTAATAGACACTTCATATCCAGCAAATAATTGTCAATAAATGTACAAAGTTCACTGACATGAATAATGTTCATGTTTAAGTGTCTAACATTTCCCTAGACACAGCACTGAGCAATAACAATTTTGCCTGCAGGCAAACCATTATGCAGCCATTACCTATACATATGACTTAAGTCTCAAATCCAAAAAGAAAAGAAAAACAAGCATTATAAAGTAAATAACAAAAACAATAGCAAGTGTTATGCATTGAGTTTAGCATGGAATAAAACTGCTAAATTGAGTACATAAGGGTAATAAAGGTACCTACATTTAATTACAGGGGCGGACAGGCCCGCCGGGCAACCGGGCAAATGCCCGGTGGCCTGCCTGTTTTGGCCCAAATTTGGCCTGGTCCGACTGGAACAGGCATAAACTAAACTGCCTGGCGCCGGCGGTAAGTTGCCGCGCTGGCGGCGCTGCCCACGACAATTTTATATTCTTTACCAATTATGTATCAGTATAACAAACACTATGTATGTGTTACTGTTAAGACGATATAGATTTCACGATAAACTTTCGCTTTGCATTGTCTATAATATAATCAAAAATCAATGGGCTTACATGTGCAGGTTTAAAATTTAAATTTCTTTAAATCCGAGTCCCTCCCGATTCCTCCCCTCCTTCCTTCACGATATCCCAAGGTTTAAACTACATTGTAGATTCGTTGAATTTCAGTGTAACTTAATCTCATTCTCATTAGTCGTTAGACAGTGTTCCAATCTTATTGCTGGTGTTTTTCTACTTTTAACCGACGAAAACTATAGTATTTCGGTAGTGCATTCAGCCTGCTATGTTTTTTCTAAAACGTACCTAATGCCTTCTAAAGACCTGATTAAAAATTTTCACCTGTGGCACTGTTGTTGCCCCAGCCCCCCAAACCCCCGTGCCTGGCCTGACCGAAAGTTTGCCCGGCCTGGATTTTCTTCCCAGTCCGCCCCTGTTTAATTATATATAGTACATAAATATGAAGTACCACGTCAAGTGGTGGATAAAATAATTATACATTAATATTACAGTTATTGAGGAAATGTCAAAATAGGAATTAATCACTATAGTGCTTAATATTATATTGATTCTGTTTTTAATGTACATTATTTTTTAACTATTGCATCTTTTAAAAAAGGAATAATAATAATAAAATAAAAAAAATTTAAATTAAAAATGAGTGGCAGGCAACTAGCTAGACTTTACTGAAAACATCACGGTTCATTCATTATAACAAATCTTTTCTCCTAATTTGGTAAGTGGATATAATTTCCACACCTTATTCTGTTATTAAGCGAGCGAAGCGAGCGTTTCAACTTGACTCTTATGGCACTTCGTTCTGTTTTTTTTTGTTTTTTTTTGTTTTGTTTTTATGTCCGTCGATAGCGGTCGAACGGAAAGTCCGATCAACTTGAAATTTGGACCATCCACAAGCCTCAATGTGGATTGAAGGTGTATAGTTTTGAGGCAAAATCGTTCGAAAAGTTACAAAGTTACACCATAGTTACTGCAAAATATTTTTCTGAAACAAAATGGCGGCAAAATGTGAGATAGCCAGATTTTTCTACAGATTTTTCCGATCACGAATATGTTAATGTAATGGCGATCTGATAAATATTGGCAAAGTTACACGAAAGTTACTCGAAAATATTTTTCTAAAACGCAGTAACGGCAAAATGTGAGGTGGCTATCTTATAGTAAATTTTTGTCCAGTCACGAATATACTAATGTAAACGCGATCCAATACGTATTAGAGGCAGAAATTACATTTCTATTGCTGTCAATAAGTGTTAGTAACGGTGGCGGACCGTATTGAAAACATGACCACGAAAATTCTTAGCAACGCACATTGCACTGCATACAACAATGTCGGAAAGTATAATAGCCATGGAAATAAGAACAATTTTTGCAATGCGCATTCTTGAATTGTTGTTAATTTTTGTTCGTATTAGCATTGAAAACTTTTCGCCGGATGTTCGTAGATATTGACGCGCTCGCTTATCAACGCGTCAAACAGAGCGTTTTCCTAGTGAGTAACAGGATAGAACAGTGATAGCAAACCTTTTTGGATTGGTATACCAAATATCATGATGGAAATCGCCTATTTCAACTGCATGTGCTACTTTACTAGGCCGTCATACTTAGGATTGTCATACTTTAAACTCAAGTTAGAGGGACACATCTTTCCAGGCATAAAAAGCACGGGGGGTCTGGGGGGAAGAGCCCCACAATAGTGCCGCAGGCATAATTTTTTAAGATCAGAGGTTTAGAGTGCGTTCTGAGCGTTTCAGAAAAAATACCGGACTGAATGCAATACCGAAATACTGCATGCCGTTTTTTTAGTGCAAAAACCTGAAAACCACCAAAAAGAATTGGAACACTCACGAGAATTATTTAGTAATAGGTTTTGAAGCTTGGGAAGTTGTTAACTGTTAGGTGTGATTGTGTTGATAGAGGCATAAGATTAATCTGCAACTCGGAATTGAAGGACACTTTAAATATATTTACGCACGTAATGTTAAAGAATCACATTTTAGTAAAATTTAAAAAATGTGTCACGAATGTATGGACCATGTCGTGCGTCACCTAAAGTGGTTACGTGTGTCACACGTGTGTCATAGGTTCGCCATCACTGGGATAGAATATAGATACTATGTTTGGGTTAGGTTTATTATTTTTATTTTTGCTGTACTAACTTGGGGGTTTACACAGTTATAATTGCTAGTTGACCTTCTAATTCTAATTGGGGGATTACATGGACTTGCTCAGATGACAGATACTATCCTATAACTCAAACTGTGGCCTTTGCAAACCAAATATAGTCGAGACCTCTGTCGTAATTTTTGTAACATCTAATATTGCGCTACTATTTAAATCAAGTTCCGGTACCAACGTAATAACTGATGTATTGCAGAACCACATCAATTAGATTAATGAATTTCTAGCCACCTAACGTAGACCTTATCTCTATGTGTTAAATACGGTATATCAGACTTAAGAGTGAAATAAATATCGGTATAGTACTTTGCTTTGCCTATGGGGAGGCGTACAACCAACGACTACACAGCAGCGCAGAATTATTATTGGGAAAATATCTATCGATTCCAAAGAAGGCAAGTAGTCTTTCCAAAGACTCAGAAATTCGAATTGTTGAAAATGAAATGAAATGAATGAAATGAGCGCTTCGAGCGTTCCGGTCACTGAGCTCTGCCTGCTAAAAGTCACCGAAAACGGCTCCGTTAAGTTGGCCCCCCCCAAACACAAAATACAACCACAATATATATCCAATTATTGCACCCAAAATGCACCATTTTGCACCCCTATTTTTGATTTTTGCACCCCTACCTCTAAAAAGTTATAACGAAATCAAATGGGGGGGGCCAACTTAATGGTAGCCCCCCCCATTCAATAAAATCAAAATGTAAAAGCATCTATTTATTGCACCCACAATGCACCATTTTGCACCCCCATTTTTGATTTTTGCACCCCCACCCCTAAAGAGTTATAACGAAATCAAATGGGGGGGGCCAACTTAACGGAAATTCAAAATGGCCTAAAATCAAAATTTGAAAGCATGTAATTATTGCACCCAAAATGCACCATTTTGCACCCCTATTTTTGATTTTTGCACCCTTACCCCTAAACAGTTATAACGAAATCAAATGGGGGGGGCCAACTTAACGGAAATTCAAAATTGCCTAAAATCAAAATTTGAAAGCATGTAATTATTGCACCCAAAATGCACCATTTTGCACCCCTATTTTTGATTTTTGCACCCCTACCCCTAAACAGTTATAACGATATCAAATAAGGGGGGCCAACTTAACGGAAATTCAAAATTGCCTAAAATCAAAATTTGAAAGCATGTAATTATTGCACCCAAAATGCACCATTTTGCACCTCTATTTTTGATTTTTGCACCCCTACCCCTAAACACTTATTACGATATCAAATGGGGGGGGCCAACTTAACGGAAATTCAAAATTGCCTAAAATCAAAATTTGAAAGCATGTAATTATTGCACCCAAAATGCACCATTTTGCACCCCTATTTTTGATTTTTGCACCCCTACCCTTAAATAGTTATAACGATATCAAATGGGGGGGGCCAACTTAACGGAAATTCAAAATTGCCTAAAATCAAAATTTGAAAGCATGTAATTATTGCACCCAAAATGCACCATTTTGCACCTCTATTTTTGATTTTTGCACCCCTACCCCTAAACACTTATTACGATATCAAATGGGGGGGGGGGGCCAACTTAACGGAAATTCAAAATTGCCTAAAATCAAAATGTGAAAGCATGTAATTATTGCACCCAAAATGCACCATCATGCACCCCTATTTTTGATTTTTGCACCCCTACCCCTAAGCAGTTATAACGAAATCAAATGGGGGGGGGGCAACTTAACTGTAATTTAAATTGCCTAAAATTAAAATTTAAAAGCATGTAATTATTGCACCCAAAATGCACTATTTTGCACCACTATTTTTGTTATTTGCACCCCTACCCCTAAACAGTTATAACGAAATCAAATGGGAGGGGCCAACTTAACTGTAATTCAAAATTGCCTAAATTAAAATTTATAAGCATGTAATTATTGCACCCAAAATGCGCCATCATGCACCCCTATTTTTGGTGTTTTGCACTTCTACCCCTAAACAGTTATAACGAAATCAAATGGGGGGGGGCCAACTTAACTGTAATTCAAAATTTAAAAGCATGTTATTATTGCACCCAAAATGCACCATTACGCAGCCATATTTATTTTTTTTGCACCCCTACCCCTAAACAGTTATAAACGAAGTCCAATGGGGGGGGGGCAACTTAACGGAAATTCAAAATTGCCTAAAATCAAAATTTAAAAGCATGTTATTATTGCATCAAAAATGCACCATTTTGCACCTCTACTTTTGATTTTTGCACACAACCCCTAAAAAGTTATTACGAAATCAAATGGGGGGGTGGCCAACTTTATGGTAGCCCCTCCCCCCCCCCCCCCCATTCAATAAAATCTAAATGTAAAAGCTTGTATTTATGGCACTCACAATGCACTACTTTGCTGCACCCCTATTTCTCACAATGCACCATTTTGCATCAACCACTAACGAGTAATTATAAAATCAAATTGGTGAGGCGGGGTCGAGGCCTCTACACAGAAGCGCCATTACACAGAATACGATTTCAGTGTTTCAGGACGGGTCTTTGTACAGAATTGTAATTTTTATTAGAGTCCAAAACCATATGGGCCTTTACACAGAAGCGCCATTCCATAGAATCTCCGTTTGACAGAATTTCGAATCGGTCTGGAGGGGCCAATAGAGAGAATTCGTGTTCTGTGTTAAATTCGGTGCTACGGCACTACCTGGAGGGTCGCTAGACATAATTTTGCGAACTCTCATCTGCCTGTCAAGAAGTGCCTTTGCACAGAAATTATTTTCGACACAAATCTACTACAGATTAATCTAAAAAAAATCCTTCTGTGTAACGGTCCATCCTGTGGTGCCACTACACAGAATGTTTCCGTGTAACGGCCCGTCCTGTAGTGCCACTACACACAATGTTTCTGTCTAACGGCCTGTCCTGTAGTGCCACTACACAGAATGTTTCCGTCTAACGGCCCGTCCTGTAGTGCCACTACACACAATGTTTCTGTCTAACGGCCCGTCCTGTAGTGCCACTACACAGAATGTTTCTGTCTAACGGCCCGTCGTGTAGTGCCACTACACACAATGTTTCTGTCTAACGGCCCGTCCTGTAGTGCCACTACACAGAATGTTTCCGTCTAACGGCCCGTCCTGTAGTGCCACTACACAGAATGTTTCTGTGTAACGGCCCGTCTTGTAGTGCCACTACACAGAATGTTTCTGTGTAACGGCCCGTCCTGTAGGGCCACTACACAGAATGTTTCTGTGTAACGGCCCATCGTGTAGTGCCACTACACAGATTGTTTCTGTCTAACGGCCCGTCCTGTAGTGCCACTACAGAGAATGTTTCTGTCTAACGGCCCGTCCTGTAGTGCCACTACACAGATTGTTTCTGTCTAACGGCCCATCGTGTAGTGCCACTACACAGAATGTTTCTGTCTAACGGCCCGTCCTGTAGTGCCACTACACAGAATGTTTCTGTCTAACGACCCGTCCTGTAGTGCCACTACACAGAATGTTTCTGTGTAACGGCCCATCGTGTAGTGCCACTACACAGAATGTTTCTGTCTAACGGCCCGTCCTGTAGTGCCACTACACAGAATGTTTCTGTGTAACGGCCCGTCCTGTTGTGCCACTACACAGAATGTTTCTGTCTAACGGCCCATCCTGTAGTGCCACTACACAGAATGTTTCTGTGTAACGGCCCGTCCTGTAGTGCCACTACACAGAATGTTTCTGTCTAACGGCCCGTCCTGTAGTGCCACTACACAGAATGTTTCCGTCTAACGGCCCGTCCTGTAGTGCCACTACACAGAATGTTTCTGTGTAACGGCCCGTCTTGTAGTGCCACTACACAGAATGTTTCTGTGTAACGGCCCGTCCTGTAGTGCCACTACACAGAATGTTTCTGTCTAACGGCCCATAGTGTAGTGCAACAAAATCAAATGGGTGGGGCCAACTTAACGGAAATTCAAAATGGCCTACAATCAAAATTTGAAAGCATATTATTATTGCACACAAAATGCACCATTTTTACCCCTATTTTTGATTTTTGCACCCCTACCCCTAAGCAGTTATAACGAAATCAAATGGGGGAGGGCCAACTTAACTGTTAATCAAAATTGCCTAAAATCAAAATTTAAAAGCATGTAATTATTGCACCCAAAATGCACCATTTTGCACTTTTTTTTTTGATTTTTGCACCCCTACCCCTAAACAGTTATAACGAAATCAAATGGGGGGGGGCCAACTTAACTGTAATTCAAAATTGCCTAAAATTAAAATTTAAAAGCATGTAATTATTGCACCCAAAATGCACCATTTTGCACCCCTATTTTTGATTTTTGTACCCCTACCCCTAAACAGTTATAACGAAATCAAATGGGGGGGGGCCAACTTTACTGTAATTTAATATTGCCTAAAATCAAAATTTAAAAACAACTATTTATTGCACCCACAATGCACCATTTTGCAACCCTATTTTTGATTTTTGCACCCCCACCCCTAAAGAGTTATAACAAAATCAAACGGGGGGCCAACGTAACTGTTATTTAAAATTGCCTAAAATCAAAATTTGAAAGCATGTAATTATTGCACCTAAAATGCACCATTTTTCACCCCTATTTTTGATTTTTGCACCCCTACCCCTAAACAGTTATAACGAAATCAAATGGGGGGGGGGGCAACTTAACGGAAATTCAAAATTGCCTTAAATCAAAATTTAAAAGCATGTTATTATTGCACCCAAAATGCACCATTTTGCACCCCTATTTTTTTTTTTTTCACCCCTAACCCTAAAACGTTATTACAAAATCAAATGGGGGGGGGGCCAACTTTATGGTAGCCCTATCCCCCTCATTTAATAAATTCTAAATGTAAAAGCTTGTATTTATGGCGCTGTATTTAATGCACCACTCTGCACCCCTATTTCTCACAATGCACCATTTTGCATCCACCACTAACGAGTTATTAAAAAATCAAATGGGTTAGGCGGACAACCTCATGCTAACCCCCAGTCCCCCCCTTGCTGGAAGTCTAAATGTCTGTCACGGTAACGAAATATGATGAAGGTAGGATACTGGGTGTGGCACATTTTTTAATTAATTCTCCATCAAATTTGAATAGTATTGATTTTATTTATATTTAATTCAAGTTTTGTTACATATGTTACCAACATTATTATTGAAAGTACATTTATATAATTACGGTTTTAATTCGTTACAAATAAGCTGTAACTGAAGGTTTAGTAGAGCAATATAACATTACAAAATTAATACTGAGAACTGGTTTGAACCATGAACAATTTTCTTATTGCATGACAAATGTGTCGAACATATTAGGAACATTGTTGTGCTTATATATATATGTATATGTTATTCTGTAGGTTTTCGCGAACTGAAGAAGATGTAGTACTAGGTTCTCGGGTTGCTGTCCACGTAACTTGCTCTCTAGACACTGGTTGCTGGCCCAGAAATAGGAGCCCAGAAATATTGTGAGTCGGCAAGTAAAAAAGATGTTTTAATTTGTATTACCATCTGCGATGCCATGTAGGCCTACTCATACATTGAAGGTTAACGTATATAGTAATTGAAGTATTTGTGCTTTGAGATGCTATAAATTTACAGTCATCAATATTTATGTCTACATCCAAGTCGTTATACAGCATATAATAATAATACATTTTGTAAGATGCTGCCAATGGGACAGTTCAGGCCCTCTTCAAGTGACGATTTCTATTAAGGTATTGCGGTAATGAATAGTTGGGAAGGAATGTCTTAGGGCTGCTGTTCCTGTTAGTATGACTCCATTCAAGCATAGCCAATTGTGACTGATGAAAACTTCGGGAAAACTTTCAGTCGGGGATCGGGTTTCTAGAATTCTAGTTATCCGTCACCCAACCACGGTAATGTTGCTTTCCCCCCACCCCCCTTTCGATAAGGGAGTCTATAATGCCGTCGTGTCGTCACGATGATCCCTGCATAGGGACCGCCACGAAAAACAAAACTTAACCAGAAATCAACGTTTATCTAACGTTGGTAAAATAACGTTAATGTAATGTATACTTGTGTATGTTGTTACAATGTAAACAAAAAACCAAAACACATAAATTACTTCAGAACATTACACGTTAGCACATGCTCAGTAAAACTACATTGAAAGTTCACAGAGGTCCATCGTGACCTTATTGTAAACGATACCTTATAATCGTTCATACCCAGGTGCGTACTATGGCCATTGTGAAGCTAGAATCCATCATTAATGTGAGGGGGGGGGGGGGGGGCGGAGGGAAATAAAACTGAAGGTTGCACTAGGGTCACCGTGACGATATAATGTACACTTTCATTGAGCGCTTACAATTTTCATTCTTGTTGTTATTGTTGTCAGTATTGTTGTAACAATCGTTGTTGTTGTAAATGTAACCGCACAATGAACGATTCTACATAATATCTTTACGATGACCCTAGTGCAAATTCAGTATTGTACTAGGAAAACGCTCTGCATTGATAGCGAGCGCCCTCAGGAACATACACGAAATTTTGCACACAAGTTTTGAAAGTTACCGCCATCGACAACAGTCAACACTACACGATGGGCCGTTACTCAGAAACATTCTGTGTAGTGGCACTACAGGATGGGCCGTTAGACAGAAACATTCTGTGTAGTGGCACTACAGGACGGGCCGTTAGACAGAAACATTCTGTGTAGTGGCACTACAGGACGGGCCGTTAGACAGAAAAATTCTGTGTAGTGGCACTACAGGACGGGCCGTTAGACAGAAACATTCTGTGTAGTGGCACTACACGATGGGCCGTTAGACAGAAACATTCTGTGCAGTGGCACTACAGGACGGGCCGTAACCCAGAAACATTCTGTGTAGTGGCAATACACGATGGGCCGTTACACAGAAACATTCTGTGTAGTGGCACTACAGGACGGGCCGTTAGACAGAAACATTCTGTGTAGTGGCACTACAGGACGGGCCGTTAGACAGAAACATTCTGTGTAGTGGCACTACAGGACGGGCCGTTAGACAGAAACATTCTGTGCAGTGGCACTACAGGACGGGCCGTAACACAGAAACATTCTGTGTAGTGGCACTACACGATGGGCCGTTACACAGAAACATTCTGTGTAGTGGCACTACAGGACGGGCCGTTAGACAGAAACATTCTGTGTAGTGTAACTACAGGACGGGCCGTTAGACAGAAACATTCTGTGTAGTGGCACTACACGATGGGCCGTTAGACAGAAACATTCTGGTTAGTGGCACTACAGGAAAGGCCGTTACACAGAAACATTCTGTGTAGTGGCACTACACGATGGGCCGTTACACATAAACATTCTGTGTAGTGGCACTACAGGACGGGCCGTTAGACAGAAACATTCTGTGTAGTGGCACTACAGGACGGGCCGTTAGACAGAAACATTCTGTGTAGTGGCACTACACGATGGGCCGTTAGACAGAAACATTCTGTGTAGTGGCACTACAGGAAAGGCCGTTACACAGAAACATTCTCTGTAGTGGCACTACAGGACGGGCCGTTAGACAGAAACATTCTGTGTAGTGGCACTACACGATGGGCCGTTACACAGAAACATTCTGTGTAGTGGCACTACAGGACGGGCCGTTACACAGAAACATTCTGTGTAGTGGCACTACACGATGGGCCGTTACACAGAAACATTCTGTGTAGTGGCACTACAGGACGGGCCGTTAGACAGAAACATTCTGTGTAGTGGCACTACACGACGGGCCGTTACACGGAAACATTCTGTGTAGTGGCACTACAGGATGGACCGTTACACAGAAGGATTTTTTTTGGATTAATTTGTAGTAGATTTGTGTCGAAAATAATTTCTGTGCAAAGGCACTTCTTGACAGGCAGATGAGAGTTCGCAAAATTATGTCTAACGACCCTCCAGGTAGTGCCGTAGCACCGAATTGAACACAGAACTCGACTTCTTTCTATTGGCCCCTCCAGACCGATTTGAAATTCTGTCAAACGGAGATTCTGTGGAATGGCGCTTCTGTGTAAAGGCCCATATGGTTTTGGACTCTAATAAAAATTACAATTCTGTACAAAGACCCGTCCTGAAACACTTTGAAATCGTATTCTGTGTAATGGCGCTTCTGTGTAGAGGCCTCGACCCCGCCTCACCAATTTGATTTTATAATTACTCGTTAGTGGTTGATGCAAAATGGTGCATTGTGAGAAATAGGGGTGCAAAGTGTGCATTGTGAGTGCCATAAATACAAGTTTTTACATTTAGATTTTATTGAATGGGGGGGGGGGGAGGGGCTACCATAAAGTTGGCCACCCCCCCCATTTGATTTCGTAATAACTTTTTAGGGGTTGGGTGCAAAAATCAAAAATAGAGGTGCAAAATGGTGCATTTTTGATGCAATAATAACATGCTTTTAAATTTTGATTTTAAGCAATTTTGAATTCCCGTTAAGTTGCCCCCCCCCCCCCCCCCCCCCATTGGACTTCGTTTATAACTGTTTAGGGGTAGGGGTGCAAAAAAAAAAATCTGGGTGCGTAATGGTGCATTTTGGGTGCAATAATAACATGCTTTTAAATTTTGAATTACAGTTAAGTTGGCCCCCCCATTTGATTTCGTTATAACTGTTTAGGGGTAGAAGTGCAAAAAATCAAAAATAGGGGTGCATGATGGCGCATTTTGGGTGCAATAATTACATGCTTATAAATTTTAACTTAGGCAATTTTGAATTACAGTTAAGTTGGTGCCTCCCATTTGATTTCGTTATAACTGTTTAGGGTTAGGGGTGCAAATATCAAGAATAGTGGTGCAAAATGGTGCATTTTGGGTGCAATAATTACATGCTTTTAAATTTAAATTTTAGGCAATTTAAATTACAGTTAAGTTGCCCCCCCCCCACATTTGATTTCGTTATAACTGCTTAGGGGTAGGGTGCAAAAATCAAAAATAGGGGTGCATGATGGTGCATTTTGGGTGCAATAATTACATGCTTTCACATTTTGATTTTAGGCAATTTTGAATTTCCGTTAAGTTGGCCCCCCCCCCCATTTGATATCGTTATAACTGTTTAGGGGTAGGGGTGCAAAAATCAAAAATAGGGGTGCATAATGGTGCATTTTGGGTGCAATAATTACATGCTTTCAAATTTTGATTTTAGGCAATTTTGAATTTCCGTTAAGTTGGCCCCCCCCCATTTGATAGCGTTATAACTGTTTAGGGGTAGGGGTGCAAAAATCAAAAATATGGGTGCAAAATGGTGCATTTTGGGTGCAATAATAACATGCTTTCAAATTTGGATTTTAGGCCATTTTGATTTCCGTTAAGTTGGCCCCCCCCATTTGATTTCGTTATAACTGTTTAGGGGTAAGGGTGCAAAAATCAAAAATAGGGGTGCAAAATGGTGCATTTTGGGTGCAATAATTACATGCTTTCAAATTTTGATTTTAGGCAATTTTGAGTTTCCGTTAAGTTGGCCCCCCCCATTTGATTTCGTTATAACTGTTTAGGGGTAAGGGTGCAAAAATCAAAAATAGGGGTGCAAAATGGTGCATTTTGGGTGCAATAATTACATGCTTTCAAATTTTGATTTAAGGCCATTTTGAATTTCCGTTAAGTTGGCCCCCCCCATTTGATTTCGTTATAACTCTTTAGGGGTGGGGGTGCAAAAATCAAAAATGGGGGTGCAAAATGGTGCATTGTGGGTGCAATAAATAGATGCTTTTACATTTTGATTTTATTGAATGGGGGGGGCTACCATTAAGTTGGCCCCCCCCATTTGATTTCGTTATAACTTTTTAGAGGTAGGGGTGCAAAAATCAAAAATAGGGGTGCAAAATGGTGCATTTTGGGTGCAATAATTGGATATATATTGTGGTTGTATTTTGTGTTTGGGGGGGGCCAACTTAACGGAGCCACCGAAAACCTCTCTAGAAGCCAGTGCACTAATTATTATTGGGAAAATATCTATCGATTCCAAAGAAGTCAAGTAGTCTTTCCAAAGACTCAGAAATTCGAATTGTTGAAAGTTGTGTGTATCCAACATTCAATGACCGTTGGCCGGATCGCTCGCAACGCTCTCTGTACACTTGTTACACCTCCCCATACTGTAACAATGTTAGGTTACACCTTAAAGTGTCATACCAACTGGCAATTAGACTAAGAAAGACCCCACACACAAGCGTCTGCTCATAAAGACATTCTTCGATTTTCCAAGAGTATGTTATAAATTGGCATGTTCAATATATGTATATTTAAATCAAGGAAAAAATAAAGGCACATTTTGATTTGATTTTTTTTTTTTATGTATACTCACTGCGAGCATGCATGTCAGGTATTGGGTATATGTAAACCTACTATGATATTATTTTTATTATGCTATTAGCTTTTCTCTTTTTCTAAACTCATCAAAAAGAGTACTTATTGTCAAAGAACACTTAACAAAATAATGACGTTTGTTTGCTACAATTCTCAAGACTGTTCAAGTGTGAAATATTTCCCAAGTTATTCCATCTGACTAGTGACTTTTGTCAGAATTTCATACTGATATAGGCTGGCCTGAGAGCAAAAAGGTTGGACGTGCGTTCTTGTTTGCGAGCTCATTCAAACGAGGTTCTCTTCAATTGCTTCATACTGTCGCACTCTTAGCCAAAAAATACTCTAGCCTACACATACAGTATATTAGTAAAAATACCCAAAATACCATAATCCTCATTTAATTAAACTAAACCAATTAGTACAGATATGAATTTGACACCAAAGCACTTGTCATGTAAATTAACACTTCAACCCACATTAAATCTATTTTGACTGAGGCTAGATTTCAGAATTCTACAACAAATCCAACAACAATAAGTGCAGGCACATGACTGTTGTGTTGGACGAGTATTACTAGTACCGAGGCTCATTGTGATTGTGTTAGTTATACGTGAAAAGGGGACAATCTCATGAAAAACTACAGATGTTTCTGTTTGTATTGCAGTGTATTTTATATCAGTAATTGCACTGTGATTTGTTTTGGACAAACTTAAGCACTAATAAAAGAAAAACACAACTCTTAAATTACCATTTAATCGATCATTTGTTTGGCAAAATTACTGTGCACTGTACAGTAGTTTGCCTTGAGTTCAAATTGCTCAAGACCTAACCCCCAATTTGAAATAAAAGAAGAAACACTGAGCCTTATGCCCAAACCTTCTGCACAGACTTTATCACTACTTTGAATTACAGTATTACCAGAGTTTGAATTAAGAGGGGTCACTGTAGTCACGAGGTACACTACAGCTCCATTAAATGTATTGTATAGGTGCATTTTAATATTTGTACTTTAACTACAGTCATCCAGTTATGTTTCCGTTCTGTGTTTAGATGTGTGTTAGCTTTTATGCGCTGTCCAATCGAGTGCAAGCATCCCACCCTCATCACGGTGAAAGTCTGAAGATGGGTATCATCCCTGTGCCAACAAGGCTATAGTATATTCAGTTCACCCGTTGAGACTACTGTCAATTGATTACATGTAAATTGTTTCATCAAGGTGGCTTGAAAGACATGACAACAGCAAATTCATGTACGTGTATCAGACGATAGGTTATTTAAATTTATCATGTCACAAGCACACAAAACACAACCATAACACTTGTCAGTCAGCAGGCAGTGATCCCCCCACCCATCTACCCCTTCCAGGCATTGTTGTCAGCTTCCGAGTGTTTCTGCCCGATAAAACTATTCCAACAATCGTAGCAAGTGCAGCCCCGAGTCTAGTGTTTCAAACGCCGATGGTCGGTGACTGCTTCAAAGGTTAAGTGTCGTGCATCATTCACTCTTGCCCGTGAAAAGTAGCTAGTGTATTAACAGTTCGATTTGAATGTATCAGATTGACGTTGAAATCGTATTGAAACATCGATGTCTAACGGCAATGTCTAACATTAATTATTATTATTATTATAACGGTAATATTAATATTGAGAATCAGACAATACCAGTGGAATTGGCAGAATCGTTACCGGAACACTTTAACAACACAAAGTCTAGTAGATCCCTAAATAAATTAACTTACAATTATGTACCCACGAATAAAAAATAAGCACATAAGCATTATTATATTATCATAGTTCTTTAAATAATATTTAGACTATATGTAAAAAAAAAATGGTATTGGAACATTTTGGTATCTGTCCATCTCTAATAAAAATAAATACAAACACATACCATATCATAAATAATGAAACAACAGCTGTAGGTGATATTCTTACCTGAAAACAAAGGCCTGGACGCAAACCAGTATAAAAGCATGTTTGAGACCACATGTGTAGATTGTCGATCCAAGCACAGACTGAAAATCTGTGTCGTATGCGTGCAAAGCAATGGCGCACAGATAATATTGTATGGACCAGCACATTGAACAGACTGGAGCTAGCGTGGTAAGAGCGCAAAGCAATGGCGCACAGATAATATTGTATGGACCAGCACATTGTGTTACCAGGAATAAATGTTTTGATACGGCATCATTTTATTCTATAGTTCCTAGAATTATGGGTGGTGCACGTAAACAAAGTTTGTTGCAGCTGTTGTTGTTTAGTCTATACCCTACCTCCTTCTTTATCATTGTTTTAGTAACAATATAGCCACTTTTCTGGAAACAGTGTTCCAATGGTGGATGTAGGTGCATGAGATATTATTTATCAAGATCGCGTCCACGAAGGTAAGAAAATAAACGGAATTATGCAATAAAGTGCTTTCATAGAGCTTTGATGTGTCATTAAGCATAATGTATAGATCTGAAAATAACAAAAATCGGTGTCATAGCTCACAATATTAAGTGCCAATCGAGGGTCGAAAATTATCCTGCAGAAGAACGTAGAGGAGGCATTGATATCTCTAGAACCCGCGACACTTTTTACAGGAGGACTGTACAAACAAATGCTTGCAACAAATTAAGGACCGACATGCATCAACTGGGGTAAATTGCAATGTGTGCTTATCGGCACAACATTTCAGCTTGCTCCACAGGTGCTATGTACCCATTAGGCAGCTGAACACCAGGCGGTGCCACAACTAACCTTATTTAGCAACTACCTACCGTGTACATAGGCCTACATACTGACGAACACGAGGATGAAGGGCTACAGCCTAGACATTGCCGTGTACCAGTCGCTAAACAGGCAAGAACCAATTATCTACTACTACACCAGGGGCACGATTCCAGTACTATCCCTAAGCCCGGGAGAACTACAACCTTGGTTATATTTGCATAATCCCAGGATCAAATTAACATACCGCAATGGAGGTGTTAACCAGTTCAGTGGCGACTTTCCCTCGCGCTTGCCGTGCCCGTAGTGGCGACTTATTTCCCCACGCTACTTGCGCGCGGTCGGTCGTAAGACCTCCTTCTCTACAAACACGTGTTGCTGACAGCATTTCAATACATGTAGTTCTATCTAGCGGAAAAAGATTGAACTAACTTCTTTGCAGAGAGTGCGGGAAAATTTTAAAGCGAGGCTTGTCACGGCCACTGTGGGAGCGATTTCAAAATACTTATGACGAGATATTACGTCCAAGGCGCTACTGGGATATAACCGGCGTGACGGAATATCTCGTCATGACCACGGAACTGGTTAAAGAGGTTATTAGGTGAAAAACGAAAAATAATCACATCAACAAATAATTGAAGGTCTAAATGCAGGGGACACCCGAATGTGAAAGAATATATTGAGGCCTGAGGGAAAGTTGATCCAGTGAATGCAAAGAAAGAGTTATAGTTATATCGTCAGTTATGCGGGTTTTTCTTCATGCGAGTGGTCAACGAATGAATGCAGTTGTTGTATTTACCCAACACTGCCCTGGACATTTTTGAAAAGTATGATTTTCTACAGAATTTGCCTTAGAAAAATGCCCACACACACTGCTTGACAGTTCCTTTTACTGGCCGGATCAACGACTTCCTGAATGAAGGTTAATAGATAAGACGATAATACCAAGTTTTGTAATTTTATTCATGTAGGCCTACTTCATGCATTCATGTTAGATGTATGTACAAGCCTGTATTTTTGGATTTGACATAGTCAACACCGTTTATGAATCTATGTTTTTTATGCTAAAGAGTGAAACGAGTGCAAATAAAATTTAAAAAACAGACTGATAGACATGTCTTCCTCAAAAGTGGAAGCCCGTATTAGAATGTTACAGGGAAACAAACATGTGAATCTCAAGTCTCCTCCTACACTTGATGAGAAGATGGTACAAGAGACAGCTCTCCTACAAATACAAAGTCAGGAACAGAATATGTAAAGGATGGATATTGGACCTGAACTAAAAAAGAAGATTAGGCCTACTTCACGACCGACTCGACCTAGACATGACGACAAAACCAGTCCAACGGGCACAAATGGTTCACGCAATTCATGCAGACGTACCGACTCAGCTTCAGAAGACTACTTCAAGTGCAACTAACTAGTTAGTGACGCAGAGCCATCGCAGACATGACGAGGGAAGGCCTCGGAAGATGGAAGATGGTACTTTACCAAAGAGTCGGCCAGTGTTGGGTAAGTGCAACAACACTTTACTTGTTGACCGCTCACGAGAAAAAACCCAACATAAGGATCACATTACATAATATGTATATTAGTGTTGCCGTTGGACATGAATTTTAATATCCTAATCGTGGATGTCGAATTGATTATCGAACGAATAATATCGATGGTTTTTTACATTAAACGATAATCGAGATATATATTACCGTTATTTGATCGTAATAGCTTCAATTTAAAGCCTACCGGTGAACATTTACAGTTTACGAGACGTTGCATGTCTAGGAGCACAGGTTGGTTACACCCCACTATTATGTATTGTGAAATCCAGAAATTACTAACAACCCCGACTGGAAATCGAGGCCAGGTCTCCCAATTGGCGGGTGGGCGCCTTGACCTCTAAACCACCAGATAATTTAATATCTGGATACACCCTAATGTGCATTATAGCATATGTGTGGCAGTGGACGAAACACTTTTTTTTTTTTTAGTTTTCTGGATTTCACAGCATCTACCCATGAGAGTGTTCCTCGAATAAAAATGTACTTGAAACAACCCCACTCTTAGGGCCGGTCTTACAATCTCCTAATAAGAAAGTTATTTGTAGCAATTAAGCTATTTGGAGGATTTCAAGGGTTTTGATTGGTGGTTGCCATGGAGAAAACAAGCTATTCGGCAAATAGGCCTAAGTAGTTATTAGGACATTGTAAGACTGGACCTTAGTTACAAATAAGAGCGTCTTACCTGGAAGGCACGTGGGTGAGGTGGATGGAACTGTGGTGTCTGAATCATGTCGCCAAGGATTCCTAGTTCGTCTTCACAATCATCCGACCAGTCGACAGACTCGGGTTGGAAGTCCTCTATCTCGACCGGCAACGGCGAAACAGGACCCTCTTCTTCAGTCTTGATGGGTTTCAACTAGAGGAATTAGTCTAAATTAGAGGCAGTCATACGTGAACGGGTGGACTTGTTTTGAAATTTACAACATAATATGTACACTAAATTTACAAATTGCAACACGATAATCATATTTCAATATGAATACAGCCACAGCTACATTTACAATGTGGTTCACTACTTAAATCTATTGCTGCTATTGTAGAGTATGCTAAATTGTCATACCGAAAATGAATTCGTTTGCAATATTGCAATTAACTTCTGAACACTTCCAATTATGGAAGCGAATTATTTTTAAAAGTATTTGCTGTTGCCCAAGATTTATAATATTCTAATATACGATTTATTCTATGACGTTCCATGTTGTCAAACGACAACACTATCCTTGAAGCCGGCTAATGCTTAAATACCCTGACATAATAAATTTTTTTTTTTTTATATCTGCTCCCTGTGTCCAACAATGAAGTCGGGTAGGGGATAGGAACTTAATCCCATCATATTCTGGCCCCTAGGTACATCGAAGCCGGCTGGCCATGCCTGACGCTTCCCTCATGTTAACTTCCTCCGGCTCCTCCTCTTCACTTTCTTCTTCCTCTGCTCTTTCTACAAATTCTGTCCATACTTTTCTATCTTCCCACCATCGTTCCTGATTGATCTCTTCCCAAGTTGCATTTCTTCTTTCCACGTCCATTGCTATCACTTCTTCCCACCTCAGTCTTGGTCTTCCCCTCTTTCTTTTCTTTTTCCCTGCTTCTTCCTCAAACTCAATTTTCGGGATCCTGTCTTCCTGCATTCTTTTCATGTGGCCAAACCACCGCAATCTTTCTTTTCCCAGCTTAAAGTTTAGACTCTCCACTCCAAGTTCCTTCCTTATCTTTGAGCTCCTTATCTTATCAATCTTGGTCACTCCTGCCACACTCCTTAGGAACTTCATTTCTGCTGCTTGTATTGCTTTTTCTTCTTTTCCCCCAACTGGCCAAGTCACCGCTCCATACGTGAGTACTGGTACAAAATATGCTTTGTATATTAACAATTTGCATAGCCTTGGTATCTCTTTTTTCCAAATCAGTTTCCTCACTAACTGGAAAAAAATTTCAGCGGTCCCCGTTCGTCTTCCAATCTCCTTGTCAATTTTACCATCAGATGAGATGATGCTTCCAAGATACTTGAACTCCTTAGTCTCTACTAGTTCTTCGCCTCGCAGTACAATCTTTGGTCTATCCGCTTTCCTCTTCTTATTCCCCATAACCATCACTTCGCTCTTAGCCATACTTATCTCTAATCCAAACTCTTGAGTCCCTTCATTCCACTTATCTACTCTTTGTTAACAATAAACAAAAACAAACAATAATAATAATAAATAATAATAAATGTACGAGAATGCTTGAACTTACTTCTTGTGAATCCTCATCTAATCCAACAAGCTGCAAGGCTTCTTCAAGGGAGAACTCTGGCAAGTCAAGGAGGGCGGACGGTTCCTCGTCTGTCAAACAGCCCCCTGCTGTGGTCAGCTCATCCGGCACCCTTTCGCTCTTGAGCACATATTCCCCTGCGGACAAGACATACATGTGTGTTAATATGATACTGCATGCCACACTTGTTCTTAAAACATTGCTCTTGAGCACATATTCCCCTGCGGACAAGACACAAATATGTGTTAATATAATACTGCATGGCACACTTGTCCTTAAAACATTGCTCTTGAGAACATATTCCCCTGCGGACAAGACACAAATGTGCGTTAATATAATACTGCATGGCACACTTGTCCTTAAAACATTGCTTTTGAGCACATATTCCCCTGAGGACAAGACACAAATGTGTGTTAATATAATTCTGCATGGCACACTTGTCCTTAAAACATTGCTCTTGAGCACATATTCCTCTGAGGACAAGACACAAATGTGTGTTAATATAATACTGCATGGCACACTTGTCCTTAAAACATTGCTCTTGAGTACATATTCCCCTGAGGACAAAACATACATGTTTTTAAACATAAATACTTCATACTGCATGCCACACGCTGCAGGTAATATAACTAACCATAATTTACAATGTAATAATGTATTATTATTAATCATGCTTGATGTCAAGAATATTTTTGTAATAGCAACTGTACAGTGAATAGTGTGATATACAGTGAAACTTCTTTATAACGAACATAACAAACTGTTTTTGGGGTCCCAAAAGGTTCATATGCATGTAAAGCTACAATCTTTATAAATAGAGATACGATTTTTAGCGAGATTTTAGCGTTTTACGTTTTAGATGCTAAATTGGTAATGTACGTATTGGTTTTATTTTTGAAAACATTACAAAATGCTAATTTTACAAAAAATAATGTGTTCCCATTCTTATTGAGATTTAGTAAAGGACTGCCTTTTAACCCCTTAAGAAGTTAAAAAGTTACAACTGAATTGATTTTAACTAGTGCCTGCACATAATTTGTCATTAGAAGTGCAAGAAACCCCCTGATATACAAGGTTTTGATGGAAAGAAAAATATAAATGGTACAAAATGCTAAATTTAAAATAATTAATGCTAATTTTAGAGAAAATTTTTGCAAAAAAGACCTATCTCTATTTATAAAGAAATGTTCTTTATAACAAAATAATAATCTGGCCCCCAAGAGTTTGTTACTAAGAAGTTTTACTGTGTTTTTAAAAATATAGTAATTTTATTTAGTTATAAAATTACTTAATAAATATATATATATATACTGGGTTAAAGAGTGAGCAGTCTATTCACTCCCGAGTGATCAAGGTCTTGCACAGAAACATCTCGGAAAACTTATGTTGTCTTTTATATGTTATTTAATTGCTCTACCACTTTACACTTCAGGTAAGCTGTTAGTGTTGGGGTCTATCCTTCTACCAATCATATATATAAATTTAACTACTACAATACTGTGAATTTAGGCTACAAACAATGGCAAATAAAACATCCATAAAATAGAGATGTGTGAGAAAAGAGGCTGAGAGAGAGAGGAAACAAATAAAGAAGAGCCACTGCTCTGCACCTGTTGCCACATATTGGTTATCTCTTTTAAGAGCTTGTCTAGCTAATAAAGCTATGGAAAGTTAAATACTCTCTTATTAAAACATCAAATGAAACGAGACAACCATATGGTCACTGTTGACATTAGTTTCAATATGCAAATATGTTTCCATGCTAATTTCTTTGTGCTCTATACACTCAAGTTTACTTAGATTTTAACTATTTTTTAGATAAATTGCTGTATGAAAAGTTCTAACCTTTGCACATAACAATGTGAGAAACTATATTTGTTGAGATGATCACATATAACCATCCTGTGCAGAGTACTTGTCACACTAGAGTGCATCTTTTTCAAGCAACAAACACATTTTGAAAATATATACCTTTCAATACCGAATAACTGAAAAATACGTAACATGAGTTTTATGGCAGACCGTATGACAGCAGCGCTGCGAGCGTTCCTGTTCACACATATGTCAGTATGCCCCTCATTTGACGCATGCAATAATGATGTCGCGGAAATACAGATGGCTGTGGGACGGCTTAACCTTACCCGCGAGCGAAGAGTGTGGTAGACTGTGTTATTCCATCAGCCATTATATACTAGGCTTCACTTGTTTTTTGGATTCTTCAGCTGATTTTTATTTTAATTACATAACACTCATTAATAATTAAGATTTAAGTGCTTAAATATGTCAATAATAAAAATTACTGTAACTCGTAGATTGGGCATTTCAGATTTGGAGCGTGTAACTGAAGCTGAGCTAGATATGATAGGTAAACTGAACGTCATCGCTCACAGCGCACTCTACCTGTCATACGGTCTCCCATAATAATAAATGCGATTTCCATATTGTTGGAACACATTACTATGGTGATATTTCTGATCAAGGCACCCAAATATTGATGGATCAGCCCAAGGTACGTCGATCCCCTGGCGGAGGTTCGGTAAACCTTAAAGTACTTGGTCTTCTCATGGGCACGAAAATCGCCATTCTTGTGCCCACTACAAAAACTGGTTTATTACTTAAATCTACGCATTTATTATGCAAAATTTGATTTCAGAATACTTCACTTAAAAATGTAGATGGACTACAAGTATAATTAAAGTATTTTAATTAGATGTCATGCAATTTTGAGACAGAATTGTTTTTGACAGATCAATTCATTTGTTTTTCTGAACGATTCTCCCATTTGAATAACACGTGATTTTTAACATTGTGGAAATGGATGGGATGACCTGACTTGGGAGTTCGACGAGCCCCCGCTAGGGGATTTACGGACCTTGGGTCAGCCCAGTGTACATGGCAGTTACTAATTAGGGCATTTTTTCAAATCGTGTAATTGTGAGTAGACCTATTGTTTTTATTAGGGATGCACACGATAATCGATATTATCGTTCGATATTCGATATGCAATAAAATTTCGATAATCGATAATACAAATATTATCGAATGGTCTGATTTCTAAAAAAGCGGGTTCGTAAAGCATTATTTCGTTCTTCTCGGACCTTTCTAGTATTGAAATACTCAAAGATACTGCCAAAATACTAGGCCTCGGGCCTTGTAAAATGTGATTATACTCTCAGCAGTGTCACGTCAGATGTGTCCAAGTAATGTTGCCATATCCTTATGTGCTCGATTAGGCGACATATCACTGAAACTGTAAAAGATTACTTCAATTTTGTAAATTTATTATCGTTCGATATTATCGATCGATAATGCAGTCATCTTTTCGATTATCGATAGTTTTTATTTTATCGATGTTCATCCCTAGTTTTTATACTCTATTGACACAAAATATTGTATTTTGTATTTTAGAAAAACGTCCAGTATTAACAGACGAAACCAACTTCACCCACCATTATGGTGGGGAAATCAATCTATGGTTCAAAACTTTTACTAGTTTTGGCCAATCATAACATTTACAAACAAATAGTAAATATACTAAATTTACAAACAAAAAGTAAATATACTAACATAAGTTAGTAAATATACATATATAGTAAATATACTAAAATGAACATTTGTAAATTATATTTATAGTATATTTGTAAATTATGTTTATCAAAAGAGAAATCGAATTTGTTTCCATTACGTACGTACATTGAATTAAATAATTTTTTCTGAACATAAACTTATTTGTGAATTAGATGTCAAGTACCGGTATTTGCATAATTTTAAAAGAATGTGTTCTTGAAATAACTGACAGATCCATTCTTACTCTTAAAGCAGGGAAATCAATCAAGATTATTAGTGGCTATAGTACGATGATTATAATGTTTTATGCGGTACTTCTTGCTATACCAGGAAAGTAGTTATCAAATACCTAAACATAGCAAAAGCTAAACAATATTGACTACGTTTATCACGCGAGCCGAGCTCGAGCTCGTAAGCTCAAGCTGGATATTATGCGAACTTAATTTGCTTGATAAACACTTAAGCTCGAACCCAACTCAGCTCGGGGAAGAAGCCAAGCCAGCACACTCCGTGCGATCTCAAATTGCGTGATAAACACATGCGGATTTGATCATGTCTATTAGCTTGGTATGTTGGGTTAACTTGAGCTAACATGTGTAATGTGTCAGTACAAAAAGGTCGGGGAACACCTTACTTAAATAGCCACTCTTCCAAAACTGCACTTAAAGCATACATATTTGCAATATGTGCATATCGTCGGTGAAGTGGCAATGCGACCAAGTAAGTCCCCTTTAGTTGTTTATTACTGGTATTTGGAATCATGAATCCCATTGGCGTAGCTTGGATTCCCGCTAGTACTGAATTAACCAATAGAAATGCTGCAAAGACAACAAATTGCAATGCGTATGAGCACAAACCTAAGGAATGCTATGGCAAAACCGAGTATTGCGGGCTAATCACGGTATAAAATAATAAAACGGTATTAAAGTTAACTGAATATGAATGCTAAAACCGCGTATGTTATTTATATAACCGTTACTTTTAATTTATAAATAACTATGGTAATCAAAATCACAGCTTCTGTGCATGTAACAAGCATATTGACCAATATTCGATTAATATTATTAGGGTCATTCCCTAAACCTTAAAGTCTTAGTCACTTTATCTGACAGCACCTTTTCGTGTTTTGTCTCTCATGAACAATTCGTAATACGTTACTTACGTGGTATCGCCACTTAACCGATAATATGTGACAAAAGTGCACTTAACCATTCTATGGCTGCTAGATGACGCCATGCATCTTTCATGCCTACCATCTATGTGAGGGGGTAGGGGGGTAGTCTTTGGACACAATGCATACTTTACTCCACAATTGTGCATTTCTGCACGTATGTGACATTTTATTGATGGCGTCAAGAGCAATAATTAATAAATAAGAAGAAAGCAACCGGTTTAAAATTTTGAAACCGGTTGTGAAAAAGAAATGTGAGCAACGTTGCTTGCAGCAGATGTCTATTGTATACTCGTCGACATAAGTAAATCAAGCAGTCGGGCAGAACATGTCTTTACTCTAACGACTCTCCTGCACTCACACTATTATTATAATTATTATTTTTTCATTTTTTTTTTCATAGTCAACATTGATGAGAAATAACAATCAGTTACCAAATCAGCAGAAGAATTGTTCGAATAAGTACGTATTCTCACCTACTCTTAATTTACTTATGTCACATCCATTACATACAAAAATAACCACGATAGGCCTACAGCAAACAAATTGAATTACTGTATAATTTATTTTAAAATGGGAAAATGCCTGGTAGAGGCATATTGATACATTCCAACTCTATCTCCACATAACATATAAAATTGCAATTTATCAAATGACGAAACATTGTACAATACTGGTTGGTTGCTAGAGATATTGCAATTAGAGCAAGACCTCTGAATGAATGAACGAACGGTTTATTAAACATCTCATACATATAAGAAATTTAACAAGCACATTAAGCACTACTAGGCCTATTAGTATTTATTTAAAAAAGAGAGGATCACCAACTTCAAATAGCAACTAATTACATGCATTAAAGATATTCAAGATATCCTAGGGATGGGCCTACTAAAAATTTAGTAAGAAGTACAGTCTGTATTATCAACACAAAATTAGAAAATTGCACACTTTGAGTTGTAATAGACTACTTCACAAACACAGCTCAAAATAATTGTTAATAGTTTCATCGTCTATGTCAAATGTGTACAGAGAAGCACATCCAAGTAAAGAAGGGCCCTACACAGATTTGTTTATCTTAAATATCATTTCAAATTTAGTTTTTACAACTATACACCATAATAAATACTATGTACAAGCATAATGTCTATCCTGTTCAGTTATAAAACTGATTTACGAATACTATTGAAAAGAGAACATGTACAACAAAAATTGAATAAATAAAATTAGTATATGAATATAAAATTAGAATAGGCTATACAATAAATATAAAATAAGAAATAAATTAAAATGACATACTAAATATAAGTTACCAGGGAAAATTTGTAATGGAAAATATCCAACATTTAGGACCGGTACCACTTTTCATTAATTTGTTTAAATAGCACTTACGGCAACAACCAATCAAATACTTTGAAATTATCTCTTTTAGCTTGAAAATGTTTATTTGCTTATTATTTGTTGATTGGAATATGTACTGGCATTAAATAATGAATTGTGTATATGTATGTATACTCTCAAATGAATATTACCATAAGATCAGTCTTCCGATAGGAAGTAGAAAAGTGTGGATGCTTTATAATGAAATAATAAAACTTGCACATTTTTCTGCAAGATAATCTTGTACACTGATTGCATAGCAGAATATATTACATAAAAGAAAATGTTGTGTTAGATAAGATCCACTTACAGAGGCCATATGCTTAAAAAAAGTAAGATGCTATCTAATAATCTGGTTCCTAGCACATTATCCACCTTTCAACAACATTTCCCCTCCCTTCCCTCACACTTGAGAATTAATTGCTTCCTGTGTCATATCTCCACCCCTCATCCCTTAGCCACCTGCCTCAGCCAACCAGTCTGAGGTCAGCAGTCGGCTTGCCTTTTGTTCAGAATCCCATCCTCCATCTTGTTTTCAACATCCATTAGAGGTAAATTTATTCCAGTCCCTCCTGCGGCTATTGTTCGAGACATTTGCCACCGACAGACGGAACAAAAGAAGTTCACTCGACAAGTTGAGGCTATCTCAAGGATCAGGCGTGGATCAAAAGTGCTTTGATGTTTCGATCTAGTCTACTGGCTGCCATGGCTCATCGCACTGCGATGTGGCTTTCCAAAGGAATGAAACACAACTTCTACATGAGCCTACAGTTGAAGAGTAAAAACCATATTGACTAAATTTTATAATTCAAGTAGTACCCTAATCTAATATACAATGTAGTTTACTTGCATTTTAATAAAAGCAACTAGCGCAATCAAACAGCAATGATCACATCATACTTTTATAGAGAAATCCACAGTAATAATGCTGATACATACAAAACAAACTTAAGTACGGAATACAGCCAGTCAAAACAAAACAATAAATAAAGTGCTTGCAGTTATGTATGATCTTGTGAGCCCATATATGTGAACATGGTTTCAGAACCCTTTCACCAAACAAATACCTTGACATAAATGTGTTCAAGTATTGTAATATTGTAAAAATACATTAACCTGAGAGTGATACAGAATGTTAACAAACAAGCTGCGTTATACTTTACCCGGTTTCGTGCAACAATTAATCACATGGACAACACAAAACAAGATTTTTGACATTTCTTCATCTTTTTGAAATGAATAACTGTTTTTCCTTCTAATGGTTGTATATACCTGACTTTCACCCAAAAGGATTCAGGACAATTAATTTTACTTTGCCTCTCCCTTACCCGTCCTCTCTCCCACCCCCTGCTTCCATCACAAACAACAAAACTGTACAACCAGCTATAGGTTACATGCCAAATAATAAATAATTCTCTACGTTTCAACTTAGTATTATGTTGTGGGTATAACTTTACATACCTTTGTATTATAACTCCTTTACATGTATCCAATAATAGTGTTTGCGTACATTACACATACACATATGCACGTCACTCAAAACAAACAAATAATCTTTAACTGTCACTAGACGTTTGTATTTAGTATAAAAATATTTCACGAACACGGACCACTCACTTCACACGGACCGACTGTACACTTAGCTCTGAGGCTTCGCTCCGCACAAGCTAGCTTGCGAGTTTCGTCTCCATCTAGAAACATTAGACTGGCGACTGGCTGCGTTTGTACCTCTGTTGCCCAACACTCGCTAACAAAAGCCAATCACAATCCGAGAAGGAACCAGCACGCAATATGGCCGCCACGCTGCCACGGCAGACAAAGCCAGCAGGGAGTACGCCAACTAAAGCGAGGGCTGCCTTGCTTGATATCTCATAATACCGAGAGCAGTCACGTACAAGGCCCCTGCACCGCTACCCTGTTGCCAAAACATCATACCGTAGATACCCACGATTAACAACCGACGATAGGGTTACACCGTGTGTCGACAACTCCGTGGATTAGGTGGATGCCATAATACGAGTGATGCAGCACAAAGTAACAGACGCCGGTGAATGTGGCAACCTCTAGATTCCTACTCCTCCCCCAGACATCGCCGACAGAACCTGCCCGAACCAACTCCACTTGACGTTTACAATAAATTGTGGCCAATTTTAATATGACAGCTCATGGTTGAAACCTTCTCTAAAATATTAATGAATAACATATCCCTTGGAGATAGAATCCATTACCGCAGAGGGCGGAACCCACACCATTGGTTATTGTTTCAAGAGAGGGGATGGAAACCACCAATAGATATGAAGATGGCCTCATCATAAAAACACTCACATGAAACCCAATAATTTTACACAATATAATGAGATTTTTTAGAACTACAATAAATACATTAATCCATAATTGACAGACCTTGTCAGGCATATAACACAATGAAGTGATTGTAACGCATCAAGATGCAACAAAGAGAGATCAAGAGGCCGCTGTGGAATGTGGTGCACCATTCGGCAATCTTGCATCGACCATCGATGACGACATCTCTCTTCAATGTTAAACTATCATTTTTCATTTCCTTCCTTTCTATTGTCTCGCAGCCCTGGGGACCGCTTCGCTTCCAGCGTTCCGTGGCGGATAACACTGCTATTCAAACTGTTCCAAAAGGGTGAACAGTTAACCAATTGAAAATGGAAGTCGCAACTGAAAATTGTCGTCCATCTACGAGACCCGACCGGGGGAGTTATGGCAACAAATGCACAGCTGTTGTGATGCCATTGTACCGTCCACTACATACCTGCATCCAATGATTGCTGTTATATTTCAAAATCAATGATCTGCAGTGGTCAAATGAGCGGAGAACGTCGGTTAGTGACCGACTGACTGGCCATGACCCACGGACAAGAGAAAAACATTCCCAGCGTGCATCGGACACAGGCCAGAACAAAAAGCACAAGATTCAACCGTCTGATAGAGAAAACGTCGAAAACCTTGAATAATGTAAAATGAGAGATTTATGAGACAGCTATGTAAATGCTAGTTTGCAATCAAATATTTGTGCAACAATGACAAAATTAAACATTACACGAATAAATAACATTACATCGTAATTGGTAGCCAATTGCCGAGAAGTGATCATACCATAAACAATTTACAAGCAATACAACCCCTGGACACTTCTGTGTGGCATGTTGCCAGTGTGGACACTGGACACTTAGGCCTACACTTAAAATACAGAAAGTCACATTTCAATTCCCAGTAGAACAAAATTACCATCAATTTTAGAAATTACAACATGTAACAACATTCATGTATGTTAATATTTATACGTTTCACTAATAATTCAAAATTACATCTTCTGTTGTTAGTTAACAAAAAAATAATGATGATGAATGAAAACAGTGAAGCTCAGACATTCTTAGGAAACATTCAAAGATGATGGTGACATTCTCGAGCCTCAATGTCTACTGCCTTACTGACGAGTGTGGTCCCCAGGGAAAATATTCGTGCAGCCTGAATGCTCAATGAATTGAAAAATAATAATGTTTTGAGAATAAAAAACATCCAACATCAAAGCCTATGTAAAATAAGTAAGTTCACAGATTACAAACAATTATAGTGTGTACCCTACTTACAAAGATTGATTATCATAACTTAATTTAAAGTGCAGAGTTCTCATTTTTAAATATAATACTGTATCACACAATGGGAGATTACAAACACAAATAATTGTGCAAACCCATTATTATATGATTCATCATACAATATTAATTGCCAATCTATATTCATATGAAAGTGAATAATTAATTAGGTTGTACGGTAAATTATTATTTATTATAATAGTATCAGAATAACTTAACAATAATCTTGGTTAGGAGTGAAATATTGCAAAACCAGTCATCAAAGTCCCCAACATAAGCCTTCCAATATCAAATAATGGGGTTACCTTATGTACAATACAATACAATACAAAGTGTATTTATTCATCTTCAAATCAGTGTACATAAGCTAAGATACGTGATACTGTTAAGCCGTATTTGGCCTACAAATAGAAGAAGAATACCCACCTAGAGCCAAAGCAAAAAATGATACAAAAATGATAGCAATTAAAGAAACTTAAAATGATTCATGAAACGGGCTAATTCATTCGTTTTTATTTATTTATTAAACCAAAACAAAATTGCTAAAACAATAGAGCAATAAATAAGTAATTAAATTAAAAGTATAATAATTAAATATATTAACCAAGGACAGGTTTTCTTATTGAACATAACCAAGAGCGAGGAAAGTAACAATTCCACTCCTCTGCCTATCCTTGAAAACTTCCGAATCCCGGCATGAATCAACATTTTCATAGTATTTCTACTGTCTCACTGTTGTGTTGGTGGGATGATAATCTACAAAACACCCAAGAGTTGTTGACCCAATGAATGAATCGTAGTATCGAGCAAGTTTGGTATTTACTACCACAGACTAGTCTTTGCAAAGGAGGTTATTGTGCTGGTGAGTAGTTAGAAACCGTGGTGTCATGCTCAAAGTCAAAACTAGACTAGACTTGGGCCAAGTCATGACAACTTGCAGATGGTGGTCTCAACTAAAACCAAATATACACTAGATAAACACACTGTACCTGACTTGGATGTAGATGTGTTGCTATGAATGACTAGTGATGATTCATTACCATAAGCCAAACATGAACAAGAATAGATGTTTTGTTTTAATCTCCAAGGTGTTCTACGTGACCAGTCTTTTCATGCGTAGCAAATAATCATTCAATAATAGTTCATACAGCCCAGACAACCACTTGAAAGTAGAAAATATTTTAAAAAATGGATACATTGGTTTTGGAGCTAATTTGTCAATCCGACCTCTATAATAATAATGTGTTGTGTGTATCTCCACATTTCTATTTTTACTAATTAATGCAAAAACAACATGAATGCTAAAATAAGTAGTATTCTCTCATTTTCACTCAATAACTTCAAACTTTCAAAGTAGTGTGCTAGAACTTGAGATTTTCTAGTTTGACACTCCCCTGCTTCTCCCCTCCATCGCTATGTGACCTCGTGACAATCCGACAATCATATCGTAGGCCTATTTATTAATTTATATAATTATATTATTTATAATCAATCATATTTGTTATGCTGGGCAGTGGTCACATAACTAGTAGGGGGTGGAGCTTCAAGGCTATGTCAAACTAAAAATGTGTGCACTATAAAATGTGTAGTCTTATCAAAGTTGATTTTGTAGCACTTATCTTTATAAATGCTGCTTAATGCCTGTTTGGCAAATACTATTAATTAAGCAAAAAAATATTAACATTTTTGCTCATTTCATTTAGTATGAACCACTCATTACTGGTAACTAGGCATAATTAAATCCATTTGAAAGAAAATCACTATTGTTGTCTAACCAACATTACATTTGAAGACAGCGAAAAAGTAAATAATTCGAATTAGGTGCATAAATTAATAAGCAAGTAAAAAACTAAAAATAGTTATTACAATTTAGTATTTACTATAAATATATATTTTCTGTTTCTGATTTTATTTGCAAACTGTTTCACAAAATCAAATACAAATGTAAATGGCAACTAAACCTGAATCAACATGCAGCATATCTCCTAATTCAAACATAAAGCATGGGTCACACTTGGGTGCACATGAATGTACATCACCTATCATCAACTGTAAAATCATATGAAAGAGTAGGAAAATGGGACTGCTGAAAAGCCTGATACAAGTTCAGCTCAAGAGAGCAGATATCTTTAATGCCACATTCCTTGGCCAGCAATGCAATCAACATGTCAGACTCAGAGGTGCGAAAACACCTCAACTCAAGGAGGATCCCACTCAGGGTTCAACAATGCAGGCTTGGGATGACATTGCCTTTGTTCCTGCAGAGGAGGTCTTCATTATTCGAGGGCAAAACGTGACTACAGCAGAGAAGAGGCATTCCAGGTAACTCACAGGTTCCATCTCCACACACTCCAACTGGTGGGAATCCATCATTATAGCCACAAAGCACTTTATCTGATTATGATGTTTAATCCCGAGGTGTGGGCACACAATGTCTCCAGTGATGTGGGCTGCTGTTGACTCCAAGTCAAGTACGACATGCAGGCTTCAGTTCACTTTATTATGGAGCGAGTAAAGAAGTGCAAAAAACTGCTCAAAACTGAAGCAGTATAGAAGCTCAAGCACTAAAAAATATCAACTTCTAAGATGCTTTGTAAAATATGCCATACCTCTATGACAATAACACAAAAATATGTAAAGCTCTTATGCCTTAGTTAGGTATAATTTATACCTACTTCCTTTGCAGATGATGCAAACTTAATAATCAACTAGATTACCCATATCTATAAGTTTTAATCCAAACAAGTTCAGATTTTTTTTTATACACAATGTGCTTTTTAAGCATATCATAGAAAACATGTAGAAGAAAAACTGAACTGAAAATATTTATCTAGTTTAGGCATTTATGTAACAAGACTCAAAGACTTCTAGTTTATCATCTATTTTTAATCCCAATTTAATCCCAATTTAGACTAATGTCTATTTAATTTAATAATAAGAAAAAGCTTTACATTACGTATATCACCACATACCACAGCACACATTGGCACATCCTAAGAAGCAGGGAAGGGGGAGGGGGAGGCTTTTGTACTAAACGTGCACCCCCCCCCCCCCCCCTGCATTTCAACAGAAGCTTTGATGAGTGCTAGCTTTTGTAGTATAATCTACAACATCCAATAACCTCATTCAAATATTTTGCCCTACTGTTTCTGGACACCACACTCACTGTTTCACTTATGGAGCTGGGGTTCACTACATCTACGAAGATGGAATATGCTTAAAAATCTGTGTAAATTATGACAATGATAGTTTTGAACAAAAAGTAGTTGACAAAAATTTTAAGAAATCTGCCTGACACTGAATAAATAATACTGCAACTAGTATTAAATTAAAACAATCTTTGCTGCATTAGAAATGTGAGGCAAATGTGAGCCCCCCCCCCCCCCCCCCCCCCCACATGATGACCAGGTAGAATGTTTCCACAACATGAGAGCAGAGGTCCAGTGGCTTCATCCATCATACCTCGACAGATATGTCATTAGTCAATACACCCAAGGGAAGGTACCAAATCTCCGTCTCCAATCCGCCCGTAAACAATCAACAATACAAGGTAACTTTAAAATTTAACATCTGTTTTTTTAAACAGATAAAAGATGCCGATAAAAAGGCAACAGTACTAATCAATTCTTGAAATAAAAAAGTGAGGAGACGACTTTCTATTTGGATTTTCTCAGCGCGGGACCAAACAAACGGTCAATACTGCCATGTTTGCACTTTGCAGCACAAGAAAAATCTATCTAGACACATGTGCTACCCCTATAATTCAAGTGTGGTGGTGGTGGCATTGATGCCGCTTCGATTCAATCAATGTGCGTTTCACTACGTCGACTGTGCTTGATTAATATTTGATATTTCTAGTCGCATCGTAGTGTGACAGAATCAAACGGACCATGAGTTTTCACTTTGACAAAGGATGCGGAATGAGCGTGATGCCAGTGTTTCGTTACGGTAGATCGTCATGAAGGGCTCAATATGCATCGTGATTGGATGCAGCTTTTATCTTCACATGCCACGCTGCAATCCGGGCCATTGTCTGCGCCACATCCCAACCCTTGAATACGAAAGCGAGCACAACACAAGCGACGCTCCCCTAGTCGGTACGATTCACGTCTCGGTTTCTAGATCCTCGGCTTTCATGTCTCGACACTCGCTACGTATCAAACTTTGCGCACATGGGGAGAAAGAGATTTCCTACACAAGATTGATGGAACATGGGAAGGTACGGGCTTAATAAGAATACAACACAAAAATGGATTCGTCTAAGCTGATGACTAATGATAGCGAGCTGTCAGAATGCTATGCGACGATGTAGGGTCACGCAATGAAGTCCGACCAGGCGATAACAGTCGCAAGGAAGAGAGAAACTAGCAACAACAGCTGCAACACAGCCATGTAGAATATCATCAGCTGCCCGTTTTAAATATCTGGCTCTAGTGTAGGCCTACGTCTACACAAACTAACAACGTGCAAGGAAATATGTAACAACCAATAATGCACTGTACACCATAGTCCGAACATGTACAAGTGGGGAGATTGGGTAAAAAAGACCACACAGAAAACCGAGCTATCGTTAAATTGACTAACTGAAAGCATTATTAGCTTAATGTTCTTTATTGTAGATGAGATGTTGTTTACAGCCTGAAGCCCACATGAGGGTAGACTAGAAATAATGATCCTTAATGCAAACTAATAGCTTGAATTCATTGTCCCTCTTAGTCAACGATTCCACTAAACATGCCACCTGGTTCGAACATGAGGTGAACAACAACTTGTGAAGTAAACTACTTTGAGATGCGATGTGACTAGTACCCACATTGGGAGAAATTGTGAAGGTGTTCTTGTATGTTACTATAATAATAATATATAATGATGCCAACAATAATTGAATACATTTAGCTAATTATCACAATAGATAAGCCTAAATGTATGTTATCTGACCAGACGAATCAAATGTTACTCCGATCTACCAGATTCCTCCTACACCATCGTCATTTCATAGCGTGTCCAGAAATTAGCAACTCAAATCACAAATCCTACATATGACTTTATATATCTTTAATTATTTTAATTTTCATCTAGATTTGAAATGAGATGGATTAAGAATGCATGCCTATGTATGCAAATAATTACAATGACCTGCAACAGCCATGTTAACATATTGGCACTCCCCAGTCCCCACTAAGCTTTCTCCGACGTCCTCCGCATCCGGCATAAGTATATTCACTGTGTGCGTGGATTGAAAACGTGATGCACGCCCAATGCAATGAACATTATCTACCTTATTTCCATGTGCTCGACACACCCCACATTAGAACTTCAGACTATCTACCAGGTTGTTTTCATAATACCAGTCCATAAACGTAAGTATATTTATAACAATTCAACAACAAGCAGCTCCATGAAGACAAACCATTTACTAGTAAATAAATAAATCATCAAAAAGCTTGAATAGATCATACCTAATTAATTTATAAATGCATTGGATGTACATAGTAAACTTAAGTGTATTGTGTATGTAATACTGTAAACTAATGAACTGAACTTTCATTTAAACTTGTACAATATGCTCAACTGCTTTTCCATGCATATGCCAACGAGGTAATACTACATGATATTTTGAGAACTGACCTGTCTCCAGATCCACAGTATATGCCAGCCCAGCCCATGGGTCATCTCCAGAGCAGCTGTCATCATCTGGCTGCTCCGTCTAAATAAATAAACAAATAAACAATACTGTACAACTATGGACAACAATAATTAGACTACAGCTACACTGCAATTACTGAACATTCAGCTCATACTACTAACATGTACGTAGAATACAAAATTAAGAAAGAAAGCTAAAAGCTAGTGAGTTTTACAACTTCCTTGTAATTGCTGTATTTGCACCTTGACAATAAATGTTGGAATATACATGTTGCCTAGAATGAAGATCCAAGTGATATATTATTTTTTGGAGATGATTTTACAGTAAAAACCTGATTCTCACCAATAACAAAAATAAACAAATAAGTACTACAAACTAAATTTACGCTTTTCAAAAGTTAAGACCAGTAGGTCTAATTAACCTGCTCAAAGATAATTAAAAAAATACCCACTGAAAGGTTAGCTTCAATGTTAAAAAGTATAAAATATGGAGACAGTGAAGTTCAAATGAGGTGGCCGACCCACGATTTGAGAAATATTCATTTTTCATTTTCATTCCATTTTCCATTCAATGCATACAACAAGTACGTATTTCAATGAAAATTACCACAGTATTGCTATAGGATACATAAGTATAACTTTTGTAGCTATATGTGCGCAATTGAGGTAAGTTCCCACTATGTTTATAATTTGGGTTCACTAAGAGAAACTAGACGGGGAGTGTTCCCCCGACATATACAACACGTAGAAATGAAAATTTGGCTTTAACGACAAAGGAGCATATCACTATAAAAACCACGTGAAACTAACTTTTTTTTTTAATATTAATAAAAACAACCTAACTTAAGTTGGAAACAGGAGCCAGAGATATATATATTAATATCTTGAGAACACTATGTACAATATTAAAAAAGTGATAAATGTGCGCATTGTGGTTTCGTAAGAACTAAAAACTAGATTTAGACAATAAATTTTTTTTTAATCATTAGGCCTACGACTAGTAGTGGTAATATAAAATAATTTACAGTTAATTACTAATTACCTGGTAATAATACAAATATTTTAAACTTTTCGAATCCAGTTTTTTAGTTCTTACGAAAAGAAACATTTGGCACATTTTTAATATCAAGTAAGCGTTCTCAAGATATTACCAAAAAAACTTTAATTTTGCGTGGTTTATAGTGAGACTCATCTTTCCTTAAGTGATGATGTTAATAATTATGATAACTTTGAGCTTGTGTTTGTGATTGAATAGGTACTTACGAAGCTATTTTGAAAGGTAAGTTTTTATTCGGAATTTGGTAAATAATTTTCTAGTTTTTCTAGCATACGGGTAACAGTCATAACTGTACCGTATTAAAGATCCTTGATGAAGTTTAATTGTAGGCTAAACACATATATTTTGATTGCTAAACCGTATTTACCTTCAGTTTCAAACTGCTGTCGTCATTCTTGAGGGCTTGCAGCGCCTTCAGCTTCTCCAAGTCGTCTTCCGCCACCTCCGTCCGATTACTGCTTTCCTTGACTGCATTGAACAGATCGAGTGAGAAGCCCAGGTCCACATCCTGCTTCCACAGGACCTCAATCAGGTCCATGTCCTGCAACAAGACACACGAGAGTTAATACAATCAGAACTGTCACTGTCAGGATATATATGTACATAGAGAACTAAACTGGAAATGCTAGTTCATTACTATAACAAAGACTGCGTGGATGGTAGTGTAACACCGCAGCATCTTTGAGCTGTATGTGGAGAGGAATTTAATTTGGCAAGAAAGGTAGAAATCCATATTGTGTGATTTTAACAATGAATCAAATTGTGACAAAGAAGCTTTAATTTTCATTGTCAAGACTCAAAACTATTGTGTGAACAATCCATTATGACACAAATTTATCTCCTTGCAATGTTGGAAGTGACTAATAATGATTATAGATGCAAAACATAATTATGTCAATAGGCCTAGATATGTTGCATCTTAGCTAGGCTGTAAATAACGTGATTAATATGCTTAGAAAACTTAACACTCAGATCCACAGGTTATTCTGAATCTACTGATCAACAATAATTTGTACAAAACCAAGTAAATGATTTTATTGCATTACAAGACATATCCATTATCAAGACGGTAAGGTAGAGTAAGCAATTATCATACCAAACATATCAAAGTGTTTTTATTTTTAAAATACTATTTATGAGTTAATACTTAACAAATTATGGAACATTGGCAGTGGCGTAACTAAGGGGGGGGTTTAGGGGGTTTAAACCCCCCCCGAAACTACATCGAGAATGATTTTACTTAATACTACATTTTCTTAATACTATATGGTACGATCCTTAAACCACTTCAGTGTATAACAATCGCAACAAACAACATTTTCATTATATTTATCATACCACTTCACTTAGATAAGATATATCATTTCTTTCAATAATTCAATTATATTATTTATGTGTTCATCTACAACTAATACACCTTTCGCTCGAACCAGTAAAAGTGAGGGTACATATAAATAAAAATGCATTAATCTAATATTACAATATCACGGTCTGTGAATTAAAATTTAAATAACGTATGTGACTTGTGACCACAATGTTTCACTTTATGTTGAGATTATATTGAACAACCATAAGACATTAAAAACATAATTTCTATGCAATTCTTATTTAGAACTATAATTAATACCTACTATAAGTATAACACTGTACCTTCAATATAATACAAACAAACGAGAAGTGGTTCGAGTAGTATTCTTTGAGTCTAAAAGGCACAAAATAATTATAGAAGTGAAAAAAAATTTCGCCTTCGGCGAAATGGCCTCCGGCGGCTGGTGCTTCGCCCCAGACCCCTTTCAGTCCCCTCATCTCACTTTTCCATAATAACCCCCCCCGAAATAATTCCTAGTTACGCCACTGAACATTGGTTCAACAATATTAGGCCTATGAAGAATTATTGAATAGTATACATGCCCAACAGAATGTCTTGTTTTGTACTTCGTATTGTGTTGCGCTTATACAACAATATAAAGATATATTCTAACTTATATTATTTTGCTATTCAAATTTAGTAACAAAGTGTGTATAGAGATATGGCAAATCTAATAAAAGTTTTCCCCTACTGGGTATCGAACCCAGATCCTCCGGCTTTACTTACTGGTACTCTTTCCATTATTTTAAGCTACCAGGACCGCGAGAACAAATACTAAATTATTGTTTGTTTTTTGAGATTGTTGACACATGATCGCTAATCGTTTTGTGTTGTATTTATACGACCACATGTTATAGTCGTCACTGTCTCATATTATATTGAACTCTGCTGAAACTATGTGATATCTCGAATACTTCGACAAAGAGGATCCCCCCCCCCCCACCCCCCTCCCCTAATCCACGGCAGCAGCAGCACGCAGACCGTAGGCCGCGACCCTATCAAATGATCTTCAGCGCTCAACCAGGAATCGATTTACCCTGAGCTACTGGATGGGGTTGAACGTTAGGACAAGACACGAGCAGAGTGTACCCGTTATACAGAAGCATAGAGAGTGGACGTATATTGTAGAGCTACACAGTGAAGGTGTTTCGCTGTGGTAGTGATTTTATGTAAGTGATTGTTGTGGGTTTTTTTTTTAATTTGTTTTGCTTGTTTATACTTCTTGAAAAATACCACTCTATACGTCGGTCGAAATGTTGAATTTTTTTAAATAACGCAAAGGATTGGTTTTGTTCGCAAACATGTTTTCTTTCAATATATTCTCTTCGCAGCAGGAAACTATAAACACTCGTGTACACTTCTTACACAGTCGCACGAGTAAAAAGCAAAACAAAGTTCATGATTCGTGAACAATTTCCCGGGATAGTTCAAGACTGAGACTGGAATGTTTACTTCTCAATTCGTAACGGCGAGTGATGTAACTTATCTAAGCTATCCGGTTTCAGACTGGATAAGTCTATTGGGTATGAATATCCCGCTTCAAGGTATAAGAAAAACCATGCAAACTTTGTGGAGCGCAGTATAGTAGACATCCTGGGAAAATCACTTGACTGGAAGGCAATCGCCAAGGGGTTAATAAAAGATTTACAACATTACGTCAATTGTAAATTAGCATGTTACTAGAACATTTGCTATTGTGCAGCTTAATAAATACACCGCCAGTCGGCAACTCACGTGCCAGGCTAAGAACCGAATTACCACCTGCTAAGCATTTGAATACAAATTCAGGGCGAACAGAACAACTTTGTTGGATATTTTAAACTACACACACACCTAGCTAGGCTGGGGTGCACTATATACTCAAATATGGTAAACTCGCCGCCAGACTACCGTTCTCCAGCTTTCGTCGCAGGCGAGGAACACACCCCCATTCGTAGCCAATCAGCGATCGCTATTGCGGGAGTTTCTTTCGAAAGGTTCGCTGGTTGGCTACGAACTCCTCGCCTATTGACAAAAGCACCGGAAAGGTAGTCGTGCGAGGATTTTAGTACCCATGGTCTAACGATATTTATTCTTGCCTCATCTCCCTCTCCCAAGAATAGTAGGCCTATTGTATCAATCATGCATGGATGCCTGTTAGGACTAATGCACGATTGTCAACGTGGTACTTCCGAGTCGCGACTCTAGACCGTTCACGTAAAACAAACAAGTTTTTGTTTTCTTACTAATGTCAACCATTGAATGTCCTAATGGTGTGAACAAGTATTAAAACACTCAAAGGCGTATTTACGCTCAAACAACGCTCCCAGATCACAAGTGTGCACGCGTACAATTTTAAACAACAAACTACGGTACGCCTTGGATTTACTAAACAAAAATGTCTCGATCTTATTGTGTATCCTGCCAATGAAGTATGGACTCCAAACACCGTAGTTAGAAGCCCCCCCCCCCCCCCCCCCACACACACAACCGACGTGCACGCACAGTTCGAACGTACGGGGCATGTACCCTATACCTCGAAACTGATACGTCACCAAGAACATCTTTATTACACAAGACCTTCGCTCTAATTAAAGATTCAAAACCAAAACTACTAAAATTTTAATTTTTTTTAAATTTAAAACATCACGATTGATCAATGATCATCTTATTCAAGTAGGGTACCCGGTAGTCCTCTACATATTATTATTCTTCTTAATTTTAAACACCGACTAGTTTTTAAACAGCGATTACCGTATTGGAAGACCGGACCGGTTACCTTATAATACAATCTTAATAAAATGAATAAATAAATTACTTTGTATGTATAGCCCCACTCAGTTACAAGAACTGATTTTTCCTTATAAAATGGCGTATAAGATCGGTCCAAATATTTTCTTCTTACGCTATAAAACAGTTTTACCCAGTATATAAAAAGCTGAACAATATCGTACACAAATGGGAGTTATTTCGAAATTAAAATAATCAAATTAAGTGTAACTACTTCTTACGACCTGGATAATACATGGGATGTGAAATAAAGGCAATAGTGAATTAGCTTCCGTATACGACTCGATGTTTTTCTTCCGAAATGTAATTAAAACATTAGACTTGTGTGACAGTCGGTGTACATAAGTCTACACCCCACACAGCAACCAGTAAGTCTACTTGTACACGGCGCAAGTAGTGCAGCAGACCACAGCAGCAATCGACTGCGACGATTAATTCCACCACGCAGGCCTATCCGCCGCGACTTGCTACTGTCAGTTCCAGTCCAGTGCGAGCGAAATCCGGAGAGCTGAGTTGAGACTTTTCATTTGTCACAGATAGAGAAATGCACACCTGATCGGTTCAATGATTGATCCTCACTCAGCTGCAGTCAAACGGCTGACTAAGGGCTCAATGGTATAAGGAGAACACGAAACAAGCTGAATCCTAGACGTTCAATGTGTAGATTGGGTTGCAGAAGGCTTCAATCACGATTCACGACTCCCTTTTAAGTCAGACGTTGCCTAAATTCTCAGAATCATTTAAAAAAATAATATTACATGAGAAAAATTATTTTTGTAACAAACAACGCTTATATTTAAATGCACTAAAATTAAATGCACTAAAAAGTAAAAAATAAATTTTCGCCCAACAAATTTTTGTCTCACTCCGAAAATAAAAGCGTTGGGCGCTTTTCCTGCATAAACAGGAGAATACTGCAATCTACGAGTATTTCAATACCGAAAGCGCCCAACGCTTTTATTTTCCAAGTGAGGCAAAAATTTGTTGGGCGAAAATTTATTTTTTACTTTTTAGTGCATTTAAATATAAGCGTTGTTTGTTAAAAAAAATATTTTTCTCATGTAATATTATTCTATACTTTTCAGTTTTAAAGAATCTTGCAATAGAATATATGCTCATTGGACGTGTCCGAATTTAGAAGACTGCATACTTGTGTACACTCGCAAACTAAAGTGCTCGCATTGCAAACTTGAATTTCGGACAGTTCCGTTCATGCACGATCCAGCGATCGGCCAACAATGACATTCTTGCTGCATAGAAACATATCCGATGCTTTTGTCACGGATATTTGAGTCCCGAACAACCAGCGGTAATTCCGATGCCTGCATGTGGTTGGCCCATCCTCACTAGCTGTGACTAATTTCCCATTTGAAGCTTATTGTTTAATTAATTAGCTATGGGAGACCGTATGACATTTCGCCGCTAGTCGCGCTGCGAGCGGTGTTGTTCACTGTTATCTAAAGATGGCTGCTAAGTATGGTAGTTTAACGTTACAACTGAAAATTCTTTTAAAAGAGAGACGTGCACGAACAAGTGGACGCAAAGCAGAGCTAGTTTTATTTATTTATTAATTATTCCCATTCATTACAAAAGTGAATAGGGGTTGGCAGAAAAGAGCACAGCTCCAAACACACAGAGTGACTGCCAACCCATACTAAAAGTACTTAAAATCTAAATATATTAATGAACAAATAAAATTAATTATAAAAATAAATAAAAGAACCTGGAAATGATAATGATAACAATACAACCACCCAAAAATAATTAAATATACAAAATACAAAATACAAAATACAAAATACAAAACAAAAAACATGAAAACATAATATGAATGAAAATATAATTATAAGACAGAACTGTTAAATATGAAGTAAAAAAGAATGGGACTGACTGTCAATGCTAGCCTAGCCCTAGTTTGTAGGTGCCTTCGAAGGCTCTCGAGAAGTTGTTGAAACAAGCATAGGCCCTAGACTAATCATTATTTATGGCACAACATATTTTCCTCTTCCTGACTTGAAGCTTACAACCGCAACTGCAATTTTGGCAAACAACCACCCATCGTTCCGGATTGTTTGAACGTGTTAGTACCACCAGATATTGGTTATGTTGAACTGACACGGAGTGTCAACTTGCCGAAGTTTGATGACGCGGCTGTCGTCAACTATGCCGAAATGCTTAAAACAAAGTCTCATGTTGCACAACTTTTTAAGTACCAAAAACGTATAATTGGCATAAAAAGACTTAAATATATTACAATGTTTGGAGTAATGCCACAGCTGTTGACAGTTGTCCACAGTAAAACCATGGCAGGTGCACACACCCCCTAGTTTCAATGAACAACACCGCTCGCAGCGCTCTCTTTAAAGACGGGAATTTCGTACGGTCTCCCATGGTGAATTAATTAATTAATTAGTGAATCTGATAATTGATTCATATATTGTCATTCAGAAAATACGACTGTTTGAAAATTTTCAGCTCGATCGGACGTTGGGAAGTGGGTGAACCATCGATTTTCATATAGAACATTAATTAATTAATTATGATGAGACTATTTAGTAAATATGACAATTGATGCGTGTATTGTCATTAAGAATACGTCCGTGTGAAAAATTTCAGCTCGATCGGACATTTAGAAGTAAGTGAAATATCGATTATAAGATTCCGTCCAGACAGACAGACAAACACATGAAGCTAATATAAGCGTTGTAACAAGTTCAGTACAGGTGTGATAACAACATCAAAATACTGTTTCATCATACAACGAATTTGATTGCAACGACATATTAAACAAGATCACAAAAATCGACACCTCGACTGTCGAAGTGAGGACCATGCTGCACGCAAGAGGGCGAATGTCGTCATATTCGTATTCGTAATCCAAAACGTTTTAAACTTTTGTCTCGAACTATTGTCCCTCGTACACTATAAGTATTTTTCTAAATATATGTTCGCGTGTTCTTATTCCCTGTAGGCCCCTAAGGTCCACACAGCATACATGCACCCCGGTTGGTAGTGTGGGTACCTCTTCCTTATTGCGGTATGAAAAATCAAATCATAAATAAATAAATAAATAAATTCACATTTAGAGTCTACCCACTCAGTAATTAAACTGAATATACAATATACTGGATTCGAGTTCCAGTATTAAGTAAGTTTTTTTATTCCTATACTCATATAATGTGCATTATGTGGTTATAATAATTCAAACATATAATGTTAATTCATACAATATTATAAAATACTAATATATGTGCAGGTACCTTATGTTTTCCGATGGATAACATGCGTGTAGTAAAACATAAATAAGACAATGGCAACAGCAATAACCTTCGTCGTCGAAATAGAAGTCACATAAAGTATATCTGCTAAGTTATAAGGACACCTTACAAAGTACGACGGATGTAGAATGCCACTTCGATTAATACTATAGCCATGCATTTCCTTCAAGTTACGTATAGGAAAAAAGCAAATTTCGATAATACAGGAAATTAGATTAGATGGCCTGTGACTCACTTCCCCCCACAGTCTTGATAACTGCGAATCCTTGATGTTATACTATGACGTCATCATGGGGCGTGCCGCCTGCATAGGGTGACACACGCGTTACGCGTGATTAATGACGTCAAATGTTACATACTCTACAGTCTACATGGGGTAGACAACTATTGTAGACAGGAATCGAACAAAATTTCACCATTTCGGGTTTTGCCGGGTGGTTAGCTGTATACCCAATGACTTTTCATTGGAAAGCTAAGTGGTTACAGCTATAGAAAGAACTGTGTCGCCATTTTGTTGACGATATCTCAACTCCGCATCGCGCGACAATAACACATTAAATAATACCTCTTAAAAAATTCCAAGAGTGAGTTTATGTGATTAAAATCCGTGCCGACTTAAGTTTACAACAATAAACAATAAAATCGTTCTTTCAAAATATCATGAAATTCCAATAATGCTGTGTTTGCATCGTATAATGTATATAATTTGACATTGAAACCTTTAAACCGACAAACTTGGAAACTACTGTCTATTATCATTTTAAAAATGACTAACAAAAAACTAAACTTCGCTTCCTTACTATGGATTACAATGTTCATATCAGAAAGACACCGCAAGTGCAAAACATGAAACATTGCAACAAGACACGAGCGAACCTCAAAACACTCCGGCCGGGTAGTAACAAAACAATACCGCGCATATTTATTAAACTACAATATGGCGGATGCGTCTCCTCTTCAAAGAAACTCCAATATGTACCATTTCACATTTTGTAATTTATAGAATTACTCATTGTGTCACAAACGATGCATAATAAACGCATAAAACACGTGTGGCACTGTGTCGTGGGTATCCTCAAACGTGTATTCTAAATGTCAGGCTGCACGGGGCTGTGCAGTATACATAGTCCTACTCACTAGCCTAGCCCTAGACTGCCCTATAATCCACTTATCATCTCGCTGCTAGAGTATCAATACATATTACATATTCAAAGAGCGATTTCATTACAGCATATCAATAAGACCGTGAAAACTTGAGTATAGGCCATGTCAACACAACCAAATTGAATTTAGTTAGATGGCCATGTGTTAAGTGCAATGCATATAATATATACGAATGAATACCTTAACCCCAACCACAATGAAGGTCCCACGCTAGGAACAATGCAGAGCACTGCAGAGCACATTGAAATTATAAACTAAATTAAAAATACCACTGTGGGAGGGTTTAATTTTGTTTAATGATTTAATTTTGTGTACTGAATGTGTTCTATTTTCCATGTCCTCTATACGCAAATGTTGTTGCGTAGCTTTATAATCAAATGTATGACTTGACTTTTGTAAAATAAAACAATTTTATAATTTTCAAGATGGCAACCACGTGGGGAGTGGGATTGTTAGGCCTATATTCCACCTTCCCAAAAAAATAATAAACCAAAAATATAATCAATCACATTAGCAATAGAAGCCACGAAATCGCCATTGCCCATTTGACCACTATGGAGAAACTCTGAAAAAGGCGGAAAGAGATCGTGAAGGAACGCGCAGACTGCAGAACGGGCGGGCGGCGACATCAAAGTGCTCACTCGTGCGAGCTAGATACAACATCTGATGACAACTTCTTAACGACGCGATAACCTTTCCACGTCCATCATTAATTAAACATTCGTTTAGCCACGGTCGGACCTCTGCTCGCAACATGTACCTTGTACACTCGCCCGCCGAGCATTTCAGACGGCGTATGAAGCGCAACATGTACACTAGCCCGCCGAGCATTTCAGACGGCGTATGAAGCCCAACATGTACACTAGCCCGCCGAGCATTTCAGACGGCGTATGAAGCGCAACATGTACACTAGCCCGCCGAGTATTTCAGACGGCGTATGAAGCGCAACATGTACACTCGCCCGCCGAGCATTTCAGACGGCGTATGAAGCGCAACATGTACACTAGCCCGCCGAGCATTTCAGACGGCGTATGAAGCGCAACATGTACACTCGCCCGCCGAGCATTTCAGACGGCGTATGAAGCGCAACATGTACACTAGCCCGCCGAGCATTTCAGACGGCGTATGAAGCCCAACATGTACACTCGCCCGCCGAGCATTTCAGACGGCGTGAAGCGCAACATGTACACTAGCCCGCCGAGCATTTCAGACGGCGTATGAAGCCCAACATGTACACTAGCCCGCCGAGCATTTCAGACGGCGTATGAAGCGCAACATGTACACTAGCCCGCCAAGCATTTCAGACGGCGTATGAAGCGCAACATGTACACTAGCCCGCCGAGCATTTCAGACGGCGTATGAAGCGCAACATGTACACTCACCCGCCGAGCATTTCACACGGCGTATGAAGCGCAACATGTACACTAGCCCGCCGAGCATTTCAGACGGCGTGAAGCGCAACATGTACACTAGCCCGCCGAGCATTTCAGACGGCGTATGAAGCGCAACATGTACACTAGCCCGCCGAGCATTTCAGACGGCGTATGAAGCGCAACATGTACACTCACCCGCCGAGCATTTCAGACGGCGTATGAAGCGCAACATGTACACTAGCCCGCCGAGCATTTCAGACGGCGTATGAAGCGCAACATGTACACTCGCCCGCCGAGCATTTCACACGGCGTATGAAGCGCAACATGTACACTCGCCCGCCGAGCATTTCACACGGCGTATGAAGCGCAACATGTACACTAGCCCGCCGAGCATTTCAGACGGCGTATGAAGCGCAACTTGTACACTCGCCCGCCGAGCATTTCACACGGCGTATGAAGCGCAACATGTACACTCGCCCGCCGAGCATTTCACACGGCGTATGAAGCGCAACATGTACACTAGCCCGCCAAGCATTTCAGACGGCGTATGAAGCGCAACATGTACACTAGCCCGGCGAGCATTTCAGACGGCGTATGAAGCGCAACATGTACACTCGCCCGCCGAGCATTTCAGACGGCGTATGAAGCGCAACATGTACACTCGCCCGCCGAGCATTTCAGACGGCGTATGAAGCGCAACATGTACACTCGCCCGCCGAGCATTTCAGACGGCGTATGAAGCGCAACATGTACACTCGCCCGCCGAGCATTTCAGACGGCTGTTTTTAGATTTATCAATTGAATATATCCATAGAATTTACGACTGAATGCAGTTAATACGATTGATACAGATATAAGTACAACACATAAATAAAAGTAAAACCTTTCATCAAGTTATCACCAAATAATAGAATACTATACATACACGTACTCTGCAACAATACAATATACAATCTATCTCATACAAACACAAGCGCATTTTTTTTTTTTTTTTTTTTTTTACTGTGTTGCAACTATGATGTTTACAACCGAGCGTTACTGAGAAGATAACGAACACACGTAACGAAATGTGCATTATTTACGGCGATGATAATAATATGTTGCCACTCTGTTCGATCCTCCGCCGACACCGAGTTGTATAATTGACAGAGGACCGCGCGCGACAAAGGCCTAGCTGCCACACCAACAATAAGTGCTAACTGCCAACAACTGTCAGCTTAATGTCAACAAGTGAACGGACCGGACCTGAATGGTGATGCAATCTTCAAGGACCCGTCCATCTAACTTCGGACGATGTAATTATTGTTATGCTAATTACGAAATAGCCATATTTGAAGTGCGTTGCAGGATGAGCAGAAATTACAGTCAACGCGTTTATGCAGCCGTACGAAAACAGTGTGTATGTACCCTATACACTTGCATAAATAAATAATAAAGTAATGACGCATTTTGTTCAGTATGTTTAATATTTGAATTTATCTCGAACTGTAGAAGCATATATATCTACATATCATCCTCCTGGCAAAATAAGATACTTCAAACCACCGCGATCGCATTCTTACTTATTTAATCGCGTGGCTCGGTCTTGTGGGTATATTATATTGCAGAAGGTTGCATGGGATAGCAACAACTACAAATCGCATGCAGAGTAAAATCGTATTATGCCCTCGCTGTTGAGTGGACCAAAACAACAAACGCACAACAGCGCCCGTTACTAGAATAGTGTACTGTCTCACGATTCACGAATTATTCTCATGACTTGACGTTCTAAAATTTGATTGTTTGCACTGTAGATATGCTTTAGCTAGGATATCCTATAACTAAAAGATATAATTGTACGACCGCACGACCAACAGAACCCACGCAGATTTAGTAGATTGTTGAATTATTGGATGGAAATATTTGAATGAAAACCAGAAAGTACAAGAATTTTCCTATTTGGGTTTCAAAATATACAACCATCTCGTAATCGTGTTAGATTTATAGCCTTATATACAGCAGATCAAATAGGATTTACAGCTATATTATTTATATACGCATACTAAGATCCTGTATTACGACGGGCAGTTTAATATTTAGTCCATAACTTTATTGTTCTCTGCGATAGAAAACCACCCTTTCGATTGGTGGCTGCCACAAGTTAGTCGCGGATTAAATATTTAGCGGGCACAGATATGGTACAATGTACAATCCTTATTATTTGGAAAGTAAGTGTTGTTTGTTTGATACAATGCAACGTCGTATAGTTGAAAATGGTCTTACGTACGATTTTCCGAAGGTAATCCGTTACGAACATCGTAAATAAATTAAGAGAAGTTTCTTCTTCTTTATTTGCTCAATTAAAATAAAAACCATGCTTTCTAGGAACATCAGTTTGAGTCTAGTATAAGAAGTAATCCGTACCGCATTATTTGAACAGGTAGGTACAGTTACGAGCGATGAGCATACACTAAATCTCATTAGCGTGCTAAATGTGCCCTAAGTGTCGTCAGCTGTTGCTCCGAGTGTAAAGCTCTGGCCGACCACAATAAGGTATAATCACGGCGAGTGGTTCAGAGGCGGCGCGGCCAGTAACGCCTACCATCAGCCAGAGCAAATGATGGCCGAATCCCCGTGGTAATAAGATGGCATTCCACACTATTCGTGATGAAGAAGAAAGGTGTGGCCTGTTCAGAACCTTCCTTCCACTACAAAAACTGACGCAACCAACATTTTATATAGAAATTATTAATTGTATGTGAACAGAACCGACATTAAGAATTAGAAATTAACCTACGTTTCCAAATGAGGCCTTCAAATGCAGTGAGGATAATCAAAATAGTGTAGTAAAACGTTGTGACATAACCGAGTTTGTCATAAAAATAAATGTACTACATTTTCCATTCCAGTTACTTATTAGATGAGCGTAGCGAAGCGGAGTGAATCTCTCCATACAACTCGATCGGCGCTTTGTCTGTGTGTGTGTGTGTGTGTGTGTGTGTGTGTCTGTATGTGCGCTAAATTTTGTTCGTCGCGCACAGGTCAAACGGCTTGACGTATTCGGCTGAAAATTTCGGTCAACATTTGTGAGCACTAAACTCGATGCTGTAAACATAACCAGCAGAATTCGTCAAGATGCCAACCTACAAAAAATTAAATACTGAAAAATAAAATTTGTTTATTTATTTAATTAAATTGAAACTTACCAACGGATTTAAATAATGTTTCATTTTAAGATTAACATCAATAATACCAACACATGAAAAAAGGTTCAAAATTGTAAGTTCATCCGCCATGTTATAAAAAAATATTGTTTATTTACTACAATTATTTCTTCATTTTTACAGTGTTCCACCGATATGATTTGCATTTGCGGACTATTGCAGTTAGACGCACATAGTATACACCAAACATAGCGTACGTAACAATAATTATGCAATATTATTTGGAATTTTGATAGCTGTCATAGAATGGCTACAATGACGTAAGATGCCAACCTACACAAAATTAACAACTGAAACACATGTTTTGTTATTTATTTAATTAAATTAAAACTTACACACTGATATAAATAAGTTTGTATATGTGAGTCCACATCAATAGTACCAACACACGACAACAGTTTCACAATTGTAGCTTCAACCGCCATGTTTTAAACAAATATTGTTTATTTACGGAATTAATTTTCTTCGTTTTTACAGTGTTCCACCGATATGATTCGCATTTGCGGACCATTGGAGTTAGATGCACATAGTATGCTGCCGAAATGGCTTACGGAGTCAGACCTTTCTCACTATGTATTTGGATTTTTGATAGCTATCATAGAATGGCTACAATGACGTGTTATATTTAATGACCTTCACGGCAAACATGCAAATGTTAACAACGAACTTGGTCGACAAATAAAAAAGCTTTTATTATGATTTAAAAGCGGGTAATTGTATGATTAATTAATATAAATTTTAGATATAGTTTGTATCTACATTATGGAACTTTCCATACACTGATAGGTTTAATAGTTTATGAATTAGAGCCTATTGAGTAGACCACGGTCGAATGAAATTATGCGTAAATCCATCAACATGAAGGTTTTAATTTCTTTAAAGAAAACTTCTTAACGGATTTAAATTATATTTCGTGCATTTATTAGCAACATATCAAGAAATAATATACTTAGTTATAATGTTGTAACTTGATCCGCCATCTTGTAAAAAAATCATATGTTTATTATAAAGGTATTTTTTTTTTTAAAGAGGAATATGATATGCAAATGATTTATTTGATTTGATACATTGAAAAAAATCGCTCATCTGTCAACGCGGAGCGTTTTCCTAGTAATATATATAGCTTCACCAAAAATATAAGCAACTAGGACGTTCATACAGATATATCTCAACAAAATCAAACCTTTTCAGTACCTAGAAATTATTGAATCAATGATTTTGTACATTCACAACGCGAATAGCAGAAACTATAGGCAAATTATAACTGAATTAATAAAAATGTTTTACCTCCTCTAGATTCCAAGAAAAGATTTTATAAGCCACCACACAAATGTAAAACTTTTCCATAAACAAAGGTACAACTTTCCTAGAACAATTTAACTTTGAACAACGATGACGAATGAAAAAGGAACTATATACTCCAATCCAAAACCAACTTTGGTTGGCCACATGGATTTGCCATATATATTCTCGAATTCCATAGTAACCAGAATATTCGTAGTTGAACCAGTTAAGATACAGCGCATAATACTATGTTCACACTAGGCTCGCTAACAGCAGTTAAGCCACTAACTTCTGTTAAGAATGTAATGTGAACGTAACGCAGTTAGCCCTAACTGACATCAAGCACTAACTGCGTTTGGCGAACGTAGTTAGCGGGTAACTTAGATCAATTTGCCACTGCCTTGTTGAAAATCATACATGTTTTCAAAGGATACCAGGCGGTGAGCAACAAATGAATTGAACTGATTGACAAACCATCAGGTGTCAAAATAATAAAATTACAAACCATAGAAATAAAAACAAGTGTATAGCAATAGTAACTGCTCGCCATTTAAAACTTTTAATGATAGACAACGACTAAATGAAAGTTTTGTATGTGTATTTGTTTGTTTTTTGTTTTGTTTTCCAGACGAAATTATTTTTTGACAGCTTGTTGATTGTCCATAGATTCAATTCATTTGTTTCATTGTTGTCTTTTGGTGTTTCTAGTTGGTGTGACAGTTCCTTGGTAGGCCTAGGATATTCCGCTATTTCATTTAATTCGTCGTACGTTAGTAAAATTCGTGAAGCTATGGATTCCTCGTGCTCGGGAGGTATTGCAGAGAAGGCAGAAAAGGTGTTGAAGAGACACAAAAAACTCTTTTTGTTCTTCAAACGGCATGTTGTTATTACTTCAACCACAGTCAGTACAAAACAAAACACGTATTTCAAACAGAGCCAAAAGCCGTGCACAGCCTTATATATCGTCATAAAATCACTAAATATAGTACCGCGGTGGCTGTGCATGACGTCACACACTGCTCATACATCGATTCCAGTGTGAACAGTTGACACAGGATCACACCAATATATCAAACGACCTTGAACGTCGCTAACCGCTGTTAGCCTTAACTGCTGTTAGCGAGCCTAGTGTGAACATAGTATAAGAGTAAATGCACAGATAACTAATTAACTACGGTAAATGTATTCAAAAATTCATGGATGTTCCGCATTTCTCAACAGCGGTTCTAACAGGTGTTCCAAACCCGTATGTGAACTCCCGGCGTTGGCGATACATCATTTGACGTTGCCGTCGCTTCCGTATGTGTTCAGCCATTGATTTCTCCGTTCGAGGTTCGATTCCCGGCTTGGATACGGGCGTCTTGTGGCGTTCTATCGTCGACGTATCGACGTGTCGACGTATCGATTAGCAACGTCGCCAAAATATGAGGCACAAATCAATCATTATTGATAGGAAGGCATTCTGCTTTATAGAAGCATCGAAATACATAAGAAAAGAACTATTACACGCAGTCGTTGGGGATTATTTTTGTTTTGCTTGGCATCCAAGATCGATGTGACGCCTGATGTTTCTGGGAACTCGATTCCCGGGCGTAAAGCACGTCTCGAGGGAATTGAGCTTATATACCCACGCTTCACAGAAGGAACGGGATAGCATTTTTCAATCTATTCCTTTGAAACGCTTGGCATTAGAAAGTTGACGGTTACTCGAAAAAGGAAAACACGCTAAAATCACCCTAGCAACAGAGTTGGCATTTATAATATGAAGTCCACGTGGAAATCAGTTGACTATCTACCTTGTATTCTACTGCATTAAAAAAATGAGTTAAAAAGAGGCAATGTGCATTTTGTCAAATTAGTTATTCGACAAAGAAGTTCTCACACAGGTTCACTCATATGAAATTGTTAAATAAAATACTGTCGATCGTCGATTTCAACAAACATTTCTCGTCTGCTTCAATAATTAAATGCAATTTAAATATCCGAACATCTTATCACAAAATAAAGATAACAATTCTATGTATCCGCGTATTTCCGTTTTGAGAAGTAAGTACCGGTATATGACCTTATGTATCGTTCAGGTACATTTCGAAGTACATTGTACAGTGTACACTTGTATACCTAAATCTTTTTTGATTTTTTTTCAAACAGTTTTTACGTACACCTAAATACCGTGCACACTGTTAAAAATAAGTAAAACATCATTGATTTCCTTTTTTTACCGATTAAATTTTTGTGCGTATTTTAAATTTTCGCATTCTCCAAATCAAATATTGCTTTAGGGTGTGTATTATCCTAAATTTTTGTTACAAACATCCACAATGTGTTAAAATGTAGACCTACACATCAAAACGTTTCAATGGGTTCAATGGGTAGTTTTTTCCGGCAGCAGCTTAAATTTTTACTGGAAATGTGTGCACCGAATTGTTGTGAACGCACGCACGTTTGGGACCTATATCCAGAACACAAAGATCTGCGCGCCAGCATGAAATGACTTGCAAACATTTCGTCTTCCCCATGCGTCACCGGGAACCCTGGTAATAACAACACAGGGTAGAAGATTCGCGCATTAATTCCTCTCTATACACAAATCAATACTATGTTGTACGTACACGCTTCGGAGTATGGAAAGTGTACTATATAATATATATAGTATATGCGTGACATTTTGATTTGAACATTTTAGAATGCGTGTTAATTGCTAAGTGGTGATACCGTACGTAATATTAATTTTTGTTTACTATAATTGTAAGTAGCCTAATGTTCTTTTGTACATGCGTGTTCTCCAATCCACAATATTATACACTTTTTGCTTTAAATAAATTTTGATCAGAACGTGTAGCGAGCCTTGTTTTAAAAACGTTTGTTTCAACAGATCGTCACATTAGGGGTGGGATTGCCTCTTTTGGTATTAGTAGGTATCATTTAGAAGGCTTTTAGAATTAGTAGCGGTAAGTTAGTAAATATGAAAATTACTACAATTCAAAGTAGCATGCACACTGAAAAGTAGAAATCAATGACATATAGCTTTATATCTATATGCACAACATGAACCTATGGGGGAAATTATAATTAATTCATGTTATTAATTTACATTACCATGCAATCACAACCGTAATGATGGAAATATTTAAAACAATTTTAATCAGGTATTTAGTTCTAACGAAACCACATAATGCTCTTTTATCACTTTTTCAATAATGTGTAGCGTCCTCAAGGTATATTACTTTAAATAGTTAATTTGGCGCGGAACATAATTATGTGAACCATTCACCCTGTACAGGCATATACCAAATATTCAGAAGAATTATTTTTAACATGAAACGTGTTTGTCTGGGAACAGAGAGGCTACACAAGATTGCGACTTGCGAATTCTGATAAATGCTCGTGTCAAAATTAAAATCGAAGGAAGTAACAACTAGAAAATGTCCGCCGACTGACGGAGTATCGCTCTTTTGTCTGTAAACGCTTTACCAGCCAAACAGCGTTGCGGACGACTATTTTATCACGTACCGATCCTGTACGTTCGACAATCCACCGTTTTACAGCTATTTTTTGTCACAGTTTTTGTTCTAAACAGAGCTTTTTGAACAACTCTGGCAGTGCGTTATCCAGAATTTTTGTAAAAAAAAAAAATACTTGTTTAGCCTTGTCCCGAGTTGCTATATTGAAGCATATTATGTAGGTATAATGCATTGCGAACGCGGACAACGCAAAATGCATGCTGGTAATGTGTGTGCGCGCGAGAGGGACATTTTTCCGAACCTTCTTTATCAATCAACCACTCGGCAATCCACGAGAAACCTTTCCCCAAGTGCGTCGCAACATAAGTAAACTATAATAAAATATGTGTCATGCAGCACCGCGGTTACTCTGTGTATATGTTTATAAGACACTGAGCCCATTACTTACCCTCATTTAAAGTGATTCCCATAATTAATATTATAAACAAACTACTAATTAAATAAACTAACATGTAATAAATAAACCAATGTATCAACCATATTCTATCTGTTAGAGAATAAAAATGATATGAAATCTGAATCTGAAATCCGTAGCTCGGAAGAAACAATGCACTCAGTAATTGGTATATCAAATACAACACTATAAGCTACAGGCATACAATACATGTTAGATTATATGAATTACCTTTTTGAAGGATCTCCATCATTCTCATAGTTAAATCTCATTTCAATAAAACCTCACTTGTCCCACGAATATCACAGTCACAATTCTCTGATTTATAGGTCACACGATCAACAAACTAAAAAACACCCGTCGTCATAATATTATATCGATAAACAATTTACGGAGATACAAACAAAAACACGGCATAACTAAAAATCAATGAGTGCACACATTGACCTGCAGAAATAGATACGCGCGTTGCATATTGTAGGCCTACACCCCACGCACACGCACGCACCTACGCTCAAGCCCGGCCGACACGTCTCAAGTGCGAACTCTGCGAAAGTCACATTATCACCTCAAGTGGAGCAGCAACCCTTCTTCCTAATGGCCGTGGAACCACACCCGCACCCCGACTCGACCGCACTTGTCGAACAATACAAGGTGAGGCTACAGATCCTCGCGACATGACATGACATATACCTACCACGCCTGCGGTCCGCAAACACTCACCTCGTTGCACCGTTGGGACCTCCTCGGAAACATATGAGCACACATTTTTCGCACAAACTTTGTGCTTCTCTTTCGAGCCACAGGTCGAACAACAAAGACCTTATAAGTTTACTTGTCACATGGATTTATAATTAACTGATGTACCGCAATGATTGATTATAAGATTCAAGATGACTGCCCATAATAATTACTCCCAAGAATTTTTTGGGTGGAATTTGCTTCGAAACATTTGGTTCGATTAGGTTGGTCCTCTTGTAAACTTCACCACAGATTTAATATAAAACTAATTACAAAATAACAAGTATATGATAACTGAAAGATAAGCGAATCAAGTTTGATTTTCCCTGTATGCTAGATAGTTATTTAATGCATGGTTCGTATCATGTGTAATTAACTTTGTGACAATCGCCCGTTCTCGGTTTAAAAACTTGAGCAAGTTATGTTTAGCGGATGTAAGCTACGTTACAAAACATATTCGCAACCAGTATCATAAATACCCGTGAGCATTGATAGTCAGTATTGATATTCGATTAAGGTATTTTATAAAAATAAAAGCTTATGAAAACATTAAAGTTATTTATATTCATGTTTATCAAAATTATCTTGATCTTACGGAGAGTCGCAGAACGTAGTCTATTTATAAAATGATCACAAATGAATACACCACATAAAATAAATACGTACATTAGACATAGTTTGTAACTTCTGGCATTTTATGATAGAAAGACTATGGCAACAATTTGTTTCTTAACAACGTTATTGATTTATATATATATATATATATATATATATATATATATATACTGTTCATACCAAATATTTGTAAATTTCCTTTCATGGTTATCACTAAAGGGGTTCGGTACACATGTAAATTGTTGATAGTTGGCGAAACAGAACGCCATGGTGTCATACATCACTGGAAGTATTTAGCCTAACTGAATACTGCCACAACATTACACGTTTAAAAGATCTGTGTCTGGTTGTGCGGTAACATATTCCGATATGTATACAACTTGAAAGCGGAATATGCATAATACCTATTGCGGCGTACATTTCCACGGATATAATGCATGTGTATAGTGCATGTACTTTATTCTCGGTATTTTCCACGTATTGTTTAAAAAAAAGTTTGTTTTAAAATAATAAATTAGCCCAAAAATATAACGGACCAGGGTCCCAAACACATCCACCCTGAAAGGGTCGTATAGATGGATGGACTACTATATAGGCCTAGGTGTATTGTATCTTCCACCGTGCATGGTGGACTTGGGGGGGTCGGGACTATTCCGTCGCACTCGATATAATACCCATTATAGATTAAATCTAGCATTAATACGATCAATATATTATGACGAAACGTATGATAGATGATAGAACGCGGCAATGAATAATGAAACGGGCCTTTAACTTGAAACCATGGCTAATCTACAACGTGAACATTGCAGCATTTGCATATAGGTGAAGTCTGGTGGAGTGAGAAGCATATGACGGGAGATATGGCCAGTCATGGGATCAAGCTTCGTCATCATTATTGATCAAAACCTATTGAAAGCGGAAGCATTTTATCAACTGCTGTCGCGGATTATACAAGTATATATATCCTCATAAATACATTTATATCGGCTAGCCCTATATATTGTATTGGATGTGCCATGCATGTACTGTGCAAGGTGAGTATGGTCAATGACATTTCACGACCCTATATGATGCAGTGTTGTAGCCTACGCATACATGCTATATGCATGCCCATGTATGTATACTGGTCGTATGGTATAGCCCACGCATAACGTACAACCAAAGATTATAAAGGGTTGTACAACACTGACAACAACACAACGATAACACAACGATAATAATAGACATAATTATTGTATTTTAACGTAATTTTCTTTTAAATGAAACAAATTATGAATCGGGTATACACAATTGCACAATTACTATTGAAAATACACTTTTAGCCATAAACTGCAGCAGATTTCATCGCAACAATTCAAGATATATATATGTAACTCACTTTAATTTAACAGATGTTGAGTGTTTCATATCAACACTTTCTCAAATAGAAAGTATTTTCACATGCAGATCAATGTTTGTTTCGGCAACGATTATGTTCTTGCATCACCATCCAATGAAATCCAATCAAATGATACACTATAGAGACTAGATAATAGTAACAATGATAAGACCGGTTTTAAGCTTAATCTCTATAGCTTTAACGTTATAGCCGGACGATCTGGGTGCGAGTTCCAATCGGGGACCGTAACTTACAAAAAGGTACCACTAATTATATCCGTAAATGGTAATGTTTCGAAAATCCAACCCGAACTATGTACACTTACATATTATACCAATGCAAAAAGTAAATGTGATACGAAAACTGAGGATCGTCTTCAAGACAATATGCATCCCGATGGTGACTTCCGTCGTTATCAACCATACAAGGAGCGAATGCTCTTGGTGTGCCCATGATGGTTATATACCTAACAGCAAATCAACCACGGTCGTACATATTGTATAATCTGAAGTTTGGTTTGGAGAAAATTTCACCTGTTTTAAGTATGCAGAAACACATGAAGTTACTTGACAGTTATCTCCGTACAATATGTAAACACCTGTTTCGAGTTTCGACCGAGTTGGTAATGGTAATACAATAAATATGGTATGACTATAAAGCGCTCTGGGTATAGTCACATTCTATACTCTATATATAATATATGGGATTAATCAAAATTCGGTGGCTCAACAAAAATATTATCCTGGAGCTATCCGATGATAAATGAAGGGGGGGGGGAGCTGTCTTGTCAAACCAATCTTACTGCTCACATAGAATACGTAATAAATAATTACGTTCAAACAAAGGTACATATTTACTATATTTAACTCTTCGACGTAGGTCTATAGCTTGCAATTGATGAGCCCCAACTTTATGCTCTATAAACCATGTATTATACCTTGAATCCACTTTCAAATGATATGTAGACAAAAGCACTACGACCATATGTAAAAATCTAATCTGACTAATTTCTTGATAAAAATCGTGTAGTCATTGTATAAGAACGAGCCCTATTAATTAAGGATGTAGATTAATTATATATATATATAGCAATGTCCATCCAACAGTCAGCGGGATATTTCCAAGGAGTGTTTTCCCTCCTAGCCATGCACTATTGTTGCCCCCCGCTGTTTGATATTGGGCGGAGCCGTTATAACAATCTGATTGGCTCTGCCATCCAAGATGGCGGAGGGTGGCAGCAGGGTGCCGGCTCGCGCCAGGGGGTATCATGCGAGACCCTAGTGTAGTGAGAGCCTGATACGGCCCGATTAAAAAGTGACATAATCGATAGGTTATTATGAAACATGGTCGGCACGGCGATCTAGCACAACGTATATCGTCGGGCACATAACGTGTGGCGGTATCATCCACTTCCACGTCACCTCCGCGCGGAGCAGACGCAGATGCAGATGCAAGCGGGGGTGAAGAACACCCGTGGAAAAGGGGGTACACAACATAACTATTCTCAGTAAACTATGTTGACGACACTTTCAATTAATAACACAACAGGGCAAACGTATACGGTACGACTACCAATTCACTGCAATGAAAATAGAAACGTGTTTCATGACATTGTCTCAACGAAGAATACTTAGAGTTAGCACCAAAACACATAATCCATTCATTTGTAGCCAAATCATGTAATCATGTATTATTCAAATTACTACCACCAATAATAATCATAACACGAAGAAGAAAAGCATTTGCAATTTGCATTGATGCCATTTTCCGGAAGGAATGCCCATGGGCTGTTTTAAAGCAGCGTAGGCATAGAGTATACTTCATTTGGTTTGCAACTCTACGCATTTACAACTACTCATAATTCTAGCAAACAATTTGTATAACTCGACAGCTAGTGCGCTCGAAAGAACAATGTTATATTGAACGCATCCGTTTTTTTTTTTTTATTCCAGTTTGACGAGGGCCGTATCATATTATTTTTCCGAAAACAATGTGCCCCGTGAGTATTTGAATATACATTACATATAGAATAGAACACGACCAACCGATCGAATCGTGTGTTTTTTGTGTCCGCGGAAGCGCGCCATGTCCCTCTTTGTTCCTACGTCCGACCGTACAATACAACGCGCGATGCCAGGTGCGGCAATGCAGCAAATAGCCGCCACCGTGAATCGAATCGCGCCGACTGGATGCTTCGATAATTATCGACTCGACTTGACTTGACTCGAGTCGCCATTATGATGCAGTTTCTCACGGTGGGCGGATGTCGGAGAAATTTCACTCGGACAAAAAGCAACCTCGTCGACTTCAAACCGACAGTCCGCGCAGCCAACTGCTGAGCCTATCGTACCTAACTCAATGTAACGTTTTTCTATTGATATCTTGAGAACGCTACAAGATATTTTAACAAAAAGTGATTCAGACCCGGGATCAGCTAAACATAGAACTTAAAAACTTTCAAATATTATAAATAATTGTTACGATTGCCATTGCAATACTTAATTAATTACAGAATCAACAATCGTAAAGCAAATACAATATTTGAAAGTTTTTAAAGTCATTAATTGTTTAGCTGATACAAAACCAAAATCTCGGCTATGAATAATCACTTTTCCAAAACACGGAGGCGTTCTCAAGATATCAATAAAATATCGTTAATTTGTTAATTTTGAAGCTACGACGTACCCGCGTTACCGTTCATTCCTATCCAGCTATAATGTATGGAGATAACAGCAACTGTAATAAAAACTGTGTGCAGCGCCCGAGGTTCTGGATTTATTTGCTGCCGGAAAAATTACCTCTTCCCGTCCGACGTTTCGATGTCACATGTGATCACTGATCATCATGTGGATAACTGCAACTTCTTCGAAACGTCGGGAAGAAAGTGAAGTATAAATGCAAAAAAAACCTGTATTCAATAATTACCTGCTGAAGGAAAAACATATATAATTATATCAATATTATGATATCGAAAAAATGAGAATCAATATAGATGGGTTAAAATATGAATGTTAGTGATACTGATAGGTGACGGACAGACGGAGTAGCGACTAATATCATGTAGCCAGGGAAAATGAGAAATATAGTGTGTCGCGTGATGCGGCATCGTTAGATTTGTAACTTATAACCACTTTGGGTGGCAAAGGGTATTTTGTGGGGGAGAGCTGTCCATATATTAAAAATATATTAAATTAAATTATTATCGTGGCTCGAATGAACCTAAACCCGATCGGGTTGATTTGCTACGGCGTTGACGACATGACAACTAAAAGTGTCAACGCCGTGACGAAACGATCGGGTTTTAATTCCACACGGGGGGGGTGGGGGGGGACTTACACGGCACAGTTCACAGTACTTGATTCTCGGGCTGTTCTATATAAGCATTTTGTTAGGTTTTTACGGGGGGTGTTGATGTGTATAGTGAGGACAGTGATTTATGCGTATACAAGTATACACGCATTGCCTAGAAAAAACGTGAAAGTAACTGCGGCGGCCGTAAACGCACGTGTTCTACAGCACACTTAGAGACAATTGTCTCATTATAGCCACTGTATCGACGGTATGAACAACGGCGTTACAATTGAATTGCATCGGATGAGGTTCAACATTTCTGAACAATATGTCGCGAGCTTGCGCACAAGCACGCCCGCTCACTATTTGTGACTGGTAAATAATTTATCTACATTTTTGTTTAGCTTCAAAGGAATTAGAGAAACAGTATATCCAACAGAGAATGTGTATTATTGGTATAGATCGTGTTTAATTAGGGTTGCCATACGTCCCGCTTTCGGCGGGATTGTCCCGTTTGAATTTCGCGGATCCCGTTTCCCGCTTAGTTGTAAAATGTCCCGCTTTCCTGTCTTATATGGTCGAATAAAGTTGAAGAAACAGTATTAATTGCAAATAATTCCTCCAAGTTTAATCCACTTCGTTTCTGGCCAGGTCCCCTAAATTCACGTCAAGTCAGACAGCTTTATACGTACGGATCTGACTTGACGTGAATTTAGGGGACCTGGCCCCACGCATTATTTCAACCATAAACGGACAGTTTCAAGAATGCACGAATTAAAACTCGCATTTTTCGTGGTACGTATTCGTCTTCTACTGACAGCTCAAAATATGTGACTATTGCCTACATGCAAATACCGTATATATACCACTTTAGTACGGTATTTGCCAATAGTGAATATTTCAGTGGGCGAGCAGGCGACCAAGCGACGCAGGGTGGAGACTGCCGTCAGCCGCGCGCAGTCCCTCCTGAGCTGCGCGGCCGCCACGCAGACGAGATGCGCGCCGTCGCTCAACACACTTGGAAGTCTGCGCGAGTGACGCGAAGAATTCCAAGGGGTGCTTCAAAATTGAAAATAACAAATTTTCCGTTGAAAGGGTATGATATGAATATACTTTCACATTGCAAAGACTTGATTTCATGGCATGATCGATGGAAGACAGAATTTGACAGGCTAGAGTATAGACTGATGGCAAAATCCAAACGCGTGGTCGTGTACATAATATACAGTTAAGTTTACAGAGATGTATTTTATAAAAAGGAAAAAAAAGGAAAAAATTCACCAAAAACCGAACATAAAAAGGAATCGAGCGAGTGAAAAGTGGAGTACTAGGGGACTCGTTTCTTCTTTGTTTCATAATTATACAAACTGTTCGAGGGTGTCCGCCGTGCAGAAAGTGTTGTTCTTCTACACTCATTCAAGATTCTTGAAAAGTCATTTGAGAGAGAAATATGTCTGTTATCATGTGGAAGCTAAGTTAGACAAAATCGTTTCGGTTTATAACCAAACGAGAGGCTTTCAAATATCCAACGATAAAATGTGTGTTCATTTCATTAACACAAAAAAAAAAACTACAAACACTATTTTTATTAAACGTTTTACATGTTTTAACAGTCTAACTTGCAATAAAAAACTATATGATTGTAATGTATCCTTACATCCCAAGTGTACGTATCTAATTACAGATAATATGATAAAATATCCGTTATCAATACCGCAATGTAGACTATGTTACATACTCATAACTCATTAGTGGCGGACGACGGTTAGTGTAGTTGAAAATAAACACGAGGTTTAAAAATTATAGTAGCATATGTAGATAGATATGTGATTTTAAACATGCGTCTACCACACGTCTACTATTCAAAACATGTGTATACAATCGTTATACTTAAAAAATAACACCATACGATAACCATAGTCCATAACCTACCATTTAATAAAGTATAAATAATATTGAATTTATTTATGGAGACATGCCAATAATATTGTATAATTGAAGTTAACCTCGACTGGGGATCGACCCCGTATATACAGATACAGCCGGTGCCAACTTGCATGCTCCACATCACCGCCATAGTAACCCACGTATAATCCCAGCGGGGAAAGATTTTATAGCATTCGTCGATCTGTTCCTCGAAGTTTTTCATTAATATATTGAACATTTAAACTCCCTTTATTTTCTGGTGTTCCACTTGTGAATACTAAGAATTAGATGAAACCCACCGTTACGGCTGGACCTCTCTGGCCTTTATCAAGAAAATAGAACAAAAACTAAAACTACTAAGTTTGATAAAACGAGTAAAATAGCAAGGAATATAAACCCAAGTTATTGCAACAAGATCTGATCGTTGGATTTAACATTATTCTCAATATTCACACGGAACATCCGGGAATAAAATTTATTTTAATATAGTATTGTTTTTGGTGTTTTACGACATACTCGAGAGCCATAGTCACTCATATGACATAGGCCGAATCGCATTCATCACACATCGGTATCGCCGGTGTCTTCATGAATAAATAAATAGATATTATACATATATATATCTATAATATAAAATAATATACGGTATGTAAACCAATACGATACTATAGTTTTGTATTTGTGAGAAAACGGAACATAGCAGTAAAACTGAAAGTATTAATTTATACCCACCACTATTTTTTGTGAAGTTAAAAAAAATCCTTACTTTGTGCCCTCAATCCCACTCGAGAAAAATGCGTTCGATTGCATTATAGGCTACCTATTTCATTTACAATATCGATTCACAGAAATAATAATAATAAAAATTAAAAAAAAAAAAAAACTCCCACCCACACTCGCATGCACACATACAGAACGTGACTTTAAAGGGGCAATCACGTCCCGTAGACCTAGAGGCCGGACACGAGGTTTGTGTTTTGTTTGTTCCCAGTGAGGTCGTCTCGTCCGGCCGGAGGCTGTGTGGGCAAGAGTGACAAATACCACCACCATGCATGGAGCATCTCAGGTGACAACTGACAAATGATGCTCGGTGTCATCTGTCACTTGGACGTCCACAGGCCACGTAAACACTCGACCACCGAGACAGACAGACAGACAGACAGACAGACAGACAGACAGACAGACAGACAGACAGACAAACAGACAGACAGACAGACAGACAGACAGACAGACAGACAGACAGACAGACAGACAGACAGACAGACAGACAGACAGACAGACAGACAGACAGACACAGACAGACAGACAGAAAGACAGACAGACATACAGACAGAAAGACAGACAGACAGACAGATAGACAGACACAGGGATAGACAGACACAGGGATAGACAGACAGACAGAGGGACAGACAGACAGATAGAGGGATATACAGACAGACAGACAGACAGACAGACAGACAGACAGACAGACAGACAGACATAGATAGACAGACAGAAGGATAGACAGAGAGACAGATAGATTGCTAGGCAGACAGACAGACAGACAGACAGACAGACAGACAGACAGACAGACAGACAGACAGACAGACAGACAGACAGACAGACAGACAGACAGACAGACAGACAGAAAGACAGACAGACAGACAGACAGACAGACAGACAGACAGACAGACAGACAGATAGACAGACACAGGGATAGACAGACACAGGGATAGACAGACAGACAGAGGGACAGACAGACAGATAGAGGGATATACAGACAGACAGACAGACAGACAGACATAGATAGACAGACAGAAGGATAGACAGAGAGACAGATAGATTGCTAGGCAGACAGAGTCTGTCGGTGGAATGGAACGCATGCTCGCGGTTGCGCGGGACAACCAAGCAGGGCCGCCGTATCAGCCCACGCACAGACAACAGTCGGCAATCAATCGAACACGTGGGCAATCATGGCACGACGAGACTGCCGCACAACTTGCAAACAGAGATAATATAAGGGCAGCGCATCGGCCATCTCTGTTCTCTGTTTGCAATCAACAAAGCAATCAAACAACCAGCGAGGACTGGAATAACGTAGGTAACAAAAATAAAATACAGAAAAATATAATATAAAAAAGTTATTCATTTCATATTATGAACATACACAGCCAAATACAACGATGCCTCAAGGCAGCACTAAAACGTAGAGCAATATACATCCATACAGGACAAACAAACGAAACATATATCGCATCTTCCCTTTCAGACACCATCCAAAATAATACGCTCTACAAGAAATATCGAAATGTACATATTTTGTGATCTGCAAAGTGATTTTTCAGGCATATTAAAAACATTTTAAAATAAAATAGCGTAAAAGTTTACTTTTGTCAAATACTGTAATATACAACCTACGGTATTTGCTTATGTCAAATACTGTAATTGGCTTTTGTTTCTCTTTTTCTAGAAGAACAATTGATTAAATCATAAACAATGCAAAATTACATTTGAGCTATTAGCTCGTAAGATTTAAACATAGGAGGAAATAATACAAAACAATATAACGATAACGCTATTTAATATTAAAACATAAAAACCTAGGCCTATACTATAACACATTATGAGTAAAACAAAAACTCTACATAACTGTTATTACTTTAGAAATGTATATAATATGCATGGCGACATTGTCATGCTGCTGCAACGATAGGTATCTGTAGTGCTCGCAATGATGGGCGACCATGTGTCAGATATACTATATAAGAAGGCCAAGTGGCGCGCCAATACCTGTACGTGGGTTGTTCAACTCTCCTACGTAAAGTTATGCGTCTAATTAAAATATGCTGCGTATCAAGATAATCATCCTTCATAACCTCACTGATGACTGAGACGTGATGACAAGCCAACCAGAAGAACATTTTAAATAGCTTCAACAACTTATTACGGGCTCGACGCAGACGGGTAATTACTAATTAGTATCAACTACCCCATGGCCATATTCAGGACTGATTAAATAGGAGGTAGAACTATTGCCTGATCATTATTACATGTTCACAGGACATTGCTTCTGAAAACGCTGCCACGTTCAATTTGTTTCTGCTGTAGAAATATAACAAAATCAAGTCGTAATTAACATTTTAGAACCGCCAAACAATATAAACCATGTTTTCTAGAAAACTCCTATAGATATATGTGATGAAAAGCAATGATTACGTCAATAAACGTTTCAAAACGGTATAATGTTTGCGATGGTTCAATTCTCCCCCCCCCCCCCCCCTTGTCGGGGAGGCATTTGAAAAGTAGTTGCTGCAAGTGGAATCAGGATTCGATTATTAGGAACGACATGTTATCCGAACCTTGAGCTTCTGTTACTTTACAGTTCTTATACATGGAAGCAACACTGTAATTTAATGTAAACGGTGTGTTGCATTAAATATATAAATATATCTGGAAAATATACATTGCCAACAACAAACAAATGTAGCAAGAGGTAGATGTTATGAGCAGGAGGGTGCTTACAAAATATGAACTGCAGTAGCATGAGAATGATAAATACTTCCGCGCCATTGGCCAATGTGTTCGCGGCACCCGTGGTCATCAGCAGGGATCCGCGGCAAACACACTATTTAGGACAGACTGTTTTCTTTATAATTATGTCGTAATATCTCGAATATGAATGACGCAAATCACATTTTGTAACTAGAAATATATTTTCGCACATAAAATTAAAATGTGTAGAAACTTAAAACCTAGAAGTGATGTCGTCCATTTCACAATAAAAACAACATATTGTAATCACAACATTGTGCTGCAGTGATTATGTTTATGAGCATCTGCCGACATAAATCAAGTGCCGAATAGAAACCTTATTTATTCATTTATTTAATTAATAAACATTTGTCTCTACACTTTACTTGTTTTCCAATATAGCTGCCGACTGTTGTTGCACATGCATGTACCATGTTGATTTAGAAATTGGATTGAATAAAATATATTTAGTGTAGACAATTTTTATGAAAAAAGATTTTCTCTCGAACCATGATTTCTGTCGGCGGCTGTAGAAATGCCCACGGGTTAAAGAAAGCGCACGTTTCTATAGTCGCAGGGACGCACATCATTTCGTGTTTTTGAAGGCGAGTTTCAAAATAGTGATTCAAAGACATTTATTTATTTCATTGCCATCGTATAACTGACATGCAACGTATAACGAATCGGCGATTTATGGTAGATGCTCATTCTGAATCTCATATCAATACCGCATATAACTTATAAAATATCAGCCGTTGATTTCACCTTGTATAACGACGCGGCGGGTTACTGTTGCGACGAACATGCTGAAGCTGAAGACACTGATACATAGAACAAAAATCAATTCAACAATTTGTGCAGCGAGATAATTATTTTATAAGTTGATGGATTACATTTTTTGTGAACATTTCAGATAAACAACGTATATATTCGACGAACTTGAGAGCTTCACAGAAGTGACTCTACGAATCTCAAAACTGGATTCCACCAGGCGTTCCCAGAAGTTACTATTTCGATGTTTTAATTCGAACATGAAGCTCGATTAGAATTATTTAATGCATTTTTAATTCCTCTCCGTGAAATCTCCCTGGGAAAGTATTTGTGAATGTGGCTTCGGGTATAAGTGAGTCGTGATGGCTTGAGCGTCGTAAAACCCTAATGAACGTAGATACAGCTAGTGTTATTACAGAGTTACCTTTTAAGTACCGTTTAGCAGAAACCGACGCAGTCAACCGGTCAGAAAAATGTCGACTTCACTAACAATTGCACAGCACAGCTGCCGTCAAATAACCTACATAGGTCTTTGTAAGAGTAAAGAAAACGATTGTGTTTTCTAAAAGCAGCCATTGAAAAAACATGGCACCGTCAAGAAGTTTCTATTTGTGATACAAAAAACACAATCGGACACCAATTGTAATTGGGATATGGCTTTTATGATAGTACTGCTATATTAAATTAATAATTGGCAATTTTTAAACATCATTCGAGTTCACATGACAAGTTACGATCATACAGCGGTAAGTCAAACGTTAAGTCAAACTAACAGCGACGAAACTGAATATCAATAAAAACAATTCCATGTTGGACATTGTCACAAAATGTGTCTCAAGGGATGTGTTAGGAGTATATATAGGACACGATGCACGATGCGAACACATTCAGCTAGCCCATACACACACCACGCCATAGAACGCTCGTATTGCTGAAAGAAAACCCATTGGATAGTTTAAAAAATGTAAACAATTTAAAAATACGTGTTAGACTTTAAGGGAAACAATGTTTATAATACTATTGCAATGAGACCTTTAAACAATTTAAATCAGTGATTTTCATTTAAAAATCATCAGAGTACCAAAATGATTATTTGCATGGCATTCAAGTGACAATCTCACTATTTACTATCATAGTTGGGCAACAGACAATTTTTTAAAAATGTTGCAAACAATTTCGATTTCCTGGTCATCATTCCACCATCCAATGAAATCACCGAGGAACATTTGTCACGACCCATTCACTGCCGATAGTATATATAGCTCATCTTTTAGCGCGGTCCAGCAGTTTTCAACGAGCACAAATTCTGCACTAAATGGTCATGTACCAATCTCGCAACGACTCGATAATCACTTCCTGTGTTCTGTTAACTATACCTAATTACATAAATAATTTCAAACTTTCACCAATGACAAGTGCATGGTTGATACTTTTACTGGATCAAAGTGGTGGAACACTTAAACACCTGAAAAGGAAGTAATTTCGGAAATAATTTGTTTATTCTACATTAACCTAATAGTAAATTACATGTATCCTATAGAATGCACACATAAAAGGATTAATAGAAATTGACAAGTTTTCAGGTAACATTATGATCGACACAAGTCGTTTACATATACATAAAAGTACTGTAACACACTTATAAGTAAAATATTAATAGATCGTTTTCAAAAGTAGAAAATATATACAAAGACACAACTATATATATTATACAAACACATCATATGATTCCGTGTACAACCAACGGGTAATGTATGAGGACTACACCTATCGATCTGATAGGTTTCTTTATTTATTTCCTAGCATTATCTCTCATAGTCATAGTTAACGGCAGCTGTCTTCGCGGTCTGAACCCGGTAACTTTCCCGAAAGAGCCCGATCCAATTTCCTCCCCAATATCCGCCGGAGCACAAACCTGAGCCCATGAATTAATTAATACCTTCCACGTTACTCGATGAAGCTTTGGGTTGGAACAAAACTGACTTTGCGCCCAACCATCTCATTTCCACTTGGGCTCGACCCCAACAGCGTTTTCAATAATACTACACAAGAAATGAAAATAAAACAAATAAATTACATGACGCATTTGGGATTGGGCGGAATGCTATCGAGCTATTCTCGGGGGGGTGTGAATTTTGCTTTGCTACAAGTTCATTTTACGTTGCAACTAAAACTTTCAACACAAAAATAACAGTAATAACAATTTTCATGAAGTATAAAATTATAATTATTTAACATTTAATGTATATTCTATTATTATATAATAATTATTTTGTGCAACCAAACAATATTTCAAAGATACTAAAAATGCCAGTAATTATGTGTTGGCTGCGTCATCGTCAGTCTATACATCATTAGGCCTAGATAATCCCAACCAAACCACTAAACATTACATTTTTAACATTCACAACCCGGCACCCCCACCAGACACATGTATCTCGCATGCAGTGATCCGCAATACAATGTAACTTCTACCCGGCACCCCCACCAAGCACGTGTATCTCGCATGCAGTGATCCGCAATACAATGTAACTTATACCCGGCACCCCCACCAAACACGTGTATCTCACATGCAGTGATCCGCAATACAATGTAACTTATACCCGGCACTCCCACCAAGCAACGTATCTCGCATGCAGTGATCCGCAATACAATGTAACTTGTACCCGGCACCCCCACCAAACACATGTATCTCACATGCAGTGATCCGCAATACTATGTAATATCTACCCGGCACCCCCACCAAACACATGTATCTCACATGCAGTGATCCGCAATACAATGTAACTTATACCCGGCACCCCCACCAAGCACGTGTATCTCGCATGCAGTGATCCGCAATACAATGTAACTTCTACCCGGCACCCCCGCCAAGCACGTGTATCTCGCATGCAGTGATCCGCAATACAATGTAACTTCTACCCGGCACCCCCGCCAAGCACGTGTATCTCGCATGCAGTGATCTGCAATACAATGTAACTTCTACCCGGCACCCCCACCAAGCACGTGTATCTCGCATGCAGTGATCCGCAATACAATGTAACTTATACCCGGCACCCCCACCAAGCACGTGTATCTCGCATGCAGTGATCCGCAATACAATGTAATATCTACCCGGCACCCCCACCAAACACATGTATCTCACATGCAGTGATCCGCAACACAATGTAATTTCTACCCGGCACCCCCACCAAGTTACATATTCCTAACGTACATCCAACGTACTGACTAAACAAATAGTAAATAAATAAATAAATAAATAAATAAATAAATAAATAAATAAATAAATAAATAAATACAAATACAAAATATATACTTTTTCTGAAGATGAAACCCTGCCTGAATGCCTAATCCAATGTCATAATAACGAATAACCTCGCTACTTGGCAGATTTGCAAACCATACGTACACACAATAGAGATTTCTTTACTTTTCAACCTATCCTTCATTGCAGTGTACATCTGTATCTAGCACGTCTTATTTATTTGTCGGTACATTTTCCAGTCGACATCTTGAAAACTATGGAGGTCAGGGTCAACTTGTTCGAATTAATCCACGAGAGTCCATTATGTAGTACAGAGGCTATGGTTATATCTTATATGACCCTATCTATATTGGTTTGTCGTAATAGTACGGAGTGGGGACCATCTGTTCGAAGATGGCAGTTGGCACACATAACGGCAATTAATCTTTACATCAAGTGTTAATGAAGACAAGAGTATTTCGGCAAGTTTGCGTAACACAGAATTACAGACGACAATATAATAACGGCGACCATGCAGCCTGAAAACAAGCACGGCAAGCAATGATTAGTTTGTGTGCAATCCAACGAGCTAATATACAACACAGATAGGATTCAGCGCTGCGTCTGACCGCCTGTTCTCGTTGTATCTGTTTTTATATTTCCGTGTATGCAAAATTCGACAAACATTATTATAAGGTACCTCGGAATGTTTGCCACTTTCTAATATTCTACTTTGGTATTAAGTGACACTGTAAAATTTATTCCATTCTCTGAGGGCATGGGAATGATAGCATTATAGCAAACAACTATTTTTATCACGGCTGCCGAATTTCAATTAGTATCAATCAATCAAGCTTTTTATAGTATATAGACGATTTCTTAGACTCGA